>JASDDO010000016.1:582135118-582537488 GCA_030015575.1 Agapanthus africanus
TCATTTACATTGTTAAGGCCGCACGAGAAAGGACAAGTCATATGACGCAGAATTCCTTGTCTTGTTAATTTTTCTTATGTAATGTTCCAACAAAAGTTAAATCTATGTTACCATTTTTCACCTTTGGGTTGGTATCTCTCATTGCAGTGTAGGCAGAAGACGAAGGATTATGCGCCTTCTTGTAAGGGGGTTAAGAGGGGCAAGCCATGTCCTCTAACATATTGCCCGAAATGCCTTCTCAATAGGTTTTCCCCCTCATCCATTTCGCTGTTGTTTTGATAATTCTTCGTGTCGAATTATATTTTGCTTTTGTTGTCCAAGTTTTTTCATTATTAATCTGACTTGAGGCTTTTGAGGGATATAGATATGGGGAAATTTCGGAAGAGGTTGGGAAATTAGATGAATGGATGTGCCCCAAATGCCGCGACGTCTGTAATTGTAGCTGTTGCATGTAAATGCCCTATGGCCTTTTCTTTGAATTTATGCAATTAGTATTGCTGCAGTGTCCTCCCCCCCCCCCCCCCCCCCCCTGAATTGATTCATGTTCTGGATTATCCAGGAAACTTAAAGGGTTTCAACCAACTGGAATTCTTACTCACACTGCCAAAGCAAATGGTTACAATTCTGTCCTTGAGTTATTGCATAACAAAGGCGCAGATGTCTTGGAGCACCGAAATGTGACATCGAGTGCCTCTCCCAGAAAATCTCCTCCGTCTAGAAAGGTATCATTTTGTAATAAATTAAATAAGATTTAGCATCCCTTTTCAGGTTTATCTTTCTTCGGACTTATTTCGTTTTGTACGTGGTTTTGGAAGGACTCGGCAGCTTCAAAAAGAACTCGTGATGAGGAAAACCAATCAAATGATGAGAGGTTATTAAAGAAGAGTAAGAAGAAGGTGGCCAAAAAATTGAAGATTAAAGACCACAATGAGAGCAAAGAGGATATTGTGCTTCCCTTAGGCAAGCCCTTAACAGAAATTGCTGGTGTTGAACTGCCAGCTCAAGATGTTGGAGCTGTCTTGCAGTTCTTGGAGTTCTGTAATGCATTCTCCGAGGTACAATCTCCATTTCTCGTTGAATGAGTTGGCAGTTTACAATTTTTATAGGATCCATTGTGGTTCTTTTTATCTAGATATTCACTGTTTAGTAAATTTGTGATTTGCATAACTCAGTTAAACTATAATATAGATATTTTGGATTCTTCATGAAGGAGGAGATTTTCCGTTTTCAGTGCTCATGACTTTTATTAAATTGATGAGAAAACTATTTCAGTATTCCGTCCCCTAAAATCGCTTGTTTATTAGCTTTCCATATGCATTCAAATTGCTGGCACACTGCTTATCGTTGTGCCTTTATACTTTGAAACCTTCTTTTTAATGAATTTTCTCTTTTATAGGTCCTCGACATAAAAATCGGGCAGCCTGAATGCATTCTACGAGATTTAATTAAAGGACGTCTCAAACGTCATGGAGTGCGTCCAACAATTGTTGAGTTCAAAATCAAATTGCTCTCTTTAATAAAATGGAACATGGAAAAAGAGTATAGATTCTTGCCATCATGTTTTCTTCAAATCTTGATGCCATTTTTTCTTTGTTGAAAATTTTCTGATCGTTTTTAACATGATTAACAAACAGGGGAGATGCATGGCTAAAAACACTGAGAAGATGTATCGAGGAATCTCAATGCACCTGGGATGAAGTTCCTATGGACTTTTTCAATAACGGTTCATCTGGATATGATAATCTGGAGTCATCAGAAAAATTGAAGATATTAAATTTTCTTTGTGACGAGGTTCTTGGCAGCGAGTAAGTGCTTTCTATTAGCTTCATGAACAGGGAATTCCATGTTTTATAATTTTAAACACTAATCCACAATACTTTTATGTATTCAGGAAGCTGAGAAATTGGATCGATGAGATGGCAGCAAAGTTTGATGAAGAAAGGAAGGAAAACAATGAAAGGATTGTTGCTGCCAAGAGAAAGGTTCTTAGTTTCAGGAAACTATTGTCTACAAGTTTTTGGTTGTTCCGTAATAGTTTCATGCTTTACAATGCAGTCTTCTGCCTTGTGCAGGAAAAGCTTTTAAGACAGAAGGCAAAGGATGAAAAGTCAAAAGCAATTCTTTCAGCCACAGAGGGAACCTCCCCTTCTTTACCCGAGTCAGAGGATCTTATTTCACAATTAAAGACGGAGGCAGACACAACACATGCTGAAGTTGTTGCTTCTCTAGAACTTGCAGCGAAGAGTAAGTTTCTGAATTTAATGTTATTTTCTCTTTAGGCTGTGTTTGCTTTGGAAAAAAAGTGAGGGAAAGGAAAAGAAAATGAGAGAAACTCTATGTTCTTTTGGGAATGATTAATATTGAATTTCTCTCATTTTACTTTTTTTTTCACTTCTTTCAAACCAAACATAGGCTTAGTTAGTCGAGTGAATTGATTATAACTAAGACCATATCGGTTTATATTTTTTTTTACAATTTAATTTGGCTGGACTTGGTGCTGTAGAACAACATATACAAATTTAGCTGGATCAGCTTGAGATATCGACGCTTTATATGGTTGTTTTTTTGTTTTGTGTAAAGTGCATAGCTAAATTTCATGTATTTTGTTTCTAAAAGGTAGCTTTTATGATATCACATGGTTTTTTCATTCAAAGTGCCTAGAACTTTGACAACATTGGAATATTTACTACTATGGAAGATTGAATAAACAAGTTCTAATTAGTGCCTAATGTGCGATGTTATTGGTCATGATTGGCATCTCTGTTTCGAGAAGCTTAAATATAAGATTTTCTTGCCAGTTTTGTCAAGATGGTACTGTGGGCCTTATATGCGTCCAGAGTTGAAGGCGTTCCATGTGAGGGTGTACTTAGAGCTGAGGAACATTATTCTGGTTCTACATGGCTAATGTGGGGCCGTGGCTGTTGGAATGGGTGGAGGTTTGGGGAATGGTACTCATGTCAGATAGATAGCAGATAGACATCATACATGAACTATCCATACATTAAATCAACTAAGGCCATGCCCCTTGTAATCATTTTAATAAATATAATCAAATCTAATTGTGATGCAATTAAAGGTGATATATAATGCTCGAATGTCAAGGGATCAAAGGTAATATATATTTTCATGCAAAATGAATATCGCAAAAGGCTCCACACATGATTTATATAAAATTATAAAAAACTGTTAAAAGTCAAGCAAAATTTCAGGGCGATATGGTATGTCACCGAGAGCCCACAAACACTGTAAATGTTACATTTTGGTGCTTTATGCTTCCAAATGACATGTTGTATGCTGACATGTTGTATGCTGACATTTTGAACAAAGTATTTTGGAAATTCATTTAATGACAATGATGATAACTTGATATCCTTGGCATGAATATATAACGTTATATGTTACTTTCATATAGGATAAAAGTCAAAAACCCCACAAGAATTTGAAGTATGCGTTGAATAAAATACAAGAAAATAACAATGAATTTAATTTATATTTGATAACTATTATTATGGTTTCCTTTTTCTTTTCATGAACTTATTAAGAAAATAAAAACTATAAATCCACAATATAATTGTAAAACATTAACATTGAGTTCTAGAAAGCAAAAGTAGATGGTTTGGAGTTACTGGAAATTATTTAACCTCTTCTTTGTCCACTTTGAAACTTTTCATCTGAAATATGGAACTGTTTTAATACAAAGGCATTCCATATAACATTTACAGCATACACATATTTTTAGTGCATATTAATTCAAATGGTAAGGATCTTGTAGAATTCCCATATGATATGTTTAGATAGAATTGGGTTATCCACTATCCATGATGTCCATGGTGTGATATACAGAAGGTTCGTTAACCGTTCGCGCTCACTGTTCGAGCAGCATCCGGGCTCCCCGAGCTCACCGGCCGGACAGTTTCCTTTTGGTAAAAGAAAAATAGTATCCTTAAAAATAGGATTTGATTTGTGTTTCGATCTTGGTTGTCTGAGCATAACATCATGGACGGGGGATAAGGATAAATGCTTCTACCTAAAAATGTCAAATAGAGTTTTCAACAGGATTCTTACCTTAGTTTAATCGACAACGCTTTAATTTCTTTCATACTTATTTTGCAACCAACAATTACAACATGGACATATTCTCAATATATAATGAATAGTTTAGTATAAGTATTGAAATTTGTAGTACTGATATATTCTTCTTTGACAATCACTATTTTCTCCATCACATATCGTATTCTGTTCCATCTTAACATTCAGAAGAAGCCTATCCTTATCTTAACTTGTTCCGTACCTATTAGCAATTAGCATACCACTTTCCTGATTTAGTTTTAGATACTGTCACACGGTTTAGATAACTTTGAGATGGGTTCAACAATACATTATTTTAATTTTCTTATACAAATATGAGAGATTTTGAATTTATAGGAATTATTTAATTCAATATCTGTTTACACTTACCTAAAAGGAAAGAAATTATTATTAAAAGCAGTCATACAGCATACATTAATTGAGAAAACCCCCTTCTTATCTTATTTGTTTACTTTAGGCTTTAGGCATTGTTCTCTATCTTATTAAAACTAGTTATACAGTTAATTTGTTCATGAAGTAACAATACACTACTCAATTTGATAAAGAAATGAGAAGAGTACTTCAAGGAGATGGCACCTGATCTATAATAATATGTCCCCATCCAACAAAGCGTGGTTGCACTGTTGCATGACGAACACTATCCTTTTCCCTAAACCACTTCCTTCAATCACCATCTCTATCTTTAGCGTGTTGTGCAGAGGAGACCACTGTCGGAGGTACTACACAGTGGAGACCATTGGCAGAGATAAAAGCAATTACCTCCGAAGAGAGGGGAGGCTATTAAAGATCGAAGAGGATGAGTGAAGGAGAATCATGCACTACATACACATATGAGGAATATATTTCTTGAGAAAGATTTTTACAAGCTGATTTTCAACAATACCAGTACATTGAATTTTTAGAACTTAAAAAAAAAGAACCGAATTTTTGAAGAGCTTTATATTCGTTATGCCCACTTAATTTGTGCCGCTTTAGGCCAAACGAACATGTCAATATGATGACCTAAGGGTAATAGAGACAATAATAATGATGTGCCATTCTTTTATATAGTAGTCTCCTGTCATTATTCACCTTTTTCCAAACCCTTTTCAACCAAAAGGGTGCAACGTGCCATTGTTAATATCAGTCAATTGATTCTTAGTGAATACGGGTGTATCATTAGCTTTCACTCCTTTCATATTGCTTAATTGCATAAAACACAGGTTGGCTCAATAGCAGATCCATTCAACTATCAATAATAAATGTGGCACTGTGGCAGGGATCATAATTATAATTACTAGAATATATAAATGTCCACGAATACATGCTATGTCGTAACATGAGTTATTTGATAACCTGCTAATATAGTTTTGAATTGGACATGTCGTCAAATATTTTCCTACCTCAACACATTTTAATTTTTTTGAATTCTTTGCATATACATTGACGATAGAGAACCAAAGATCCGATGCTGTGAGAACTGACCATGTGATATTGGGAAGCAATGGACATAGATTTTGGAAATTGAGCTGCTATAACAACAATTCAAACATTTTACTTCAAGGTTTGTTTTTCAATTGTACACTATTTTTTTCATTAAATGAAATTGCAACTAATGATGGTCAGAGCTCGTTGTATCAGACATCAGGGATCTGGACTCTGCCACACTACAAGATAAGTGGTTCTTTTATGATGAAGATGAAGAAAAAGTAGTAGAGAAATATATTTCTTTGTTAAGGTACTCATATCTTACCCGTTTTGCCTCTTGCACTTCATCAAACTTATGTTATGTAATAGTTCATATTAGTACATTTTCTTGGTTGACATGTGTAAATTATCCAGTATGGATTTTTGTATACATGTAGTTCATTCATTATAATGCAAGGCATTACCAACTTGGATTGTTGGATGTTCTTACCTACAATGTACATGTTGGCTATTCGATGGCAACCATGTTCATAATCAGAAATACCTTACAACATATATCAATAAATTTATTTTGAAAATATATATTAATAGAAGTAATCATATACTTGAATACAACCCAGCCATCCACGAACCATGTAATAAGCATCATTTCGATTATCTATATAGAGAGAAAGGTCCTAGGCGATAATTTACATTTCATATTTGTTTCCTTGCTTGTCATTACTCATTAGATGTTGTAAATTAGTCATGCTTTGATAAGGTTCGATTCTGGCTAGTCCACGTTTAGGCAAATGATAATAACTTGGCCGCGTATAATTCCCAACAAAGGAGAAAAATCTCTTACTTAATTTACATTTTATATTTGTTTCCTTACTAGCCATTTCTCATTAGATGTCATAAATTAGTCATGCTTTGATGAGGTCGATTTTGGTTAGTTCCTACACATTTAGGCAAATGATAATAACTTAGCTGTGTATAATTCCTAACCAAGGAGAGAAAAAAATCTCTTTATTGCATTTTATATGTGTTTCCTTACTAGCCATTCTTATTAGATGCCGTAAATGAGTCATGCTTTGATAAGTCTGATTGTGGTTAGTTCCTACTCCAAATTTAGGCAAATGATAAATACTTAGTTGGGTGTAATACCCACCAAAGGGAAGGGGAATGTGTAGCCATATACAAGGAAGCTTTGAGATTTTTGACCATATCTTGATCTTGTTTTTATTGTTGCTTCTATTTGGGACACAGTTATTGAGATCCTTGGCACAACCCTAGTATTGCTGTTCCCAAGTTCTTGATGGTAGAAAAGAAATTAACAAAATAGTTTGATGTTTTTGCATGTGACGTGAGGGAATGTGTTCTGTTTACTCTTTGGCATAATCCATGCCTTTTGAACAATAATTCCCAATAGCAAGGATATCTTTCCACACAGGATTTTGGCAAGGAATTTTCTTTTCCATTATTTCTAAGTCTGGGATTTGTCACCAAGTAAGAGACGGTTAGCATCACGGCAAGTTGACAGCAAGTCATAGAACTTTTTCAATTTTTTCATGAAGCTTTGTTTCATAGCTGGCCTTTGTTTGATGGGAAAAAAGATTTAGATGATGGTGATAATATTTTCCATGCGCATATCGTGCTACCATCCCATTTGGTGAAGTTTGCTACACGGCGAACTTATTGTAATGGAAAAAAGGTATAGATGATGGTGATGATATTTTCCATGTGGATATCATGCTATCATTCTATTTTGGTGGAGTGTGCTAGCGATCCTATTTTGATGGAGAAGACAATGGTGATGTTGTTGCATCTGCATATTGTGCTATCTTTCACCTGATTGCCTGTTTAACTGTCTTTTCTCCCTCACCCGTCACATATTTTCTGCTAGTGGGATAATAACTCATCTGAGTATTTTGTTTAGGAATACTAAACATAGATGGCAACCATCAGAAGAGGTTGAAGAAGAGACAAAGTCCGACTCCTCGGACAGTTCAGGACTTAAAGATTGTTTACCGCAAGTTCATGGTATAATGAGTCTCGTCTCTTGATTTTCCTGAACAAGAAGCAATTAAAACTTAAAACAATATAATATATGAATGCACACATCCATTATTCATATACTATTAGCTTGCACCCAAAAGAACATTTAAATAATTGTTCTTTAACTAAACTTGAATGGCAATGATCAGGCGAGCTCGAAGAAGAGACAAAGTCCAACCCCTCTGACAGTCCAGGACCTACCGATTGCTTACCGCAAGTTCGAGGTATAATGAGTTTAGTATCTTCGTTTCCTAAACAAAATCATATATCTGAATTCACAATATGTGGAAATTATTCATTATTTTGAGCATAATTTCATATAGCGAATATATATCCTCTTTTCCCTATTTTGGAGGATGCCAACTGGTTATCTTGGACTGTGACAAGCCCCTCTTTTGTCATAGTTTTCCGAACTAGGACTTTGACATTTATTTGCAGAGGGTTGAAAGTTGACAGCTAGTCATAAAATTTTGTCAGACTTTTACTAGAGCCTTGTTTCATAGCCGACACCATTTGGATGGAAAAAGTCCTAGATGATGATGATGATGATCATCTTGCACAAAAAAGCATTTATTTAATTGTTCCTTAACTGAAATTTAATGGCAACAATCAGATGGCGTTGAAGAAGAAGAGTCGGAGTCCAACTCCTCAAACACTCCAGCATCTGATGATTGTTTACCGCAAGTTCAAGGTAATAAGTTTTATCTCTTCTTTTTCCTGATCAGGGAGCAATTATATTAAAACAGATGATATACCAGGTATTTCAGTCCATGATCGAAAATTATTATTTCAATTGTGTGCGCACACGAAAAATGACAGTAAGATAATTCTTCTCTGATATTTCAATCCTCTGTAATTCTGTACAAGTTTAGAAAATAATATCATTTTTTGAGGTTTTCATAAATAAAATAAAAAAATCTTTTCAAAAAAATAAATAAATAAAAAATCTGAGGCCATTCTGCCTAAATCAATGCATTATATTAACAAGCCAGCAAACATTGTTCTTGCGCAAAATAAAGGAGACAAGGTTACTTCTAAATTTAGTGATCACGATATTGGGGTGATAAATTGTTAGTTATTGGCTCATCTACTTTCTGCTTTTGAGAGAAGACAACAGTAATTGGGTTTTAGGGAAGGAGTGTAAACTCCAGCTATTCCCTTTATCACCATTTTTATCTTGCTGTTATTGGTATCATTATAAGATTCCAAATATGCTTTGTTTTGATTAAACTTAGCTGCTGTTTGGTTTGCGGCATTCTTCTGCAGCAGTTGTTGCATGCAAAATTTATTGCATGTCATTGTAAGATTCAAAATATGCTTGTTTTGATTCAAACATAGCAGCTGTTTGGTTTGCTGCATTCTTCTGCTGCAGTTGTTGCATGCAAAATTTATTGCATGCAGAAATGAGCTCCAAATTCGCAGTTTTTGTTTGCATCACGCAACATTTTTAGCGTGCAGTTATTTAGAAACTAATATAGCTCATGAATTTAAGGAGATTTAGGGACGATATACAAAATTACCGTGGCCCGATTCTCATCCAACCCAACAGCTCCTTAAATTGAAAGCTTATACCTCTTTTCCACTAAAGCTATCATCTCTGAACTTCCTCAAATGCATTTCTGTTTGTAGTTGCAGTGAAATGGGATCTTAACTGCTGATAAAGGATCGGCAAATTGAGGATAATTTGATTGGTGGGTGCTCTCGACGTTGTCCATTCAAAGAGCTGCAATAGTAATGATCGATTTTTACATATGTTCTCTCACAATATGTACCGAAGCAATATTTTTTTGATGCTTCAGTTCTGATCTTCTAGTTTCACAACAGTGTTATGTAAAACAGTAAGAAAGCTAATCCTTTACAGTATAACCAACACCAAAGGAAAAGCCAGTGATGCAAGGAGAGGATGACAAAATTCTCAAGAGGGTTCAACAAAGGGCACACTACTGGCCACAAGGAGTGAGTTCCTCTTGGGTTACTGAATGCAAGGAGTAACAATTTTCACAGGCTTCAGTTTGTAAAACAATGTGGTGTATTGTTGAATATTGTTGACTTTTTCTGTAGAGTGTTTTTCGCCACCTAATTGAGATAGGAATGCGCTCGCTTGTCGGGCGCTCTATGGATTCTCCTGTCTATGGTGGACAGGGGTTTATTGATTGTGGGGATACTAATCTTCGACAGTCGCGAACAAAACTGGTGTTAATTACCTTTTGTTTCGAAATGAGGGAACCTCCGATCAACGGGTCGTGCGAATCATGTGAACTCAATGTGAGATATGAGTGTTTGAAATAAATGTTGGATTTTTTTGAAAGAAGAGCATTGCCTTTTTTTTATGTTGATCAAGTATTACTTAATCATTTTGTTTAAAACATTGCTTTCATGTTGGTCTCTTGGTTTGCCAATAGGGGTGAATAAGTTCAATCCTCATGTCATGAGTGAGGCATATATGTTCTTTTTATTTTGAAAGCATAAGCTTTGTCTAGGGACATTTACTCTTATCTGAAAGCTAAGATCTACCTAGATGGTTTGGTTAAATGTTGAGAACTTTGTTCTCTGTTGATCTTAAGATCATTACGGAACCTCAGGGATCAGCACTTAATTTTTTGCTAAATTTAAAGTTTTGGTTCAACGCCTATGAGCATTGGTGCAAGTGCATTGCATTTGGCATTGGCGCACATGCATTGCACGTGGTGCACTTGATGACGGTTATGGCACTGGCGTATGTGCAATGCATGTGGCGCATTCGGTCACTAGCACTGCGCGTAGCGCACTTGTGTCGTTTGGCGCCGGCACATATGCATTGCACGTGATGCTCTTTGTGATATTTGGCATTAGTGCTCTTGGTTATGTTTGGCGCTAGCGTACGTGCATTGCACGCGGTGCACTTGCACAGTTTTGTGGAAAGCGTCTTGGCGCTGGTGTACATACGCAATTTTGTAGCTGGCACACATGCATTGCACGTAGTGCACATGCGCAATTTTAAAGCGCCTTATAGATGAAAGTTTGTACTTTCAGAAAGCGATTGTTTTCGATATGAGAAACGTATGCTTTTACAGTTTGATTTGTAAAAAAAGCTTTTTTCCTCTTACTGACCTCTGGATCCTAAGGAAGAAGAGAAGATAACGAAAATGTCTTATGGGGTTTGGTGAGATCTTGATTCTTTCTTTTGGTTATGGGTTGTGGGGTAGCTTTCTTCTTTGGAAAAGAGAAAGGCTTTTTTTTATATTTTATTAAGAGGAAAGAGAACCTTCGTGAAAAAAAGAAAGGACGGCTCGAAATCCTAGATTTTTAGCAGAGAGTATCCTTTTTGATTTCATCCTAGGGTTGGATTTTTATAGCCTTTACATTTTTCATTTGGGTCTTTAGGCTTTACAATTTTTGTTTTTTACCCATTATTTTACATTTATTCATAAAAATAAATTAAATTTATTTATTGCATAATCTTTTTCTTCTCTTGGTATGGGGGCTGACCTTTTGCTTGAACTTGAATTTGACTCGGGTCCGCTTGACTCAGACTCAGGCTTGGGCCTATTTGTATGGGCGTTGACTTTGAGTTTTCAAACAAAGGGGTGTAAATTTTGACCCTGACAAAGTACCTTCCATCAATAAGTCCACGCCGCATGTGTGCATCGCATGCATGAAATTGATGGATCTTTTGTGGTGAGGTTGACTTGGTTTCCTTTTTGTGACATGGAGGTCGATATCCCGAGGCGAATCATTATTCCGATGCGGGAGTTGGTTCCGACGCGTTAGGCGGAGCTTGATTCCGACAGGGGTTTGTTTCAAGACAATGCTTGATTTTGACGCAGCAGGCCGAGCTTGATTTCGACAAAGGATTGGTTCTAAGATGGCGCTTGATTCCGACGCGGGGCTTGACTTTCCGAGGCGGAGTATGATTCTAACGTGGGGCAGACTTTCCGAGGCGGAACATGATTTCGGCGTGAGGCTTTCTTTTGAGGCGGAGCATGATTCCGACGCGGGGCTTGATTTTTCGAGATGGAACATGATATTGACGCGGGGTTGGTTCCGAGGCGAAGCATAATTCCGACACATGGATATATTCTGAGATGATGCATGATTCTGATGCGGAGATAGACTTTCTGAGAAGAAATATGGTTCCAATGCAGGGGTTGGTTCCGGGGCGAAGCATGATTTCGACACGGGGACATTATGAGATGAGGCATAGTTCCGACGCAGAGGTAGACATTCTAAGACGAAGCATGGTTACGACGCAGAGGTTGATTCCAAGGCGAAGTATGATTCCGATACGGGAATATATTATGAGACGAAGTATGGTTCCGACACAGAGGTTGACATTCTGAGACAAAGAATTGTTCCGATGCAGAGGTTATTGGTTGATTTGTTTTGGGAGTTTCCTATCCGTCCAGCGGGACTTTCGAGCTTGGAAGCATTTTCAGGTAGGACTTTAATTTGACTCGTTTGATTTCGTCCTATTTAGTAGGACTTCTGAGCTCGGGAGCGCTTGTCGAGTTTTTTTTGAACGAGTTTGGGCGTTTGCGGGTTTTGACATGCTCGCGGGTAGTCTCGTTGTCTTTACTCACGAAACCTTTTTAGGTTTTCATATGTGCCCCTTTCGTTTGTGGACCGACCCGTTGTTTTTTTAAGCTAGACTTAGGTTAAAATTTTGGATTTCGGATTGGCATCATCGTTGCTAACACTGAAGCATAGGTGTCAGGAGCAATTCATCATCTATCTTAGGAGAACTTGGAATTTTGGTTTTGGTTTGGTATCGGCACGATAACACTGAAGTATAGTGCCAGGAGCAACTCGTCATTTGCCATTGGAGGATTTAGGGGATTTGGATTTCGGTTACTGTCTGCACCACTACACTGGAATAGTGTCAGGAGCGACCCATCGTTCGTCTTTAGGGAATTTTATCTGTCCCCAGTTTAACGACTTAGGGGTCATCTATTCCTAGTTTAACGATTTATGGATCAATTTTTTACTCCCGGTTTAAGGTCGAAGTTGTACGCTTATTCAAGCTCCTAGAACTTTGAGTTTGATGAAGTTGAGTTGCTGGTCGAGACGATGAGTTTTGCTTGATTTCATCATTTAGTCCTTAGTTCTTTCTCAAAGTGCTTCAACATTCTCTGTCCTTTTGGGCAGATGTGTGTCCCGCAGAAACTGCGGTGAACTGGGTTATTTTCTGAAGCGGACGATTGAGCCGTCTGTCCCTTGAGGATTTTGATTTTTGTTTGTATAGAGTTGACGGTTGTAACTTAGTTGTTCTCCAGTACATCAGAAGACAGTGATATTTTCCCAGACTTAAATTGGTCTTCGATTCAGTCCTTGAAAATGTAACAGTCTTCGATAACATGTCCCAGCATTCTATGATATGCACAGTAACTGGGATTGTCGGTCATGTTTGCTTCGTGTGGTCTCTTTGATTTTGGAAGTTGCAAACAATTGTTCAGGACGTCCTCGAATATTTTGTAGACTTTGTCCCTTCTGAAAGAGTAGATTTTCTTCTTTCTTTCTATCAGAGTCAGTATTCTTCCTAATAACGGTCTCCGAGACTGATCGGTCTTTGATCTGTTCGTTGTTTGCTTACACCGGTCAGCAGATGTGTTGAAATGAGCAATATGTTGCACAACGTTCTTTATCCCGTTGAACTTTTCAAAATTAGGGACGACGTAGCCACTAAGGTACTCTTTGAGATCGTATTTGGCTAAGTATTGTCTCCCGTTATTGGCATGGCCTTTTTGTACTTCAGATTCGGCTACCGATAGCTTGCCTTTGATTTTGTTCGGCGTCAACTTGCTACAGTCATGCGTTAGGACTTCCCTGGAGGCTGGCCGTAGCCTTCTTTTGTGAAGATGCTCTGCTTTTGGACTCGAGGGAATAGTTGGCTGCTTTGGGTTAATCCCTGATTCATGGACCAAGCTTTAATTTTGTTGTTATTGCATTCGCATGACTTGAGTCGTGAGATTTTCCATGACATTCGCCAGATCGTCGACTTTGGAACAAATCTTGACCAACTCCCTGTCTCTATCCTAAAGCTGCTTCTAAAGCCATTGGAATAACGCTCGTTCTATAGTTTTGGGGATGATGACTGGGCTATCCTCACCGTCTGAGCTCGAATCTTTCGGAACAAGAGGTTTCTTGTGCTTAGCGGCCTGAACGGGGTGTTTACCATCATCTGAACCGAGCCGGAATTGGGCAGCGGTAACCATATCACTATCATGATTGAAGCCTATGAGGATCTGTTCCATCAGGTCTGACCATGTAGACTGTATGGATTGTATACCCGTTCGTTGCCACTTTATTGGTAATGTTGCTTGCTGGGCTTTTGGATTGTTGTTGCCTTGGTTCGCTCCTTTCAGGGAAGGACAAAAAACTGAGAGCAGTCGGTTTCCAAAGAGCTTCGGTCTCTGTTTGTATGAAATTGGCGGCCGCGACTTGATTGTTCACTACACACCTGTGAACAGTTCTATTTCTCCTACCTTGTATTGTTTCTCGAACCCATTCCTTGAAGACAAAGCATTCTTCAATGGTATGACTCACCACTCTGTGATATGGGCAATATTTGGGGTCGTCAGTCATATTTGCTTCTTACGGTCTTTTCAAGTCTGGAAATTGTAGACCGTTTCTTAGGGCGTCCTTGAATATTTTATGGACTTTGTCCCTTCTAAAAGAATAGACCTTATCCAGCTTCTCTTCCAGGGGTGATTCTCCTCTCCCTCCCAACACTGGCTTCCGATGCTGGTTGGCATTAGGCCCGTCCGTCCCTCGCTTACTTCGATCAACCGATGTGTTAAAGGATTCAATGTTGTCGGAATTTTCGCCTTTACAATTATCATCTTTCCGATTCCTCCGTGGTTTATTGTTACTTTGGGGCTCCGGAGTGGACTCATGTCTTGAACGTTCCAACATTTGAACCTTCTTGGTTAACTCTTGGAATGTCTTGATACCCGATGTGCATAGGAAATGAGTCATCCAATTGCTGATATTTCTTATTAGGACACTGACAGATTGATCTTACTCTAACGACGGTTCACACTTGACGGAGAGATTGCGCCATTGCACTATAAAATCCGTGTTGCTTTCGTTCTTTGGCTTGGTCCTGACAAGGTCAGCAATAGTGATATTATCGCTGACACTCATGAATTTTTGCTTATACAAAAATCTCATTTGAGCGAACGTCGTGATCGAATCGTCCGGTATATTTGCGTACCAGTCGAAGGCAACGCTAGTCAAGCTATTGACGAACTGGCGGAGAAGGAGATGATCATTACCCCAGTATTCTTGCACGATGCTTTAAATTGGACAATGTGTTGGTTTGCATTTCTTGTCCCATTGCACCTTCCAAATTTGGGAATGACGTAGCCACTGGGAAACTCCACAAGTTCGTATTGTGCAGGGTACTGTCTCCCACTACTACCGACATCTTTCCGCGTTTCAGCTTCAGCCGCCAATGTTTTGACTTTGTTGGTGACCAAATCTATGATCCTATCTTGAGTTAACGGGCTGATGTCATCGAAAGTCAAGACATTCTCTGGGACGGAATGTGGCAGACTTTCATGTGGCTCGCTTATCTATGGGCTTAAGGGAACATGCCTCGGTTGCTTCGGGTCATTGTCACCCGGTTCATGCATAGAGCCTTGTGCTTGATTGGACGGCGACCAAGCAACTTGGGCCGTGAGATGCATTATGACATTTGTCAGATCGTCGATTTTAGAGTAGAGCTTGGTCATCTCCTTATCTTTGCTCCTAAGTTGTTTCCAGAGTTCATGGAGCAACTCCTGATCCGCAGTCTTAGGACGGAAAGTCGGCTCTTCTTCACTGTCCGAGCTCGACTCCTCATGGATTGAGGTGTCCTTTTCCTTAGCATTCTCACCAAAAGGGTTTTCATTGTCTTCCGGAGAAGGCTGGGCTTGAGAAGTGGCAACCATATTCAAACCAGATTGGGCTTGAGAAGTGGCAGCCCCATCTTTGCTCTTGTTGCGAAGGTTATCACTGGGGCGCATGCCTGTCATATAGACTGTATGGACCATATATACAACCATCTCTGTATCTCTGGCGGCCGGTCTTTCATACCGTCATCGTGGCCCTGCCTTTTTGGAAAAAAGGACAAACGACTGAAAACAGTCGTCCCTGTTGGATTCTTAGATAGCACTGATACCCTTTTTTGGATTTTCCCTGTTGCTTTCATGCGGCACAGAGCGTTTGGTAGACTCTTGAAGCGATAGTGTCAAGCTTTCTATGTTGAGGCTTGGACACATCTCTTCGCGGTATCGTTCGGATCGCCGTCTTCTTTATCATTGCAGTCATGGCATTTTTCTGAACCCACTTCAAAAGTTCGAAAGAATTGTTGATTTTCACGGCTGATTTAGCTGTTGTCGCAGGATAACCCTATTCTTGGAACTTCACAAAGTTCAGCTTATCAGGAGCCCTAGCTTTCTTATTGGTTATATCTGAGCCGCTTTTGTTTTAACTTTTCAGTCTTGAGAGCTTGGCGGGCATCTGCTTTTCTGGAAGCCGCCATGAGGCGATTGACGGGGAGTTCAGAGAAGACACCAGATTGTATGATTGTCAAAGGCACCGTCTGAGCTTGCCCGAGACGCCTAATAGTTTCCTTGGTTTTGACGGCCTTGCCTCCAGCTGGAGCAACAAAAGGCCTTTCAAAAACAGATTTGCGTTTGGGCTTAGACGCCCTCGCGATCACGACATTTGGCCTCTACCTCTTTGAGGCTAGTTTAGCCATTTTGCTTGATGGAGCCTCAGTAATAGAAGCACTGGAGGCTGACGAAAATAAGATGGAGCCAAACAATAGTGGCAATTCCTTCCACTACCGCATGAGATTTGCCGGGAGAACCACTCGAGCGTTCGTCTTCATTGTGTAAGGGATTGGAGTTGTATTGAGAGTTGAGTTTGTTCTAGGAGACATTGTTGTTGAGTTGTAGTTAAGAGTTCGTAAATTGCATGAAGGAGTATGATTTCAGTATAGACAATGATGTATATGTTAAATGAGTTTGCATGAACGTTCGACCTGAAATATGGGAGGAGAGATAAGGTCCAATCGGGTGTGCCAAAATCAGTAGAGTGCTTTTCGCCACCCTATTAAGATAGGAGCGCGCTCGCTTGTCAGGCGCTGTACAGATTCTCCTGCTTAAGGCGAGCGAGGGTTTATTGATTGTGGGGATCATAATCTCCGACAACCATGAACAAAAATGTCGTTAATTATCCCTCGTTCCAAAACGAGGGAATCTCCGATTAACGGGTCGTGTGAATCATGCGAACTCAACGTGAGATATAAGTGTTCGAAATAAATGTTGGAATTTTTAGGAAGAAGAGCATTGCCTTATTCCTTTATTTTGATCAAGTATTACTTAATCCTTGTTTTTAAAACACAGCCTCCATGTTGGTGTTTTATTTTGCCAACATGGATGAACTTTGATTTCTTTCGTCATGAATGAGGCACATAAGTTCTTTTTATTCTAAAAGCATAAGTTTTGCTTAGAGACACCTAGTCTCATTTGAGAACTAAGATCTATTTAGAACGTTTAGTTAAATGTTGAGAACTTTGTTCTCTGTTGATCTTAAGATCATTAGGGAAAGCCCAGGCTTCAACACTTAGCAAATTTTTGGCGCACATGCATTGCACGTGGCGCATTTGGTGATGGCGCTGGCGCACGTGCAATCACTTGGTAATGGCTATAGTGCTCGTGCACAATTTGGCGCTGGTCCATATGCATTGCGCATGACGCTTTTTGTGATATTTGGCGCCAGCTTACTTGGTTATATTTGGCGCCGGCGCACGTGCATTGCACATTGCGTCTATGCGCAATTTTGTAGAAACGCCCTTGGCGCTGGTGCACGTGCACGTGCATTGGACGTAGCGCACATGCGCAATCTTGCAGAAAGCGCCCTTGGCGCATTTTGCATAGAGCGCATCCTATAGATGAAAGTTTGTATTTTCAGAAAGCGTTTGCTTTCGATTTGTGATGTGTATGCTTCTCCAGTTTGATTTGTAAAAAAGTCTCCTTTCCTCTTGCCAAGCTCTGGATCTTAAGGAAGAAGAAGAGAGAAGATAACAAAAATGTCTCTTTATGGGATTTGACTTTCTTTTTTCTTTTTGGGTTTTGGGATCTTTACATGCTTTTTTCTTTGGAAAAAAGAGGCTTTTTGTGGGTTTTTTTTATTAAAGAGAAAGGAGAACCTTCGTGAAAAAAAAAGTCAGGACGGCTCGAAACCGTAGATTTTTAGCAGAGAGAATTCTTTTTGATTTCATCATAGGATTGGTTTTTATAGTCTTTACACTTTTCATTTGGATCCCTTGGGCTTTACAATTTTGGATTTTGGCCCATTATTTTCAATTTATTCATAAAAATTAAATTAAATTTATTTATTGCATAATCTTTTTCTTTTCTTGGCATGGGGCTGACCTCTTGCTTGAACTTGAACTTGACTCGGGCCCGCTTGACCCGGACTCATGCTTGGGCCCACTTGTACGGGTGTTACTTTGACTTTCCGGACAAAAGGGTGTAAATTTTGACCCTAACATTTCTCCTTGTTTATTTTTTATTTTTTTATACAATTTAATTTTGGTAAAGTTGGGGTGAAGAATTTGTTACACCTTTTTTGTTTTAATAATTGCTATTAATTTTAGAGCAATCGAAGGTACTATCAGCTGGTACTAAGGAGTGCTTCATCTTGGAGTCATCATTTTGATATTTAATTTGTTAGTTTCTTACTCAATTAACAGGTTCAGTTTTTTCATGTTGGGAATTTTAAATTAAGTACTAATTTTATTAACAGATTTTTGTTCATTTCTTTATTTTTTGCATTTTTCACAAAGCTGAATGTAGACTTGGTCAAGGTAACTGCTGTAAAATTGACAGTGTTCTCATGATTCATAACATAGAGGTCTCTTCCACATCATCTTATCTTCAAAGAGAGTTTCTAATAGGGCACCAAAGATTATGGGTCTTTTAGCACTTTCTAAAATTAAGTACTATATCGTTTATAAATTGTACATAAATGCCATCAACTTGAGCCTTGTTTGGGTCTTAAGTTATTATCTTTTAGTGAAGGTAGAGGAGGTGATGCAAAATATGGTTTGCAAGTCCCGAATTCCGCTTGAGAATAAACTCTACTTATGATATAAGAGATGTGTTTTGGAAAATGGGGTTTAGCAAACTTAGATTGGATTGGAGTTGAGAAAACTTCAGTTATCTCAACTCCAAAATGAATGCCAATCGGAAAAAGTTGACATTTTGGTGTTAAATTTTGCCTGCTTCGTGAAACTCCAGCATGGTGAACAAGGGGATTTAGCTTTTACCTTAATGGGGTATTAGGGTGATAGTTAGCTTTCAAGAGTTGTGCCCGAGGAGCTTCACCATTGATCAAGAGCCTCCACCCAAGCTATAAAAAGAAACTTCAAGTTTACAAACTTCAAATTTCTAAAACCAAGGCCTCTCTCAGACTTATATTTTTGAAGAGTTCTGTGTGTATGTGTGTATGAGAGAATAATGGAGAAAAGAGGCCTATGAGGTTTTTTCGTTAGGCGGCGTCAAAAATCTATATACTCAACCATTTTTTTCGACGATCGGTACCCATCAACATCATCTTTACCATCTAAGATATGGATACAGCAAATTTCATACGATTCTATCACTTTTCACCATTGAATTAGCAATTAAAAAGTTCTATTGTCGGTAAACCGTTAATTTTGCACCCACGAGATCAACAGTAAAAAAATTGTAGAATTACATGAAATTAGTGTATCAACATCTTTGATGATAACAATGGAGGTGATGGATGCCAATCGTCAAAAAATTTATGGAGGGTGTATTTTGTCGACGCTATAGGACGAAATTCCCTCATATGACATCTTTCCTCCATTATTCTATATGTATAGGGAATGTTCTATTGCAAACCGGTCCATGTTTTTTAATAACGGGAATTCTCGATCTATGATGTATTTGAACGATCCGATCCGTTCAAGTTGATCATCCTACACTCAAATGTACGTGTATGAAATATTAAAACATCTGAAGACCTCTAACCAATTCATTTGATGAAGTTTATGTTGCGTTATCGAAAGACGTTCATTTTTTACTCATCCGATGCATTGGTTAGAGATTTTCAAATCCTTTAATTTTTCATACACATACATTTGAAGATATGATGATCAATTTGAACAAATCGGATCGTTCAAATATGCCGTAGATCGAGAGTTCCCGTTTTAAAAAAACGCGGACTGGTTTGTAATGGATCATTCGTGTGTGTGTGTGTGTGTAGAGAGAGAGAGAAAGAGAAGGTGCTATATGAGGGGATTTCTTCTTATGGCTTCGAAAAAGTACTCTCTCAATAATTTTTTTCGACAATCAGCATCCATCATTTTCATCTTTATCATCTAAGATGTGGATACACCAAATTTCATTTGATTCCAACACTTTTCACTGTTGATTTAGTGGATGCAAAATTAATGGTTTGCTGACAATAAAACTTTTTATATTGTTAATTCAACGGTGAAAAAGCGATAGAATCATATGAAATTTGGTATATCCACATCTTAAATGATAAAAATGAAAATGATGAGTGTCGATCGCCGAAAAAAATTGTGGAGGGAGTATTTTTTCGACGCCATATAGGGAGTGCCTATGGCCTCTTACCTACACACACAACACACACTCACTGATACAAAGAAGAGTTGGTCAAAAGAATCTTGTCCTAGTCAAAGCATCTTTTGATCAAAACTGTTGGCAACTTAGACGCACTAGCAAACTAATTTTAGAAGATGACAACATGAATTTCAAAATTTCTAATTTGCTAAAATTCCAAAATCATGAATCGAACTAAAGAGCTAGAACTTGCTAACAGAAACTAATGAGCTATGCTAATCTACTATGTTAGTAATACTCACATCTTCAAACTTTCTTCAAGAGCTCCGTATCGCATTTGCAAGCCAGTTCTCTTTCGTCGAAGATGATCCACTTGAAAGAACCGTTTCAAGCTCCAGTTTTATCTAATGAAGCAACCGACGCTCCAAACACGCTAGGAATGATGGGGATGTAGGAATATTCCACTATTCTTTCTCTCAAATCTAAACTCCAGAGAGAAAGTGTAGAAGAAGGAGAAGGGGGTGAGGAAATATAGCCATGAGCAAGTGTTGAAGACTATGAAAATGAAGAATTGAAAAAGAATGGCTTCATATTCTTTTGCAACCATCTAAATAAAATCTCATAACAATTTGTAATATAATAAAGAAGCCCATTTCTCTCTACATGTGTTCAACCATGCTCAATGCCACCTCACCCACCATCTCATTTTATGAATATTCATAAATAAATATTCACAAATGAGGTGTCTATATTCTAGAACAAATTCCGTATAAATATGGAATACAACCCTGTATACGTATCGAAATACATATATGCGTATCCGTATAAAAATACGAATATCCAAGAGAGAAAATGAATAGTGAAAAATAATACTAGAATACATATATTAAAAAAATATATAAATTATTAGATCAAAACTTGATTTAGTAATTCGGTTTAATCCTAAGCCGTTGGTATTATCAACTGTCCGATAAAGTCCGTGTAGCCTGTACACATATTTAATCGGACACCTGTATGTACCAACATACGTCATCTATATCATATCGCCTGAATCTGGAAAACCCTATGTGTGGGACTCTAAACACTCGTCAATACGCCGGCAGTGGATTTAACCACAAGCACGTCGGCGGCACTATCTGTACGTAACCGCTACCCAGATATTGAGCGAAAAGAAGGCTGACGAGCAAACTCATCCGTACCCCTACAGGGCCTGTCTGTGACAATCTCCATACAGTCCGGTCTGTTTGTCTAAGAGTATCGCATATCGGGTCTAAAGGGTGGATAAAGTCAGACCCCTAATAACACGATAAGTCGTGTCGGTGTGAAGCCCATCACCCACTAAGAAACTACTGATCCAAATCAGTAATTCTCGTCTATTTTCGCCAAGGATTTTTGGTGATGGCCACCCGTGCACAGCGCGACATTTACCCCCAATACCGGGAGAGACGAATCCCTGACAATCCGCTCACTGCCTTTATATGGCTCGGGACTGTATCCAACTAAAACCTGTTTGCACGACTTTTTTGAACCGTGGTAGGATAGTAATCAAAGCACGGTGGGAACTCACACGAGACAAATGACGATCTCAGGTCGACAGATTAACCTGTACTCATGTCACCTGAGAACTGCTATCTGACAATAGGTATAATATCATCTAGCATGTTTCCGGAGAGTTCGTCCAGTGTACTCACCTCTAGTGAGCACCCGTATACTATCCTAGGTGACCAACTGACACCAATGGCTTGTGAGACCGGCCACTGCCCCTCATCGGGGTCTCGAAAAGTATATACTAGTCTACTCCGGAGTATCGATGCTCAGTCTCGATACTCTCTCGACTAGGGATATTTAAGGATGTGCTTATGGACCACTCAGCTCCCACGTATATGATCGCCATCATAATACTGGTAGTCAAGTAAGAATCTTATGGGCTCTATCAACATGTTAGAGTGATCTGTAATACCACATATTGCATGTACATGATGAAATCAAACCAGATAGCATACTATCATTTCGAGTAAGACTGTTCTACCCGTATAAGTTTTCCCTCAATTATCATAATCGCATGCCTGCGATTACAATAATTGACTTGAGGGCACTATATCCAACAATCTTCTACTTGCAGTTAAGGCTAATTACTGCGGTGTCGCATACTCACAGCCCGTGTGCTACCGAACACCCAACTTCTCTACTAATCGGTTTCGCAAATCATGTTTGCGATACATTCGCTTTCGAGAAAGTCTCAGTGAGTGGATTCGTTCCAATGTTTCTATCTTTATCTCTCTATATCTCAATTTTGCGAAGAATGACTATCTTCTGAAATAAGCGATACCTGTCATAGAATTTGTTTGGATATCTAATGGGACCAAATTCATAAATGAACTCCAAGTTCAACAAAACTTCTTAGACTATATCTTGTAATGAATTTAATCAGTATCTTGCTGTCACGATCCGAAGGTACGGAACGCGACTGGCACTTAAATTATGAAACGTCTAGAAGCGTAACGTAATCTAAGTAAGCCAAAACCCAGAAATCTAAACCATTTTTAATGAAAAGAGTGAAGGAAAACTTGTTTTAAAGCAAGTGGTTTTAACAAAAAAAAGTGGCATTAAACATTTAAAAGCAACATCATATTTTCCCGAAAATTTCGGCAGAGTCTCCTTTGTAAATACTGGCCCCCAAACGAGTACAAACAGGAATATACATAAGTAAAGAATAAAGGCATCCCCAAGCGGGATCGCTTCTTCGCCAAATGGGCGGAAACAACCACGCAAGCAAAATATACAACGCCGAAGGGCGAGGATCAGAACTCAGAAAGAAAACCAACATTCTCAAGAAAACCAGAGAAGAACCATAATAATACAAGCACGTGACTCTAAGGTCGAAAGAATAAACAACTGGTTTTCTAAGTTTATCAAATAATACAAGTCTGGTTGATGGAGTTTACTAGATACAACTGAAAGAAATACAAGTACAACGGTGGTCACGATGCAAGTGAACCCACCTACCCAAGTAATCACCCAGAAAGAAACAGTGTGCCAGCAAAGCCGCCATGGAACCTGTACGGCTAAACCTGCAAGAAACTGTGGCACAACGGGGGCGAGTTGTCAACTCGTGAGTAGAAAACATCACCGAGAAGAAATCGTATGTATGACTCTCTCCTAGGTTATACAATGAGAATACTCAATACCACAACAAGGGTAACAATATATCATAAGTGTGATATCAAAGTACTCGTGTCTGTGTCCAGAATAATAATATATTGATGCGTGACATATACTAATGCACCATCCAACGTGTGTCCAGCAACGACACACAAATCATGATAAAACCCGAGTGCCCAGCACCGACACTCAAAACATCATGAAGCCCGTGTCCGACAGCGACACATAATACTCAAATCTCGGGCTTCGTCAGTCCGGATCGACCCATATCTCCATCTCTCTCATAACTCCGAACAGTATCCTCTGAATATCTGTCGAGTTTCCAAACAATCAGCGGTAGGTAGTACTCCCCTGCCAGGCTCATCGTCATCCCCACAAAATCACTCTCGCCCCGGGGTACCTCACTGGGTCCACAATGCACCCGCAGACGGTTCCTCCACTCCTCGAATCGGGTTCGAAAACCAACTCAGAACCGAGAAAACATCATGGTGGACGTTACTCATCATATCAAGAAAAACCGCATCTTTCTCTTTTAAAATAATCATAAGTTTATAATAATTCACAAGCGATTTCTCAAATCCAGAAATCTCATGAAAGATCCGAAATCTCAAAATCACGAGTCAGTGAATAGTGAATACCGGCATAAAGCCCCACGATATTGCATAACCGAATGAATGTATAAATGCATGAAGTATCTAAGTATAAAATGCAATATCTAAACTAGCATATGAAAGCAAGCGTATTAGTACTATGTTGAAACTACCAGCTAGCAAATTATACCCGTGAAGTAATGTTTTCTAATGTGTACGTGATATGGAAATTACCGATGATGATGTGTGTGAGCCGACAAGCGAGTGTACGTGGAGCATACGCATCATCGGTAAATGGTGCTGGTGTCCTGCACAGGTATAAGCATGCAATGCGATGAGAACAACATGAATATACGGAAAATGATGTAGTAACCACAATATTGAAGAATATACCTTTCTATATACGAGTCATACAGTGTTTGGTGTTTGAAATAACACGAATCGTGGTTTTAGAAAAATAGGGGCTACGGGGTCTGTAAGAAAAGATACGTCTTTTGGAAAAATCCGTAGTATCTCTCGGCCTGTCTTTAAAAATACTCACGATTCGTTAGGTTTGAAAATAAGTATGACTCGAGCTTAGTCGAAAGGGTAAGAAAATCCACCTAAAGTCCGAGTCGATATATCTGGTAGTCGGCGATCCCTCCTCAAAAGCGTCACATACGGTAAAATACATAATACGACATCTTTAAGTCAAGAGTGCGGATCAATCATTATATCTATATCTCGTACGGTAAAATCCATCGTACGACATCCCAAAATCGGGGTACGGGTCAATTATCACATATATCTCATTATTCATATGGTATCATTATCATAATATCCTGAATTAGGGGTACCGTTCTAAAGTCTAGTGCATTCCAATATTATCAAACATATATCCTCGCGTGTATGAAAACACATCGCCTATCGATCCACTATAATATCATGCCGTACATCATATCACGACCCAATCACATATCACAATCACACGACATCATGCCCTATCATATCGGCTCATCTCCAAGTATCAAATACTCGGCTCATCATCCGTGTATACGTATATATATGTATGTATGTATGTGTGTGTGTGTGTGTACACACACACACACACCAACGCGCGCGCGCGCGTACACACATACACACACACACACACCTATAATCATATCACGTGTGTGCATATGTGTGTGTGTCAACCTTTACTCTAGGGTTTCGCGCATATACACCCATAATCATATCACGTGTGTGCATGTGTCAACCTTTACTCTAGGGTTTCGCGACTAAGAAACTAAACTAAAAGCACTTTGTTCCAATTACACTAAATCCAATCCATGGTTTCCTAAAGCCTTTCTTGCAAAGTGTTCACATCTCACAATAATGCATATGTATATATATCGTAAACACATCATACCCTACGAAATTGCAGGGGTGCTATACGCCATCCACCCGACTTCCCCCGTAGATATACATCTACTCATCTTGATCCTTACTTACCGAAGTCGATGCCGCCATGCTCTTCCCCTGTCGTACGACGTCCACATGGGTACCTATAGTTTCAAATACGTTATATCATAAAACAAGAATCAAAATACAAGAAACCCCAATACGGCACATGAGACACACATAGGTAAGAACCTACAGCCTACGTATGCAAGAAAAACCAATAACCCTCGACATCGACGTACAAACACCAATCGATTGAGATAAAACACCAATATCAGAACTTAAGTCATTAAAGCCCACAAAACATAAAACATCAACTTAGAAAACTGGTCCCAGATTTTGCTTCACGTAGTATGAGTCTAAACAAGCAATACAGAGGGTTAGTCTATGAGATAAGTGAGCTACAGAACCAATTCTAACACCATCACCCACGATTCAACCGGCGAGATCCACCAAATTTCCGGCCTAGCCGGTTTTCAGGGCTTGGTTTGGGCTCGTATTCTCAGGGTGGTCTCCTAGTGTTCAATCTAGATCAATAGAGTTGCTAGTTTTTCCTGTAAAAGTCTCGGGTCACTCCAGATTTCCTGTAGGCATCATAAATCACAAAAATCGACATGGAAAGTTTCTAACTCAAGTTTCATGGCCTAGGTTCTGGTTTGATCTAGGTTTTTAACACTAAAGGGGGTTGTAGTCACCAATTATACCTCAATTGCACCATCACAACTTAAAAATCCCCTAAATTTCATCTTGGAATTTTCCAAAATCACTAAATCTCATTTAATCAATTCTAAACTAAAATAGAAACTAAAGGAACTCAATTGCTACACTAATAGTGAAAGAAATACCTCATTTGGCAACTCAAGAATTTTCTTGAGTTGCCCCAAGTGCTCAAAATCCTAACTTGCTTGATCCACCATGCTTGTAGTGAGCTTATGCACAATTTTTATGAAGGGGACATATGGTTTTGATGTGTATTTGAGGGTGCTGTGAGGTGTGAGGAGGTAGAGGAGGTAGAAGGAGAGGGCAGCCATGGAGAGAAGAAGAGGAGAAGAATAATGAAGAAAATGAAGTGAAGAACAATGAGCCAAGTCAAAGAAGACCCCTCACCCTCTCCTTCTCCTTCCTCCCTAAGCCCATACCTCCATGTCACAAAATATCTTCCCATTTCTTTTTTTTTTCTTTTTCAATCCAAAAACAAATAAAAACCAAGTAACATAAAGAAATGAAGCATGGTTTTCAAACAAATTAAGAAACGTAACAAGTATTTTTACAATATGACATGGTGCATGTCATGTGCATAATCAAGCTTAATGCGCGATTAGTAATAATTAACTTAGTTTAGCCGTAAACTTGTATGTAATTAATTATAAAATATCCAAATCGACTTAATACACCCAAAATCAATAATCATGTAGATTTTTCATATATCTCCCGAATTATCAGTATATAGTTATACCATATCATTAAAACTAATCCCCATACTTAAAATATTCATAATATTTATTACTTAAATTGTTTAAGTTCCTAAAAATAATATTTTATTTTTCTGAAATGTTATACCTGCGCCATGCCTTCCTCGATATCCGCTTGGACCCCCTGTCCAACATATTGTCCCTTAGAAGTGGGTAAACTTGAACTCTGACAGTCACTCTGTCGTCCAAGTCACTTTGGAAGCCTGAAATAATAACCGTCTCTATGAAGGAGGCTGTCGTTACCATATACTAAGAATATTCTCTTATGTTCATAACTGCTTCCCAATATTTCTCCAGGATTGGATTAATATATGCTTATTGCAGCTAATGCAAAAACAATATCTGGGGTGGTTCTTAATATCTCATGATTGACTCAATTAGCTAAGCAAGTGATATGTCAATCATGTAAATCCCTTTCCTCGTCAGTCTGGAAGACATCTTTTTAGAGAGGGTGATTCCCTCACCTGCGGGTACACCACCACGCCAGGAGTCGTCCATTTTAAAACACTTTAGAATAGTGTCAAAGTAGCCGAATTGGGACACTTTCCAAATCTAAATATAAAACCATAAATCTAATCACCAGAATCCCTGATATTTTGTCCAGATCTTATGTAGAGAAATATCCCGTGACAACCAAAGTATAACCGATCGTAGTATAGGAACATCACTTCCTATCAGGAGTACGTCATCTAAATACCAGGACATCACTCGCTACTACCTTCTTACCGGGTCTATCTGTTGTTCTGATGAAGTCAAATTCTATGACTGTCACATCAAAGTAGATGATCTATCTCCGCTATTCTTGCTTTAGTCTATAAATAGACATAAGCTACTTGCCCACCACGCTTCCGCTGCTCCCACTGACTACAATAACACTCTGGCAGAGTCATATACACGTGCACTTTTAAAACTAATTTAGAACGACGTTATAGTCATCCACCTGCCAGATCTCATAGTTTAGGACAATAGTAGTGGCAAACTTGGGTCATCAAAACCTCTCTGTCGCCGTCTTTGAGGAGACTGAAGTACCTCTCGGGTGGCTGAGGTTACCCACCAAATCTCCGGAGTGGTTAATGGATTGTCCAATCCAATTGAATGCTTAGGTTCTACTAAATTTTCAGTAATCGTTTGTGGTTCTGAAATCATTTCTAGTTCTACCATACTCCCACTAATGTTTTCTGAAAAGAATTCATTTTACTAAAACGAGTGGAGAATTAAGAACAATATAACTATTGATCCTGCAAATGGTAGAATGTTAACTCTCGTCAAAACCCAGGATAACCCACAAACTGCTATTACTGAAACGTGTTTTGAGTTTATCCGGATTCTAGTTTTAAGCATAAGCCGGACAGCTTCTTATAACTTAACATCGTTAAGGTATGAATCCATTTTATATCCAATATAGAAACAAATGCACTAATTTAATTGGAACCAGATTCAAAAAGCATGCAGCTGTTTCCAATGCATATCATCTAAACGGAAGAAGGCCATAGAGCATTATGCATTAAGGAGTGCACCCATGGATGAGTAATCTGAAAGAGAAACAAGTTCTCAAATATATTACTTACGGCGAAATACGTAGCATAAGTTACTACATCTTCAATCACCTCGAAGAATCTTAATACTTCTAATGCATGGTTCTCTACTTTATTCTTATATCTATAACTTCTCAAAATTTGGACATTGTATTTCAACGAAATACGTGTCTAAAATAAGAGAAGTTATAAGTAAACGGAATATAGTACGAGTACCAACCCCTTTGTCCTAATGGACATCTGACAACATACAATACTTTGTATAAGTCCTCTGAGTTTAATAACTCAAACCCTGTGCGTCGTAGGTTGAAAACTGTGTTATGGTTAAGAAGAATTACACCGTTGTTGATGTACCTTACCTAATCATCAACTGATAAAGGTAAGTTTCATAAACATAATTTCAAAAAGTTATATCTCACTTTATAAAATAAACGTACAGGTATATCAATTTGAAATTGGTGCACAACAACGGATATTCAAAACCAAATATTTGCAATTAGGCAAAACCCAGGCTACTTCCTCAAATATTACCAATTACAAAGAATTCTGATAATGAGGATCTAATCACCCAATTCCTAATATTCTATTCTCACTCAACATCTACAACGCCATACAGATGTGAGAATCAAGTCTAGTAAATACACATCCTGGAGCCAGAAAATAATTGGGAAAACAGTTTTCAATTAATACCGCACAGTAAAACTGAAACATGAAAATGTTTTGAGGGGGTGGCCGGGTATTCCTAGTAATACCTCTTCCACCATCTAGATTCATGACAGTAGTCGCAATTTTCCTTGTCTTCACTATAATCCCTTTATATGTCTTTACTTTTTACCTTCTGTACACCATACTTAGGCTAATTAGTTTTCTTCTTTCCTACCTTTCGACAGTTGCCTAAGCTTTGGAAGAAGACTATCCAATAAGCATAATAGGTGTACTCTCATAATACTAGGAGCCCTCGCAACCTGAGAGAAGATAAAAAGAAAAGACAACCGAATAATCCTATTCAATTTCTCCAGAACCGGAATCCATCCTCGAACTAAAACAAGTTTCTTTGAGTTCGTATGTAACTATACGATGGAATACCCAAGCAATTTGGATTTTTGTAGTGGTACATAGTGTTCTAGAGAAATGCAAAGAGAAAATAGGAGTGGCAGGGATATATACGGTTTTGTCGTGAATCATGACAATCCAAAACCAAAGTGTGTAAGAAGATTCGGTTAATTTGGTTCATGAGTTTTAGTTTAAGATCAGGTCATGATCGTTGATAAAGAGAGAGAAAACACTCAGCGTGCACTCTAACTTAGATTATATTAGTTAATCACTTTATCTAATCAGGATGGTTCCCGCTGTTTCCTTAAATTCTCTTTCAAATCCTAAAAAGAGAATTAGTTGGGATAACCTGAGGAGTAAACTACTCATCAGTGAGGATCGGGACCTAACTATCATTGCGTGATAATTTTGACGGAAACCGACCAAAATTACCATACACCAGAAGGTATGTGCAAACTTGGCAAGTTTCCTTTATATATGAAACTCCCGATATGGTTTTTGTCCTAACGGCTTAAGACATTGACTAGGTCAACATATCATAAGTCGCAAGTCAAGTTCAAACCCGTGATTATCCTGGATTAATTAGACCCATGCGTACGAGCTCTTGACTAGGTCAAAATGGCCGTACGACTGTCCTAATCAATCGTATCACCATACAACAGAAAATACTATAGAGCTACCGAACACTACGTCTTGAGTAGGTCAACATACACAGCACGAATACTAAGCAATACTATTCTGAAATGACGGATGGCTACGACTGGTTCTTGGCGAAACCTTTAACGTAATGAACTTGATATCGTTGAAGGAACTCGAGTGGTTTTACAAAAGAAGTGGTTTAGGCTCTGCTTTTAAAACTAGTAACATAAACTTTTGCTTAAGAGCGAACTCCCCATGAAGGGATAAAGGCTCTTTCCTTATTGAATGAGGTGCAGAATTTTCCTAACCGAATAGCTCTATGCAAAGCAAAAGAAAATGACTATGGTTTTGAAGAAATCCGAATGGTTTTAAAATTTAGTTCCAACATCATTTAGATTTATTTTCCTCGCATTAATCAGAATTAATGTCGTCCCATCAATTAATCATATCATGTTAGAAAAGAAACGAAAATAGGCACGCATATATATGTCATCCGTATTCGCCATAGGGTCACGGGTCTTCATCATAAGGTTACTTAACTTACGACAGGGCGGGATCATGACTAGCATGGATGCAAAACATATATAGCGTCTACTAAATATATATAATATATATAAACATTCATTTCACGCATGATATCAACATCACATAAGTATCACAACAGAAGCTGTAGGGTGTTTTTCGTTACCCCATTGAGATGGGAATACGCATCGCTTGTCAGGCGTACTACAGATTCCTCCTGTCTAGGGTAGGCCAGGGTTTATTGATTGTGGGGATCCGAATCTCCGGCAACCGCGGACTAAGCTGCCGTTAATTACCCCTCGCCTTTGGAGTGAGGGAACCTACGATTGACGGGTCAAACTCGTCATGCGAACTCAATGTGCAGTGTGCGTATATTATGTGTTGGACGTATCGAGGGCCTCGCAGAGTTTACGGGGGCCCCTCTACCCGGATTGCAGGATGGGGGTCAAAGGGGCTAGCAGGTCTCTTGTGGGGTGCGGGGCAGCGTCCTGTTAGAATTTTTTTTAACGGGTAATGCATTTTGAATGTGGAGTGTATGAAAAAAGGGGGAAATAGCGTCCTAAGGACGCGTGGGCGCCAGCGCCTCACGTGTCCGGCACATAGGCACTGGGTGCTAGGTACTGGGCACCTGCGCCTTACACGCCCGGCGCTAGCGCATCATGCGTCCGGTGCTAGGGCGGTGGGCGCCGGCGCCTCACGCTTCCGGCATGTGGGCGCTGGACGCCCGCAGAAAAAAAAGGGGCTTAGCCCTTGTACTGGGAGTTGTTCTCCCGATTGAGTTTTGAAGTTAAACTCCTAAAAAAAAGAAAAAAAAGGATTTAACCCCTGCACAGGGGGTTGCACTTCCCAATTGACTTTTGGAGTTAAACTCCTAAAATAAGGTATTTATTATATTGTTATTTTTTTTTTGTGGAGTTAAACTCCTAAGAGATTTTCGGAGATGATGAAAGGGGACCCCTTTCTTCTCCCTTGAGCCTTTGATTTTCCCAAAGTGGGATTTTTGGAGATGGGTCTCCTTCTTTCTCCTCTCTGTTGGCTGGATCTTGGAGAAAAGGGGGTGAGATTTAAAAATCTCCCCTTTTGGAGATTTGATGGAAGATCTGAGTTCCCCTTCAAGGGTTTTATGGTGAAAAACTATTTCTTTTTGAAAAAATATTTCTTTTTGAAAAAAGAAGAGTTAAACTCTTGATTTAATTCAGAAAAGAGAAGAAAGTTTAAAACCTTGAGGAAAGAAAAAGAGGCACAGAAACCCTAATTTTTGAGGGGAATGAATTCTTCTTTCATTTCATTATCATATTGCTTTATATAGGCTTACAAATTTACACATAGCCTCTTGTGCTTTACAAAATGGTATTTTGCCTATCCCATGTCTCATGTGCTTATTTTTTTTTGCACATGAGCCACGAGCTTCATAAAAATTTGGTTTTATGCCCATTTTCCTTACATTTATTCATAAAAATTACATCAAAATTATTTATTACATAATTTTCATTTTGGCATGAGACAGGCCGGCCGCTTTATGTTCAGGCTCGACTTGGGCATGTGCCCACTTGATCTGGGCTTGGGTCCACTTGATTTGGGGTTGACTTTGACTTTGATTAATTTTTGACCCCAACAAAGTGCCGCCCATCAATAAATGCACACAACGTGTACATGTTGTGTGCATGAAATTGATGGATTTTGTTCCTGGGGGTTTGACTTCGAGGTGGAACATCATTCCGGGGGCGGAGCATCATTCTGAGAGCATAATTCTGGGGATCAGAGCATCATTCCAAAGTGTGGAGCATAATTCCGGGATCGGAGTATCATTCCGAGGAGCGGAGCATAATTCCAGGATCGGAGCATCATTCCAAAGTGCGGAGCATAATTCCACAGTCGGAGGATATATTCCGAGACGAAGCATAGTTTCGACGCAGGGTTCCGGGACGAAGCATAATTTCGACATTAGCACTTCTAGCCTTGACTTGAGTAAATATTCACTACTCCTCCCTTTCAAGAGAACTCATTTTCTCTAGATTGAAGAGCTATCCAAGAGCTCTAGAAAAAACTAAGAGGCGGGTAGGATCGGTCGAGAGGAAATGATTTCCCCGATTCGCACCAAGTTTTCTCTATCGGGCATGGCCAACGATTGACCCAGGGTTAGACCACTCTTCGGAACCCCTTTGGACGACTGATCTGTGCTTTCCGGTGTCTTTCGTTCTTCCGGCCAGGACCAATTCTGCCTAAGGCCATGATCGAGTCATGACGAGATAGACTGATGACGCTCTTTCAAGGACCGACAAAACTCTCATCAAACGTTACTTCGAATGTGTATGAGAAGGAAGCTTCTCACATATATTGACTCTTAGATAGATACCGGCATAGTATCTTAATTAACAGTTTCTTGAACTTGGTTTCACTTGTAAAGCGAGCGATAGCTTAAGAGAGCAGCGAAAGAAGATAAGGTGATATTTCCTGACTAGCAAGTGGAGGATCATTCCAGGCTCTAATCCAAGAGTTGATCGACCACAAGAGAACATGCACCAGCCATGCTCCTACGGTCAAGGAATCATCCCGCCGTAGTCACACTTCAGCTTCTAGCATTACATAGTAATCAGTAAATAAAGCACAGTATTAAAGGAATCACATCACTAATTTATTACATTAATAATCCATTGTTCACAAATTACAGATAACAAGAACAATTACTAACCAAGTTCAATCTCACGATCACTTTTATGGAAAGCAGTAAATGAAGAGAGTACACCAGACTATATCTCCGTGAACTCGAAGTGTAGATCCGTCTCCTGTGCTGGTCCTCCCGTGGAATCTGAGCATGCATACTCAGGTCGTCAGAGCGACACAATAACAATATTATTATAATAAGATGAAACAGGTAAATGAGGTAATACTGGTGTAAGAACAATGCAAGTAATCACTATGTCACTATATGATGCAGAATATGTTCTGTATCCCTATCGGTCTTTAGGTCATATTTGAAATCGCATAGTGGAAGGAGGATCATGTTTAACAGGAGTCTCGTACATACCCGAGACAACGGCCCACATGCTCGGGACATAACCCTGTCAGCCGGATCGCTAGATCCTACCTAATATATAGATATCACTGCTCGAATGATCATCCTCTAAAACACGGTCCCGCTAAACACGATTCTCTTTCCACTTCGATTTCCCCTTGATCCCCAGGTTTACACTATTTGTGATCTTGATTTAGTCATGTACAAGTATACCAATGACACGGTTTTATCACTGCTCACTGTATCAATCACTATCACGAATATTCACTTCCCATTGGTATCCTCGTCACTCCTAAACCAACATCAATCACGCACGATAATGCAATGTCCACTGACTATAACACGCACTAACACTAAGTATATGGCAAATGGGGTATGATATATGTATGTATGCTATCAATAAGCTAAGTATGATATGAATCAACAAGCATGTCATTAACTTACATAAATTGCATAAATTCATCCGTTTAGAATTCAACAAAATGAGGCAAGTAAGATAAATAGATCATTCAGTCAGCAATTCATCAAAATTTGTTTCAGTTCAATCGGGATTCCGGTTTTCAAGATACAGCTGTTTCATTTTAAGTGCTCGCGGCTGGAAATTCAGTTTCAGAACTGAACGTCCGTTTCGCGACACGAATTGCACCCAGTTGGGTTCAGAATTTAGCGACGCTACAGTTGAATAAAATCTAGGATTTCCATTAGAGTATTCAACGCAACAGACGGATTCCCAATCGCGTCTGTACGTCGAAAGTTATACACAGTTTAACTTCAGTATGTCATTTCTGAATCTGTTCTGGACAGTTATACGTCCTGCCCTTTTAAATACAGTTTAAAATAGAAAACGGCAATGAAACGAAATGGAACCACTTGTTTTGTTTAGCTAACAGAATTTCCTTTAATCTAATGCAGAGTTCCGTAACGTACGACTTCAGGAAACACAGTGACACACATTTTGGTACAGTACACGATAAACAGAGTCGCTCTGGACTGCAATCCAGAGTCGCACTCCGATCTAATTTTCATCGCAGTTACAGAACAGAAATGTTCCCCTCCGAAAGGCGGCGCACAGGACCGCGATGTCCTGACGCTGAGATTCGGGACAGATGCTATTTGGTTTTATCCGTCTACCTCTCCGAAGATACCAAGTTGATTTATGGCACCTTGTATCGGGGGTTTAGACGGATGCGGCCGATGTAGCAGACTTCGTCAGATTCCCCCTCGCTTGAGGGGTTTTTGATTGTGGGGACGCTCTTCCCTGCAGGCGCAAGCCCCTGCAGTTAATTACGCTACCGCGTCGCGGTAAAAACTTTCTCCTTCTCCAGAATTTCACTTCGTGTCGTGGGTGTTTGTTTTGTTCGTGGTTGCCCGTGGATTGTATACGGAGACTGAGTAATGCCGTCGCCCGTAGGACGTGGATTAGTCCAAATCCGTATTTACTTAGATTTGGGTTTGGTGTTTTTAATTTAAGGATGCATTAGTCGCGTTGCGGCTAAGATCAACTTAAACGTTCGTTAAGGATACGATAGTCCTGTTTGAGACTAAGATCAACTTAACGTGATCGTTTAGATCCGACAAAAGAGCGTTTGGGCTCTATTGTTCCAGTTTGGGAGATTCATAGTCCAATTTGGGACTAAAGTCTGTTTGGAGGATACATTAGCCATTTTTGAGGCTAAGATCGACTCAAACGTTTGTTAAGGATACGTTAGTCCAGTTTGAGACTAAGATCAACTTAACGGGACCGTTTAGATCCGACAAAAGAGCATTTGGGCTCTATTGTGCCAGTTTAGGGACGTGGTGGTCCGATATTAGTTTAGGGACGTTCCGGTCCGATATTAGTTTAGGGACGTTCCGGTCCGATATTAGTTTAAGGACGTTTCGGTCCAATATTAGTTTAAGGACGTTTCGGTCCACGAGTTTAAGGACCCCGCAGTCCATATCGATGTGTGGTCGTTGGGACCCGTCACCTCTTTGACGTCGTTGAGGAATTACAACGACGGATGTCAAAGGAGTTCGGAGATGTACCCTAGAAGAGCAATTTTGCTCAGTCAATTTAATTTAAGGACTTATGGCCAAAATTGGGCTAAGTCCAGTTGAAATGTTCAACATTTTATTTGCCTTTGTATTGCATTTCTTTTTTTATTTTTATTTGGGCCTTGCCCAGAAAGGATGCAGAGCATCAATTTGTTTTGGGCTCTGCCCTTTTAGGAATGATGCAAGGCATCAATTTTATTTTGGGCTCTGCCCTTGTATAAAGGATGCAAAGCATCAATTTATTTGGGCTCTGCCCATTTATTGCCTTGCAATTTATTTTGGCCTGTCAGGTCATTTTGATTTGGGCCTGGCCCTTTAATTAATGCATTGCATTTGTGCAAAATACTGTTAATTTGAGAATCTTTTAGATTCAAGAACCGATGGTTCATAAAATAAGTGCAAAGCACTATTTGATTTAGAAACAAGTTTTTTTCTTGTTTGTTCTTATCTCAGAGAACCAAAGGTTCATGAAAGTGCAAAGCACTATTAATTTAATAACCTTTCAGGTTCAAGAACCGATGGTTCGTAAAACAAGTGCAAGGCACTATTTTATTTATTTATTTATTTATCGTTGAAGATCTATGATCTTGTTCATAAGAGAATTTTCTCTTCTTTTAAAGGTTTTTACCTTTTTTTTATTCTTCAAGAGTTCTCAAGAGTTCTCTTCTCCTTTTTTTTTTTAGCAAGATGTTCATCCCTTTTAATTGAGGTCTGGGGACCTTTTTATAGTGCCCATAAATTAGTTAAATTTGTTACATAAATCTTTTTCTGAGTGATTTGGGTAATTTTCCCCACCGTTGGATTTTTGATCCAAAGGCCCCTGCTTTACAGAAGAAAATCTTCTTGTTTTAACAAGAACAGAAAAGATTTATTCTGTTTTGCGCAACTCCCCCAGCGCGTGACACGTGTCGCGCAGCTGTGCTTGCGCAACTGCGCAGACACGTATCACGCAACTGAATTTTTTTTTTGCTTGCGCAGCTGCGCGCTGACACGTGTCGCGCACTGCACAGTTGCGCAGTTGCGCACTTTTTTTTTTTTGAGCTTTGCTCTGATTGATGAAAGAACAGAAGCATTGCTTCTTTTTCCACTTTGGAATTTAAACAGAGCTTTGCTCTGATTGGGATAAACAAATGCCCCCCACCGTTGCGCTTACGTGGCCTCCTAACGTGAGCGCAGCGGTGGCAGACTCCGAACCGTCGCGACATCTCTTGGAAGCTGAAAGGGCACTTGATGCCTATAAATAGGACGTTTGGTCTCTTAGATGATTCTCATCTCTAAAATTTTACTTTCAGAACTCAGAGCCCTGCTCTCTTATTTAAACACTTTTAAAAGTTCAAACTTTTAGAGAATTTTTAGGTAAAAATATTAATTTTAATTAAATTAAATCAATTTTAAGAGCATTGCTCTTAATAAATCCCAGATCTAAAGAAGACCCATTCAGGGTTTCACTTAGTAGAGCTTTGCTCTAAGGGGGTCTATAGAAGACTAAGGAAAGCCCTATTAGAGTTCCATTAATAGAGCTTTGCTCTCTAAAAGATTTTCCCTGTATTTTCTCATTTCATTAATGGAGTTTTGCTCCTCCCAAATCATATAGAAGAACTCTTAAGAATTCTTCACGGATCTTGGAAGTTAAAGATGACATTTTATTTCTCAGTGCATTATATCATTTTACTTAATCAGTCTTTCTGATAATTATGTTGATTCTCTTTCACAGGAACAATGAACGCCCACATGTACGCTCTTAACGATATCATCTCTCATGAGGACATCCGCCGACTTGGCCGCTCTCAAAATCAGGAGTTCACAAACGAGGAGTGTGCTGAAATAATGAGTCGCTTCGACGCATGCAATGGTCCACTGCTTCCCCGCCGTTCCTCTCTTCTTAAACTTATCGTGGGAGCTATCTGGGAAGCGCTTCCCCTATTCTGTTCCGGCGTGCCGCTTAGGGCGTTGGATGCCGCTGAGGACAAGGTGCACTCTGTGTACCTATCGAATTTTATCTCGAAGAGACGGCGAGACAGTCTTATCGACCTCTTGCACAAGGTCTTTCAACAGTCTGCCATACTCGCTGCTTATCGGAGGGTGGAAGACATCAGAAGGGACCCTGACGCTTGTGCTCGCGAAAGGAAGCACACTAGGATGGTCCGCGAGGCTTGGAAAGTCATAGATAGGGTCGCTTTTGAATTCCTCAATTCATGCCCTGGATCTGAGGTTATTCCATTGTAACTTTCATTTATTGTTTTTATGACTGTAAGAACTTCGGGCAATATTAATGAAATTTTTTTATATCCCAGCTTGTCTTTATTATATATCTTTTGTCCTGAGTCTTTTTGCCCATGCATGAATGAATGTGTTTTGAACGCTTGATCAAATGTAAATCGGATGCTCTTTCTGTTGCTTTTCCTCTTTCTCAGCATGTCGTCACAATTAGCATGTAATAGAGTAAGCTTCTTGATTTCTTCACGAGATAGCTAGGGTTTAGGCCGCAGGTTCAGATCTGCTGTCTAAGACTTTTCAACTCTATGAGCCGTGAGGGTCTCATAGAGACTTTTCTCCCTACGGATCGAGAGGATCTCGTAGGTGGGTTTTCTCCTTAGGAATCATGAGGATTCCTAAGTGTGGTTTTCTCTTGTAAGTCGTAAGGATCCTACAAGAGAATTTTTCCCTCTTACGAGTCGAGAGGACTTGTAAGCGGTTGTTTCCCTCCTTGTCGAAGTTCGATGTTGGAGAGTGAGACCCGTGGATGGTATGCAAGAGACCATTTTGGGCCAACTTGCGGGGTCCCAATGCTTAGGAAACAGGCTTCTTTTATGCCCACTGCCTAAGGCTTCATCTCACGAGTCGAGCCGCCTCGACAATTTTTCACAAGTCGAGACGAATCGAACGTTTCTCGCAAGAACATCTTAACGTCGCATTTAACCTCTGCTCTTTACGACAGAAGCCCGTTAAGGTTGGTGGTACTTAGGGTTTTGGCCATCGTACCGTCGCATAAGCTGATATAGTCCTCGATAGGCAATCGTGCTGTTCGAGTAGCCCTGCGACTGCCGTGTCTCTGATCCCTTCGGGGGCTGGACAAGACGTCTTCAAGCAATCCTCCTTGGCTGTTTAACCGTCGGAAGAGCAAGCGCTAGGGATTTGCCATGCCTCTTTTTACTTGAGGTTAGGCCCATTTTGGAGAGCCCCGATGAGTCATAACCACTCCGCGCTGGTGTGGGATGATCTCCGATAGTCTTTCAGGCTTTATATGACTTGCCGTTAAGACCCTGAAGCTAGGAATTTGGCCTTTGCTTCGTTTGCTGGCATTGCGTCCTCTGTATCGAGACGAATGTCATGGTGGGAACTAGGGATTTTGCCGTGGCTCCGTTTGTTTGATGACGTTGCATCTGCTGTGTCAAGACGAACGTTGGGGCGACATCTCATCTACTGTATCGAGACGGACGTCGAGGTTGTCTCTAGGTTACTGGTGAACTGCCGAGGTTTGGAACTAGGGATTTTGCCGTGGCTCCATTCGTTTAATGACGTTGCGCCTGCTGTGTCGAGACGAATGTTGGGGTGACATCTCGTCTGCTGTATCGAGACGATCGTCGAGGTGGTGACCACTCCGCGCTGGTGTGAGATGATCTCGTCTGCTGTATCAAGACGGACGTCGAGGTTGTCTCTAGGTTGCTGGTGAACCGCCGAGGTTTGGAACTAGGGATTTTGCCATGGCTCCATTCGTTTAATGACGTTGCGCCTACTGTGTCGAGACGAACGTTGGGGTGACATCTCGTCTACTGTATCGAGACGGACGTCGAGGTTGTCTCTAGGTTGCTGGTGAACCGCCGAGGTTTGGAACTAGGGATTTTGCCGTGGCTCCATTCGTTTAATGACGTTGCGCCTGCTGTGTCGAGACGAACGTTGGGGTGACATCTCGTCTACTGTATCGAGACGGACGTCGAGGTTGTCTTTAGGTTACTGGTGAAACGCCGAGGTTTGGAACTAGGGATTTTGCCGTGGCTCCATTCGTTTAATGACGTTGCGCCTGCTGTGTCGAGACGAACGTTGGGGTGACATCTCGTCTGCTGTATCGAGACGATCGTCGAGGTGGTGACCACTCCCCGCTGGTGTGAGATGATCTTCGATTGTCTTTCCGGTTTATGTGAGTTACCGTCAAGACGTTGAAGCTAGGAATATGGCCTTCGCTTCGTTTGCTTTGTCACGTCCGAATCCCTGTTGGAGGAAGAATGCTAGGGTTGACATTTCGTCTGCTGTATCGAGACGAACGTCAAGGTGGTGACCACTCTGTGCTGGTGCGAGATGATCTCTGATTGTCTTTCCGGTTTTATGTGAGTTACCGTAAAGACATTGAAGTTAGGAATGTGGCCTTCGCTTCGTTTGCTTTGTCATGTCTGAACCCCTGCTGGAGGAAGAACGCTGGGGTGACAACTCGTCTACTGTATCGAAATGAACGTCGAGGAGGTGACCACTCCATGTGAGATGATCTCCGGTGATCTTTCAGGCCTTATATGACTTGCCGTTAAGACCTTGAAGCCAGGAATTTGGCCTTCGCTTCATTTGCTCACTCTGCGTCTGATGTATTGAGACGAATGCTGAGGTGGAGCTGGGATTTTGCCGTCACTCCGCTTTGTTTCGACCATAGGGTCTTTTGTTAACTTTGCATGTACACCCTGCTGGACTGCGAAGGAACGCCGTTGTTGACATTGCGTCTGCTGTAGCGAGACGAATGCTAAGGTGGAGTTGGGATTTTGCCATCGCTCCGCTTTGTTTCGACCGTGAGGTCTTTTGTTGACATTGCATTTGCCTCCAGCTGGACTGCGGAGGAACGTCGTTGTTGACATTGCGTCTACTGTATCGAGACGAATGCTGAGGTGAAGCTGGGATTTTGCCATCGCTCCGCTTGATGGTGTAACATCTGTGTCCCGTTGGAATGAGGAGGCATACCGTTGTTGGTCTCTAGGCTGTAGACGTGGCCATTGAGACCCTGAAGCTCGGGATCTTCCTTTTGCTTTGTCTGTTGACATTATGTCTGGGATATTGCGACAGATGTCGAGGTTGTCTTTGGGTTGTCTATGAACCGTCGAGATTTGGCTTCGCTTTCTGGCGGAGCTTGTTGGGAAGGTATGGTTCCCTCTTTGTTTGTGCCCCTGGATTGTATACAGGGATCGATGTGATCTCACCTGTAGGGCAAAAGTTTCATTCATTTTCATATTATTATTTTATTTCCGCGATGCTCTATCATTTCAGCTTTTATATCGCGAAGGTCGCGATTGCCCAATCATTTCGGCTATTTTTCGCGATGCCCAATCATTTCGGCTATTTATTTTATTTTTACTCGCTGTTTTTTTTTAATTGAGAGTTGCCCAATCATTTCGGCTATTTCGTATGCATACATTTTTACTTGCTGATTTTTTTTTCTTTGGCGAGTAGGGGATTTGGGATCTGATACCAATCTTGGCATCAGCATCGCTGCGACTGGAATATTGCCAGGAGCGAATCATCATTTGCCGTGAAAGGACTTGGAATTTGATACCGGTTTAGGCATCAGCATCGCTACCACTGGGATATTGCCAGGAGCGAATCATCATTTGCCTCTGTCGATGTAGAACAAAGGTGGCTTAGCGACCAGGGTTAAGGTCCTGTCGACTAAGGCTTTTGACTTTATGAGCCGTAAGGGTCTCACAAAGCTATTTCTCCTTAGAAGTCGTGAGGATCTTATAGGTGTATTTTCTCCTTAGGAATCGTGAGGGTTCCTAAGTGTATTATTCCTCTGTAAGTCGTAAGGATCCTACAGGAGGGTTTTCTCCTTGTAAGTCGAGAGGATTTACAAGGGTTGTTTTCCATGCAAACACATCCCTAGTCTCAGATGGGACTTAGTTAGGGAAATGTTTATTCGCGCCCGTGGATTGTATACAAGGGTCAATATAGGACCACTTGTAGGGCCATGTCGAAAGTTGTGGGGGTTGCTTAAGCACAGGTTTAGGCCTCTGTAACTTAAGGCTTTCAAATCTTACGAGCCGTGAGGGTCCCATAAGAGCCTTCTCCTCACGAGTCGTGAGGATCTCGCAAGTGTATTTTCTCCTTAGGAATCGTGGGGATTCCTAAGTGTGTTGTTCCCTTGTGAGTCGTAAGGATCTCACACAGGTGGTTTCTCCTTACAGGGTCGAGAGGACCCTATAAGTGTTTCTTAACGAGGTTGCGCCCTTTCGGGTTTTCACAAACACTCGCCGGTAGTCCAGCTGTTTTTACTCACGGAGCCCTTTCAGGTTTTCATCCGTGCCCATTTTGCTTATGAACTTACCCTTTTTTTTCATTCTTTTTATTACTTTTATTTTTTTTTATTTTTTTTTTTCTCTTTCTCTTTTTTTTACGAGGTCGCGCCCTTTCGGGTTTTCACGAACACTCGCCGGTAGCCCTGCTGTTTTTACTCACGGAGCCCTTTCGGGTTTTCATCCGTGCCCTTTTTGCTTATGGACATACCGTTTTTTTTATTTTATATTTTTTTATTTTTTTTTATTTACTATTTTTTTTTATCTCGTCAGCCTGAGAATGCTGCGGTAGTAGTTTAAAAACATTTCGGTCATTTGCAAGTTTTAGGACATTGCGGTCCATCATTAGTTTAAGGACATCTCGGTCCGTTGTTAGTTTAAGGACGTTTCGGTCCGTTGTCGCCGTATTTGAGGCGAATATATGGTTTATTGACTTTTCGGTCTGTGAGTCCTTCTCCATGAATGAACATGATGCCCCCGGCGTATCCATCTTCTTCGGAGCGTGCGGTTGTGGCGGACTCACCTTCCAGTTCTCAAACAGCGCAAACTTGCCCTGTTGGTATTGGTCTTCAACCCAGTTTTTGAAGACGTAGCAGTCCTCGATCAGGTGACCTACTGTTTGGTGGTAAGGGCAATAATTAGGATTATTAACGTCGCCTGGCCGCAACATACGTTTTGGACCCGGCAGATTAATGAGTCTGTCGCACACTGCCAGCTCGAACAGTCCCCTTGTTTTATCTTGCGGAAACGAGTAAGGGCGTTTCAACTTTTCCTGGAGGGATTGCCGCTTGTTGCTTTGGCAAGCAACCGGTCTAGGGTCACCTGATTGTTGGTGAGTGCTGACGACGAGGGCCTTTTTTCCTTTTCTTTTATCCTTTTTGTTCGATCCTTTGTTTACGGGGCCGAGATTTTTTTCGAGTAGCATGCGATTGCACGGCTGAACGTTCTCGCAGCTTCTCAATTCCTTTATTTTTGAAATAGATTCCCCGAGGGAAGAGTTGGGGGTAGCTTCTTCGTCAGAGTCGCTTCCAAAGGTGATAATTTGTGATCCCTTGAAGTCGGCTATATGATAGTCGGCGGTGGCTCTTTTGCGCTCATCTATCGCATTTTTCCGATGTCCACAAGCTTCGCACTTTGTCCTGTCGAAGTGTCGCTTTTGAGCGACATACCCTTGCCACCAACAGTTAAAGGATTCGCAGTCTTCGGTAGGATGTATGATCTTCTGATGATATAAACAGAAGTTAGGGTGCATTTCTACCTCAGAGAAAGGATTTTCTTCGGAGGGCGGTAGCTTCATTCCTACTGATAGAGCTTTGGCGAACCGTTTTCTCGTTTTGAATTTGTTTTTACCCACAGTGTATGGCTTTTGATTTGACGGGAATACCTTGGTTCTTTCCAGTATGGCCATTTCATGCTCTTGATTGGCTTTTGCTTTCAGACGAATTTCATTTAGGAAGGCATCGATCAACTTGTCTGACGGCCGCGGAATTTCTGTTTCAGGGTCCGCCATTGATTTCTCAGCGCAAGGATCCTCCTCATCATCCGTCAGTGAATGAGAAATCACATGACAAGTCGCTACGTAGTCTTCGGATTCATCCGATAAGTTTTCTCCATCGTTTTCATCCTCGACGAAAGAACAAGTTGCCCCCGGCGTGTCCGTCTTCTTTGGAGAGTGCGGCTGTGGGGGGTTTACCTTCCAGCTTTCAGACAGCGTGAACTTGCCTTGCAGGTATTGATCCTCAATCCATCCCTTAAAGACGAAACAATCCTCAATCGGGTGACTTACCGTTTGGTGGTAAGGGCAATAATTGGGATTATTAAGATCGCCTGGCTGCAACAGACGTTTTGAATTCGGCAGATTAATGAGTCTGTTGCGCACTGCCAGCTCGAACAATCTTCTCGTTTTATTCTGAGGAAACGAGTAATGACGTCCTAGCCTCTCTTCGAGGGATGGGCGTGGACGCACGTTGTTTTGGCGAGCGACCGGATTTGAGTTGCTCGACTGTTGCTGAGCGTTAGCGACGATGATCGCTTTTCCTTTCTCATTTCGGGGATCGGGTCTTGGAGGAGACGGTCTATTGCCCATCTGGTCCATTTGGGCTAATTTGTCGATCAAGGCCTGGAAGGTGGTCGGCCTGAAGAACATCATGAATTGCGAGATGGTCGCCTGCGGATCGAGAGTGCCCACAAACATGCCTACCGCAGGAGCCTCTTCTATGCGTTGTTCGCATTTCGACCATAGGTTCCGCCATCGTGTTGCGTATTGGACCCATGTTTCGCCTGACCTTATCCTAGCATTAATCAGTGCTGTTATCGGGGTGCGTCCACTAGCACTCGCGAATCTCTGTGTAAACAGCAGTTCCATCTCTGCAAATGTTTTGACAGAGTCGTTAGGTAACTCCGAATACCATTCAAAGGCTGTTTCTGCTAAGCTGCCGACGAATTGACGTAGCAACAATTTGTCATTGCCTCCAGTATTGCCGCATAAGGCCCTGAATTGAGCGACATGCTGATGCGGATTCCCTGTCCCTTTATATACGTGGAATTTAGGGATCGTATATCCTGGCGGGTAATTGATTTGGTCATACCAGCTCGGATACGGTCGTCCGGTTCTAACAATTTGCCCAGCCGCTTCATTCGATGAACCCGGATCTGCTGAGCTATATATTCGTCTAGGTCAACTTTGGAGATTGCCTCCTCCTTGGCTGTTGATAGAGCCGGCGGAGGATTTGACGTTTCTCCCCTGTCGTTTTCAAGGACGATCGGAGGATCTTCAGCAGGAAGGTCCGGCTGTAACATCATCCCTACCATATCTTGGAAGAGGAGCGCCATCTGTTTTATGTTAGCCGCTTGCTCTGCAGCTTCTTTGTCCCTCTTTTCGAGAACTCTGCGTAAAAAGTCAGCGTCGGTTTCTTGTTCTTGACGCTCATCCGAAGACGTTTCAGAGCTTTCTTTTGGCTCAGTGAGTGCAGCCATTGTAGTCATCATTTCCTGAAGCTTTTGTTGTTGCTCCTGGGCTTTCGTCACGGATCGGGTGAGCGGTCGGTGGCCCGTAGAAGTGCGACTTTCCTCCTTTCCAGAAGCCATATAAACAGTGTGCACCACCATGCCCCCAGACTTGAGGCGTTTGTGTTCGGTGTCTTTGCGATTTGCCGAAGACACAGGGGCTTTTTGCGGCCTCCTTTTTTGAGTGATTGGAGTTAAGGGAGCCGTTGTAGTGGGCACCCAAGTAGCTTTTGCTTTTTGTGGTTTGACAGAGCAATCCTTCCCCTGCCGAACCTTCATCTTTTTCTATCGTCGGAGGCAGTCTTGATCGATCACCGACTCTTGGACTTGTCGCCAGACTTTGTAAATTTTAGAGGACAGCCGTTGAGGGGGCTGCTCTAGCTTCTTCTCTGGAGTATTCTCCACAGGTGAAGGAGTTCGTTTCAACATCGCAGTAGGAGAATTTCTGCGCACCTTGTTGAGCAGTTCAAAGCTGTTCTTGGTTGGAACAGCAGTATCGATTCTCACCATCGGAGCTGACGGAGTTATCCCAGAGGGGGAGTTGCCCCCAGCCTTCCTTACCTGATGCCAGTGGCGACGTCGAGCGTGTCGTGCCGATGGAGTTGTTTCAGCTATAGGGGTAACCTCCTCATGCCCCCTGTGTTGGTCAGAATATGCTGGTACCAGCCTTTTAAAGATCGACGTCCGTTGAACGGGGACGGCCAACTTTTTAGAAGCGGACTTCTGAACACGGGAAGCAACCTTGGTGTTTTACCAGGAACGGGAGTTGGAATGGATATCCGTTTCGGGATAACGCCTTCTGGTATGGCAGGCTTCTTCATGAGCCTGTTAGAGCTCTGGCCTAGTCCGTTAAAAACTGAAGCAGTGGAGTTGGACGACCCATTGAGAGGGGTTGCGGCAGTGGTAAGCCGATCAGAGACTGACTTCTTTAGGGCTTCTTGCAATGTCATTGGGGCGTTGAAGCTCATTGGTGGGAGCATGGTCCCGAAGAATAATCCAGTGGGGGCCTGAGTTACCTGCTCCACCGGTATTTTGAAAAGGGAGGCCGCTTGGGGCCCATAAGTCACTCCTCCAGTAATGACGGAGCGAGAGTTGTTGCTGCAGGCGATGCAGTTCGAAGCCATTGATCTTCTGTTTTCTGCACGGAGCAAGACACCAAATCTTAGTACCTTGAATCCACAGGCAATCACAGCAAACCGCGATTTGTTCGCGAACACGACACACGAAGTGTGGAGTGGAAAGAGGAAGAGGTCCCACCGGGCGTGCCAGAATCTGTTCCCCTCCGAAAGGCGGCGCACAGGACCGCGATGTCCTGACGCTGAGATTCGGGGCAGATGCTATTTGGTTTTATCCGTCTACCTCTCCGAAGATACCAAGTTGATTTATGGCACCTTGTATCGAGGGTTTAGACGGATGCGGCCGATGTAGCAGACTTCGTCAGATTCCCCCTCGCTTGAGGGATTTTTGATTGTGGGGACGCTCTTCCCTGCAGGCACAAGCCCCTGCAGTTAATTACGCTACCGCGTCGCGGTAACAACTTTCTCCTTCTCCAGAATTTCACTTCGTGTCGTGGGTGTTTGTTTTGTTCGTGGTTGCCCGTGGATTGTATACGGAGACTGAGTAATGCCGTCGCCCGTAGGACGTGGATTAGTCCAAATCCGTATTTACTTAGATTTGGGTTTGGTGTTTTTAGTTTAAGGATGCATTAGTCGCGTTGCGGCTAAGATCAACTTAAACGTTCGTTAAGGATACGATAGTCCTGTTTGAGACTAAGATCAACTTAACGTGATCATTTAGATCCGACAAAAGAGCGTTTGGGCTCTATTGTTCCAGTTTGGGAGATTCATAGTCCAATTTGGGACTAAAGTCTGTTTGGAGGATACATTAGCCATTTTTGAGGCTAAGATCGACTCAAACGTTTGTTAAGGATACGTTAGTCCAGTTTGAGACTAAGATCAACTTAACGGGACCGTTTAGATCCGACAAAAGAGCATTTGGGCTCTATTGTGCCAGTTTAGGGACGTTCCGGTCCGATATTAGTTTAGGGACGTTCCGGTCCGATATTAGTTTAGGGACGTTTCGGTCCGATATTAGTTTAAGGACGTTTCGGTCCAATATTAGTTTAAGGACGTTTCGGTCCACGAGTTTAAGGACCCCGCAGTCCATATCGATGTGTGGTCGTTGGGACCCGTCACCTCTTTGACGTCGTTGAGGAATTACAACGACGGATGTCAAAGGAGTTCGGAGATGTACCCTCGAACCGGATGTAAATTGATTTAGAAGAGCAATTTTTCTCAGTCAATTTAATTTAAGGACTTATGGCCAAAATTGGGCTAAGTCCAGTTGAAATGTTCAACATTTTATTTGCCTTTGTATTGCATTTCTTTTTTTATTTTTATTTGGGCCTTGCCCAGAAAGGATGCAGAGCATCAATTTGTTTTGGGCTCTGCCCTTTTAGGAATGATGCAAGGTATCAATTTTATTTTGGGCTCTGCCCTTGTATAAAGGATGCAAAGCATCAATTTATTTGGGCTCTGCCCATTTATTGCCTTGCAATTTATTTTGGCCTGTCAGGTCATTTTGATTTGGGCCTGGCCCTTTAATTAATGCATTGCATTTGTGCAAAATACTGTTAATTTGAGAATCTTTTAGATTCAAGAACCGATGGTTCATAAAATAAGTGCAAAGCACTATTTGATTTAGAAACAAGTTTTTTTCTTGTTTTTTCTTATCTCAGAGAACCAAAGGTTCATGAAAGTGCAAAGCACTATTAATTTAATAACCTTTCAGGTTCAAGAACCGATGGTTCGTAAAACAAGTGCAAGGCACTATTTTATTTATTTATTTATTTATCGTTGAAGATCTATGATCTTGTTCATAAGAGAATTTTCTCTTCTTTTAAAGGTTTTTACCTTTTTTTTATTCTTCAAGAGTTCTCAAGAGTTCTCTTCTCCTTTTTTTTTTAGCAAGATGTTCATCCCTTTTAATTGAGGTCTGGGGACCTTTTTATAGTGCCCATAAATTAGTTAAATTTGTTACATAAATCTTTTTCTGAGTGATTTGGGTAATTTTCCCCACCGTTGGATTTTTGATCCAAAGTCCCCTGCTTTACAGAAGAAAATCTTCTTGTTTTAACAAGAACAGAAAAGATTTATTCTGTTTTGCGCAACTCCCCCAGCGCGTGACACGTGTCGCGCAGCTATGCTTGCGCAACTGCGCAGACACGTGTCGCGCAACTGAATTTTTTTTTTGCTTGCGCAGCTGCGCGCTGACACGTGTCGCGCACTGCGCAGTTGCGCACTTTTTTTTTTTTTGAGCTTTGCTCTGATTGGAGAAAGAACAGAAGCATTGCTTCTTTTTCCACTTTGGAATTTAAACAGAGCTTTGCTCTGATTGGGATAAACAAGAAATCATTAGAAGTTTACATAGGGTTAAAGTTCGTCGAGTCGGCTTCGATTTAAGCCCTCGAACGTATCATTCCAATATGTATATAATTTACGGTGATTTTATTCATTTTCAGATACGAGAAAATTTCTAGTTTTATCGGCGTAATTGGGGGTATCAATTTTAGTCTCTAACAATCGTATTTTCCAGTGAGATTCATACACGATACTTATCACCATATGGGCCAACAGAAAATATTGGTTTCCGTCAAAATAAACAATTATATTCATTGGAGACTAGTATCGAACACTTAGGTCACATAATATATCGGTAATCGGCAAATTTATAAACTATATGATTTAGGGTTGTACCACAACTATATTAGCATGAAGCAAGTAAACACTTGCCTGGAAACGTCTCGGGGTCGTACGGCAGCAGCGGCGTCATGAACGCGTGAGGTACGCCGTGAAACGGATTTGCGCGAGCTTAGATCGAGATGCGGATTTTTGCATCGGAGTTGTCCGGAGTCGTTGCACGGTCACTGGAGGTTGAGGGGCGCTTGATGATCCTCTGCGAGTGCACTGGGGTCGACGGCGTCGCTCCGGCAATGGCCGCAGTGAAATGTTTGGAAAATGGGTTTTGGAATTTTGAAGAGAGGGAGAGGTTAAGCAGTGAGGCTAGGAGATTGTTGTGATGGTGATGATGCTGAGGCTGGGCCACGGCTTCATGATTCAGGATCGCCAGAAGACGGGCCTCCGCCTGAGCCTGCTGGGCCTGATGCGAGGCGAGCCTGCCTTCGAGCTCTTTCTCAGTGGCCTTGTGAGCCTCGACCCTTTCGCGAGTGAACACGGCAGCTTTATCAAGAGCCACCACCTCTTTGATAGACTCTTGAAGCACCCGCCAGAGTTCATACGCTTTATTGGCTTTGGCTGTGAGGCTGGTTTGAAGCTCGCTCAATGCCTTAGAGGCCAACTCCCTTTCCGAAAATTTGCAGCCGAGCCTCTTCTCGCACGACACCACATTCGCCACACATCGCTCTATCAGACCACGCAAGCCCGCTTTTACGACTGTAGCCTCTGAAACGGGACATGTACGCTCAAGACTGTATAAACAAGCCCCCAGTCAATAGAAATAGTCGATCTAAAACGCGCGCACATCATCTGATATGGGAAGCAACAAGAAGAATTTCTGATATATATCCTATCAAGCATGCATTCGCAACTATATGAATATCCGAAAAGAAATGATACCCGAAGCTCCGATGTGCATGCAACATGATGATAGTGTTCACAATTAAAGAAAGTTCTCATGGGAAGAATACAAAGCTCATTTATGCAAGCAAGGCATACATACGAGTACCCAGCACACATGAAAATTCAATATAAAGCATGCGAAAACTAATTTGAATATACTACGCTAGCGGGAAAAGGTCACCAAACAAAGGATCGGTAGCATAAGGGTTAACAAAACAAAGAACAAAATTCTCCATCTCTCTCTCTGCTTTCTCCAACACATCAAAGCGACAGTTCTCGCGAGGAGTCGCTCCCCACCGATTGGCCCCATGTTCGTCCGCAAAAGCAGACATAACGGCCCGCCGAGCTCTTATTTGGCTCAACAAGTGAACTGAGTGATCTTTCAAAGCCTGAGTAATCAGGCACGCCTCGTGAAAACCCTCGAGCTTTTCTTCAGCCCAAGCATTGCCAAGGTCATCTCCGCCGGGTGAGGAGGGATGTCGGCAAGCACGGCATCAAGAATCATCCGGAGCCAGAGGGAGCCCATTGGAAGGGGGGACCCCCTACGGATCGAGAGTTCATATGTCGCTGAGTCGCATTCGTCGTCAGTGAGGAGGGGATCCACCAACCGTGCAGCAAAGCGAGGTATCATCTCCTCGATAGGTACTTCCCATGGCTGTCGACGAGCATGGGGGCGGTTGCAGGCCATGGCACTTGATTGTTTTCTCAAAGTAAATCACACTAAAGTGAGAATAGATTTCTCTGTAGAAAAATAGGCTATGGCCTTAGGAATATAAAGAGGAGCATTAAATGCTACACACGGAGAATATTGCATGGCGGAACTATTTCCGAGGCCCAAAAAAAGGAAAGCATTGGAAATCAAGGAGATGGAACTATTTCCAAGGCTCCTTTTCAGCATCTAATGCTGTACACAGAAAATATGGCATGAAAAATTAAGTAGCCCCATAAAAGGCCCCCACGTGTGAAGCACGTGAGCACCATGCTTGGTGTGTACTGGAAAGTGAAATTGTAACGCCCCGCTTCCCAGAGTACGCTAAAATGGGCACGTGACATAGCCAACCATGCTACCTGTGGGTAGGAAGTATCCATCCACAGTCACATTACGGCTGTAGAGATATCAAGAACAAAATAAAACTATCTAAACATGTCCATAATCCAATATATCATGAGTCAAGAATAATAAAATGCGGAAGCGAAAGATCCAATACAAAATAACTGGAATGTATGTCCCATAATGCGGGCTTACATCAGGAAATAAATGCAGGAAAGAAAACTAAATACTACTGACACTCACATCTCAGCCTGTCGGCTGAAGTACTCCTGCTCGGACTACGACAGCGGTACAGAATCTGGGCCATGCAAAACCCAGACGTCAGCGCGTCAAGTCATCAAATAATAACATAATAGACAGGCAATGCGAGTATAAACATGAATAAAGCAAGGGTAACAATAATATGAATCAGAGCAGTACAGGATAGTGTGCAGTGGGTAAACTGGATTGTTCTATCAGGTTCTCTGTTCTAAAGTCTTTGAAACCAATTGATGAATCATCGATGTAACTCAATAGTATCCCGTGCATGCCCGGGACCACGGTCTAAGACTCTCGGGCTGAAACCGAGACGTGCCGCTAGGCACTAACAGGGAAAGGATAAAGACCAACGATGTCAGCAACATCGTCACGAGGTGGGCCTGACCTCTAAAACTGATCAGTACAGGTAGTGAACTGTTGAGTTACAAGTCAGGTTTCACCTTTGATTTCCCCATACCCCCAAGTTATTTGTGTGAGTCAAGTCAGGTATCCCGAAATCAAGAAACTAATGCCAACACAGGATCAGGTAAACAGGTTTGTCTGGATAGACAACAGGAACGGTTCATGAGGACTACATGTCAGCTTTGTTGGCATTAGACACAAGATCAGGCAACGGATCAGGTCATGGTACATCAGGTCAAGTCAGGCAGGACGGTACCATGTCGGGTAGATCAATATATATGTAGCAAGTCAGGTCAAGATGTAAACAATATCATGGGTGTGCTCACAATCAGTTATACAAGCAAGCATGGTTATCATCAACATGATATAAGCAATGAATTAAGCAATAGGTAGATTTACTCAATTTGAAGTACAGTTATCAGTTGTGTCACAGAGATGATTTCAATGTTATGCGAATGCAGTATGATAATTATGGCCTTTTAATCATGTTAACAAGTTTAAGAACTTTAGAGGTGCAATGATTTATACAAAGGTTCAATACAGCTATTACAGGTTAAAATGCACACGAGTGTCCGAATGGAACAAAACTATAGAGATAAATGCCATAAGCTATGTCAATATTAAAAGTGTGATTAAACAGGTAAAATGTGGTTATTAGGTTCAATTGCAAACTGTAGGTTCCAAGTTTAAAGATAAAATGATATATAACAATATTGTTCATGAAAATGAGAAATGATCGTACCAAAGTTAAATTTACAGGTTTAGGGTGTCATAATATATATGTAAATATTGTATAGCATGTAGCAAGGGGTACTTGCCTCGACGGGTCGCGAACAGGGAAAAACGGAACGTAAAACGTCGGCGGGGAAACTCGCGACGGGCGCACGGTTCACGGAATGAACCCAAACGACGAACAATGGAACCACACGGGTCGGGGTATCTCGCTGGAACGTCGGGTCACGTCGTCGGCATCGTCGGATTCCGGCCAAGGAATGAACAGTAAAGATCAAGATATGCAATCAAGAAGAGAAAGAAACTAGAGAAGAAAGGAAGGAGGAAAGAGGAGAAGAAGGCTTACGGTGGTCTGCAGAGGGGTCGTGAGGATCGACGGCGTCGAAGAAACTCCGGCGACCAGCCTACGACGACGGCGAGAAAAGCTGCAGATCAAGAAAACTGGATCGGAGAAGGAAGAAGAGGAAAGTAGAAGATGAGGGGATGTGAAGCTTACCGAGGGGTGCTTGCGAGGCTGAGGACACGGGGACGGGGGTCACCGGCGGCGACGCACGGCGGCGCAGACGAGTGCAAGGGTGTGCAGGCGGCCGCGTGCAGGTGCAGGGAACGATGACGGGGGATGAGAGAGAAGACGATGAGGGTGAGGGGATGATGAGGACGAGGAAGCCGGTGATGGTGTCGTCGGCGTTGGGCTGCAGCGGCGAGGGCAAGGCGGTGGCTAGGGCACGGCGATGGGTTAGGTTTGCGTTTGAAAAAGAAAAGAAGGAGGGAGAAAGATTATATATAGAAGAGAGAGAGATGTGGGGGAGAGAGAGAGGGGGGGATAAGAGAGAGACGGTGAGAGAGAGAGAGAATACGGGGGGAGATAGAGAGAGAGAGAATACGGGGGGGAGAGAGACGGTGAGAGAGAGAGAGAATACGGGGGGGAGATAGAGAGAGATAGAGAGAGACAGGAGAGAGAAGGGGGCCCACGGGGGAAAGAATGTAACTGATTGGTTGAGAAGGAAAGATTTAGATGTTAGGAAAAAAATATTTAAAAGGATTTAAAGATTTGCGTGAACAGTAAAACTATACTTAAGAAAATATATTCGACGGTTTAAGTATAATAAAATTTGGGATTTTGGCGCAAAATAAAACATTTCCAAATCGCGTCCGGGTCGGGTCCAAAAATTTGAAATTATAATAATAGAATTTTGAGCGGGATCCAAAAGTGCAAATGAAGTGTTTTATGATCAAAAAGCATACCCCCAAAACGGACACACGTACGTTCGCGTAGCCGTCCAAACTCGCCCGTTTCACTGAACGGGACGAGAACACGATGCACGGACGCTACAACAGGGTTAGGGGTGTCAAGTAGGCCAAGATGAATATTTTTAATTTTATTTTAGATGCCAAAATTTGTTATATGCAGAAATGAATTTGCCGGGTAAAAATTTAGAGTAAGTAACAATCAAGCAAGATAAATGAAATAAGTGCCATACTACGTTCAAACGGTAACTGAAATTAGTAGCATTGGGCTCGGGTGTTACATTATACACAACTACAAAAAGAATTTCGTCCTCGAAATTCCAAGAATACAAAGATAGATAACTACAAGAAAAGGTGAGGAAACTTCTGCCGGATTTCATCTTCTCGTTCCCAAGTGGACTCTCCATGCGAGCGATTACCACAAGAAACAAGCACAAGAGGGATCACCTTGTTCTTAAGAACCTTTTCCCTTCGATCCACAATTTCAATCGGTCGCTCCTCAAAAGTCAAGTCTTCTCGTACTGTTAGCTCCGCATGATCCAATACATGCGTTTCATCTCGAACATACTTACGGAGTTGAGATGCGTGAAACACATCGTGCACATTCGCCAAGGACTGCGGTAACGCCAAACGATACGCTACCTCACCAACATACTTCAAGATCTCAAAGGGTCCAACGAATCGAGGACTAAGCTTTCCTCGACTTCCAAACGAATCACCCTTCTAGTCGGTGATATCTTCAAGAATACCAAAACACCCACGGCGAACTCTAGAGGTCTCCTCGACGTATCTGCCCAACTCTTCTGTCTGTCTTGTGCTGCCTTCATATGATTTCTGATAGTGTTAACCTTCTCAACTGTCTGCACAACCAAATCTGGTCCCAATAGTCTTCGTTCACCGACATCATCCCAACAAACGGGTGAACGGCATTACGACCATGCAATGCCTCAAATGGAGCCATCTGGATAGTTGCCTGAAAACTGTTGTTGTAAGAAAACTCCACCAAATGTAGATGATCCTCCCAAAAACCCTTGAAGTCTAACATGCATGCTCTCAACATATCCTCAAGAGTTTGGATCGTTCTCTCCGACTGATCATCAGTTTGAGGATGATAAGCTGTGCTAAACTTCAATCGAGTCCCCAAACTTTCCTGTAAACTCCTCCAGAAGTGTGATAAGAACTGAGTGTCCCGATCGGACACAATGCTCACCGGTACTCCATGCAATCTTATAATCTCTTGCATGTACCGCTCTGCCAAAGTCTCTGTTGATTGACCAACCCGGAAAGGAATGAAGTGAGCTGCCTTGGTCAACCGATCAACAATCACCCATACAGCATTGTTGCCTTTTGGACTCCGCGGTAAAGCCGTCACGAAATCCATGGTTATATGTTTCCACTTCCATTGAGGAATCGGAAGTGGTTGCAATAAACCAGCAACCCTTTGATGTTCAGCCTTAACTTGCTGACACACCAAGCACTTTGCCACAAAGCGAGCAATCTCCCGTTTCATGCCTTCCCACCAGAAATGCTGTCGAACATCTCGGTATATCTTTGTGCCTCCTGGATGTACAGAATAAGCTGAACTGTGTGCCTCCTTCATAAGCTCTTCACGAATATCTCCCTTTGGCACACACACACGGCTACCATACCTCAACGAACTATCTTCGTGGATCAATAAATCTGTTCGTAGTCCGGCTTCAACCTATTCTCGAAACTTTTGCAGTCTACGGTCCTGCGATTGTGCTGCTTTAATATTCTCGATCAACGATGAATGTACTTGCAGCTGCATCAACTGTCCCGTAGAATGCGGTAGCACAACCTCGAAGTCAAATCTTCGAAAATCTTCAACATGCTCTTTCTGCGTAGTTAACATCTGAATTGCTGGTAACCGACTAAGCGCATCCGGCACGACATTAACCTTCCCCGGATGGTACTTAAGATCAAGATCGTAGTCAGCCATCAGCTCCAACCATCTACGTTGCCTCATATTAAGCTCCTTCTGTGTGAACACATACTTCAAGCTCTTATGATCAGTAAAAACTTCGACCCTTTCGCCCAAAAGGTAGTGTCTCCAAATCTTCAAAGCGAAAATCACTACCGCAAGCTCCAAGTCATGAGTTGGGTAATTCTTCTCATGGGTCTTCAACTGTCTCAATGCGTACGCTACAACCTTCCCATGCTGTATCAAAACACATCCTAATCCTTTCCCAGATGCGTCGCTGTGAATCACCAATCCTCCGGAATTGTCTGGCACGGTCAGAATAGGGGCGGTTATCAACTTTTGCTTCAACGTCTCAAAAGCTAACGCACACTTATCCGTCCATACAAAAGGTACCTCCTTGCGCGTAAGCTTGGTCAACGGCTCCGCCAGACGAGCAAAGTTCTCCACAAATCTTCTGTAGTATCCGGCCAATCCAAGGAAACTTCTTATCTCAGCAACATTCTTTGGAATCGGCCAATCTCGAACTGCTACAATCTTTTCTGGATCGACGGCGATTCCAGCGCCAGACACAACATACCCCAAAAACTTTACTTCTTCCAGCCAAAACTCGCACTTACTCATCTTTGCGTATAACTTCTCTTGTCTCAATGTCTGCAGTGCGATCTTCAAATGTTCAGCATGCTCTTCAAAACTCTTCGAATAAACCAGAATATCGTCAATGAAAACCACGATAAACTGGTCCAAGAACGGTGAAAAGATTCGGTTCATCAAGTCCATGAATACTGCCGGCGCATTTGTCACTCCGAAGGGCATCACTAAGTACTCGTAATGTCCATACCGAGTTCGGAACACCGTCTTGCAAATATCTTCTGCTTTCACTCGGACCTGATGATATCCGGATCGCAAATCCAGCTTCGAGAATACCCTCGCGCCACTAAGCTGCTCAAAAAGTTCTCCAATGCGAGGGATATAGTACTTGTTCTTAATAGTCACCCGGTTTAATTCTCGATAGTCGATGCACATCCTTCTTGTGCCATCCTTCTTCTTTACTAGAAGAACTGGAGCTCCCCAAGACGAGTTACTGCTTCGAATCCAACCCTTTTCAAGCAATTCAGCAACCTGTTTCCTGACTTCTTCCAACTCTACTGGTGCCATTGGATAATATGCCTTGGATACTGGCGCTGCACCAGGAATAAGATTAATTGCGAACTCCACGTCTCGCTTCGGCGGTAAACCCGATATATCTTCAAATACGTCCATAAAATCACGAACGACAGCCGGCTCTTCACTTAAATCAACTTCCATTGCTGCAAGAATACTGTTTGTCGGCCTAGCCCTAAACTCGACTAGCCCGACAGAACTGCTTCCTCCAGTGAAGCTAAACTCGGGATGTCCGGGAATCTGGAAAATTACCTTCCTTGCCCTACAATCAATGTGAGCGTGGAAAGTGCCAAGAAAATCCATTCCCAAGATGACTTCGTAGCTGCCCGTATCAATCACCAAGAAATCTGCAAAAAGCTCCCGTCCGCACACAACAACTGTACAATCTTTATATTCCCTACTAGCTATGATTTTCCCATTCCCAGTGTGTATGTCCCAGAAACTAGACAGGGTCGTGCAGTCAATCGAGTGTGTAGTTAAAAACTTGGATGACATAAAACAATGGGATGCACCAGAATCAAATAACGCCAATGCGGGAAAACCATGAACGAGTAAAGTACCTGAAACAACTTCTCCTAACGCCTTAGCTTCTTCAGCTGTCAAGGTAAAAGCTCGAGCCTGATTCGGTCCTTGAGTCAGCTGCTTCTGTCCCTTAAACGGTCTATGCGGAGGCTTCTGAATATCATCCCTCGTACGAAGCTTCGACGGACAAGCACTAACGGCGTGATTTGCCGCTCCACAACCAAAACAGAGTCCTAGTCTCCTTCGACAATCCTTTCGCACATGTCCGTGTACATGGCAGTAGTTACAAATCACGCTCCTTTTCCGATCACCAACAATTATTTTCTTCATTGGCGCTACGCTGCGTCTGTTCACCGGAACACTTCTACGTACAGACGTTAGGTTTAGTGCAGACGCCGGTTTCAGCTCGGTCTGTCTCTTTAGATTCTCCAGCAATCCCCTTATCACTCTACGCATGGCGGCTTTGTCCACACGTCTTTGATACATCTTCAAATTCTTATCTGCCATATTCCTGAAATCAAAACACCCAACATTAGCATGATGATAGATTCTGAATATAGATCAAGGCTAGAACTCCAAGATACTTAAATAGAGTGTCGCATTGTAACTATGCCGCAGTATCATAGCCACAATTACATAACTCCACCCAAGTCGCCTAAGTCCTAGAGATAACAAGGAATCAGGTTTTCGAGTCGATATGCAAAGGAAGTTTGCATATCGTAAAGTATGCGATCAGGAAGAATGTGATTCAAGAATGGTAAAACGGCAAGGTGGCAGGACATGTTTCCTAAACACGGGTATTCTGATTCGTGTATTGGGTACAATACCCAACTACAAAAGAATCAACCCGACTAACCTATGGCTCTGATACCAAAAGAACCATGTCACGCCCCGCTTCCCAGAGTACGCTAAAATGGGCACGTGACATAACCAACCATGCTACCTGTGGGTAGGAAGTATCCATCCACAGTCACATTACGGCTGTAGAGATATCAAGAACAAAATAAAACTATCTAAACATGTCCATAATCCAATATATCATGAGTCAAGAATAATAAAATGCGGAAGCGAAAGATCCAATACAAAATAACTGGAATGTATGTCCCATAATGCGGGCTCACATCAGGAAATAAATGCAGGAAAGAAAACTAACTACTACTGACACTCACAGCTCAGCCTGTCGGCTGAAGTACTCCTGCTCGGACTACGACAGCGGTACAGAATCTGGGCCATGCAAAACCCAGACGTCAGCGCGTCAAGTCATCAAATAATAACATAATAGACAGGCAATGCGAGTATAAACATGAATAAAGCAAGGGTAACAATAATATGAATCAGAGCAGTACAGGATAGTGTGCAGTGGGTAAACTGGATTGTTCTATCAGGTTCTCTGTTCTAAAGTCTTTGAAACCAATTGATGAATCATCGATGTAACTCAATAGTATCCCGTGCATGCCCGGGACCACGGTCTAAGACTCTCGGGCTGAAACCGAGACGTGCCGCTAAGCACTAACAGGGAAAGGATAAAGACCAACGATGTCAGCAGCATCGTCACGAGGCGGGCCTGGCCTCTAAAACTGATCAGTACAGGTAGTGAACTGTTGAGTTACAAGTCAGGTTTCACCTTTGATTTCCCCATACCCCCAAGTTATATGTGTGAGTCAAGTCAGGTATCCCGAAATCAAGAAACTAATGCCAACACAGGATCATGTAAACTTGTTTGTCTGGATAGACAACAGGAACGGTTCATGAGGACTACATGTCAGCTTTGTTGGCATTAGACACAAGATCAGGCAACGGATCAGGTCATGGTACATCAGGTCAAGTCAGGCAGGACGGTACCATGTCGGGTAGATCAATATATATGTAGCAAGTCAGGTCAAGATGTAAACAATATCATGGGTGTGGTCACAATCAGTTATACAAGCAAGCATGGTTATCATCAACATGATATAAGCAATGAATTAAGCAATAGGTAGATTTACTCAATTTGAAGTACAGTTATCAGTTGTGTCACAGAAATGATTTCAATGTTATGCAAATGCAGTATGATAATTATGGCCTTTTAATCATGTTAACAAGTTTAAGAACTTTAGAGGTGCAATGATTTATACAAAGGTTCAATACAGCTATTACAGGTTAAAATGCACACGAGTGTCCGAATGGAACAAAACTATAGAGATAAATGCCATAAGCTATGTCAATATTAAAAGTGTGATTAAACAGGTAAAATGTGGTTATTAGGTTCAATTGCAAACTGTAGGTTCCAAGTTTAAAGATAAAATGATATATAACAATATTGTTCATGAAAATGAGAAATGATCGTACCAAAGTTAAATTTACAGGTTTAGGGTATCATAATATATATGTAAATATTGTATAGCATGTAGCAAGGGGTACTTGCCTCGACGGGTCATGAACCGGGAAAAACGGAACGTAAAACGTCGGCGGGGAAACTCGCGACGGGCGCACGGTTCACGGAATGAACCCAAACGACGAACAATGGAACCACACGGGTCGGGGTACCTTGCTGGAACGTCGGGTCACGTCGTCGGCATCGTCGGATTCTGGCCAAGGAATGAACAGTAAAGATCAAGATATGCAATCAAGAAGAGAAAGAAACTAGAGAAGAAAGGAAGGAGGAAAGAGGAGAAGAAGGCTTACGGTGGTCTGCAGAGGGGTCGTGAGGATCGACGGCGTCGAAGAAACTCCGGCGACCAGCCTACGACGACGGCGAGAAAAGCTGCAGATCAAGAAAACTGGATCGGAGAAAGAAGAAGAGGAAAGTAGAAGATGAGGGGATGTGAAGCTTATCGAGGGGTGCTTGTGAGGCCGGGGACACGGGGACAGGGGTCACCGGCGGCGACGCACGGTGGCGCAGACGAGTGCAAGGGTGTGCAGGCGACCGCGTGCAGGTGCAGGGAACGATGACGGGGGATGAGAGAGAAGGCGATGAGGGTGAGGGGATAACGAGGACGAGGAAGCCGGTGATGGTGTCGTCGGCGTTGGGCTGCAGCGGGGAGGGAAAGGCGGTGGCTAGGGCACGGCGATGGGTTAGGTTTGCGTTTGAAAAAGAAAAGAAGGAGGGAGAAAGATTATATATATTAGAGAGAGAGATGTGGGGGAGAGAGAGAGAGAGGGATAAGAGAGAGACGGTGTGAGAGAGAGAATACTGGGGGGGAGAGAGAGATAGAGAGAGATAGAGAGAGAGGAGAGAGAAGGGGGCCCACGGGGGAAAGAATGTAACTGATTGGTTGAGAAGGAAAGATTTAGATGTTAGGAAAAAAATATTTAAAAGGATTTAAAGATTTGCGTGAACAGTAAAACTATACTTAAGAAAATATATTCGACGGTTTAAGTATAATAAAATTTGGGATTTTGGCGCAAAATAAAACATTTCCAAATCGCGCCCGGGTCGGGTCCGAAAATTTGAAATTGAAATAATAGAATTTTGAGCGGGATCCATAAGTGAAAATGAAGTGTTTTATGATCAAAAAGCATACCCCAAAACGGACACACATACGTGCGTGTAGCCATTCAAACTCGCCCGTTTCACTGAACGGGATGAGAACACGATGCACGGACGCTACAACAGGGTTAGGGGTGTCAAGTAGGCCAAGATGAATATTTTTAATTTTATTTTAGATGCCAAAATTTGTTATATGCAGAAATGAATTTGCCGGGTAAAAATTTACAGTAAGTAACAATCAAGCAAGATAAATGAAATAAGTGCCATACTACGTTCAAACGGTAACTGAAATTAGTAGCATTCGGCTCGGGTGTTACAGAAATAGTGCCCTACACGCTAAACACATCAGCAGCAACAATAGCAAAAATGACAAAATCCCACAAAAAGGCATGCAAACATAGAAGGGCACGATAAAACTTATCACTCATACTTTAAAAAGTTCATACAAAATAAAAAGAAACGATTACAACGGCAAGACCTCGGACGCGGGGCATGGATTGAGAAACTCAAACGTGGCTTTGTCCAAGATCCTCCAAGCATTTCGAACCATCCGAATATGTTTTCTCTCGCGGTCACAAGTGTCGGGGTCCTCACGGATGTCTTCTACCCTCCGATAGGCAGCAAGTATGGCCGACTGCTGAAAAGCCTGGTGCAAGAGATCTATGAGGTTGTCTCACCTCCTCTTCGAGATTAGGCTTATCAGGTACACCGAATATACCTTATCCTCGGCGGCGTCCAATGCCCTGAGCAGCACGCCGGTGCAGAAGAGAGGGAGCGCCTCCCAGATCGCTAGCACGATGAGTCTCAGAAGGGAAGAGCGGCGAGGGAGTAGCCGACCATTGTACTCGTTGAAGCGGCTCATGATCTCAGCATATTGAGCGTTGGTGAACTCCTGGTTCTTGCTGCGGCCCAGTGCACGGATATTCCCGTAAGAAATGATCTCATCAAGATCATACAAATGGGCATCCATGATACCTGAAATAACGATCATGGAAATTCATTACAAACTTCTTCCTCCCGGTTGAGAAAGAGAACTCAGGGCAAAGAAAACCCATGAAGTCCCCATAAGAACAACTTAGTTCTTCATAGAAATTAAATTCCTTTTTGAAAAAGGGAATTAAATTCCGAGAATTTTTTTTTCCAGAGCCATAGCTCCTTGGGATGGAATTAAATTCCATGGAAAACAACCGACAGTATCATCTCCCTAAAAGATTAGAAAAAACCCTAAGAGATCTACAGTTTGAAGATTAGATGGTTTTCTGTTCTTGTTGAAGAACTTGAAAAAAAAATGGATTCATGTTAAAAGGGTGAAACCCTTGATATGGATTTAAAATCCAGAGAGTTTTTTTATGAAGGTTCTTCGATCGTTCAACATCATTACCGGAAAGGAAGGGTCTTTTTGGAACAGAGTTAAATTCTGGAAAAAGTTTGAGGCAGAGAACTAAGCTCTGGAAACGAGAATTAAATTCTCAAGGAAAAAGTTGCAAGGAAGAAGATAAGCAAGAAAGGAGGCGCTTCTGAAGAGACCCCTATATTTTTAGGATGTGATGGAGACGCTTCATCTTCCCGATTCCCTAGATGGATCCAACGGTCACAAAAGTGACAGCGTTGCACTCACGTGCTGACACGTGAGAACAACGCTTGGGGGCATTTGTTCCCTGACGAAAAATCAGGAAAAGATTCAGAAGAGGCGTCACGTGCTCACCGTGACCAGTGGTCACATGTTGGCACGTGATGGTTAAGCAGCGGCACATAGCATATTTGTTCTCTAATTAAAAGTCAGGAAGAAGCTTCAGAAGAGGCATCACGTGCTCACACGTGACTAGCGGTCATGTGTTGGCACGTGATGGTTAAGCAGCGGCAAGAGAACAGAGCGCAGAAGAAGAGAAGCCCATTCCAGGGGTCACGTGCTCACACGTGACCAACGGTCACGTGGCCACATGTGACCGGCTTTAAAAGCCTTATTCTTTAACACAATCAAATTCTGAGGAAAGATCTTTCAAATCTTTCCAAAATGGAGAAGAATTATTTGAAACCGTTGGATTAAAAATCTAAAGGTGATTAAATATCACCAATTTATGGAAAAATCTTAGACTTGGAAAGATTTTCCCCTAAATCTAACCGAAATAATAAAGAGATATCTTTGGATTTAAAATCCAATGGTGAATAAAATTCACCTAATAATCTAAAGGCTCAGATTAATGAGGAAGATAAATCAAATCTCTCAATGAACAAATCAAATCTTTCAATGAGAGATTTACCAAATAGATTGATTCTTTTCCTTCTCCTATAAATAAGAGCCCCAAAAAAAAAGACACAAATAGAGAGAGAGAGAGATAGAACCTTGGAATCTTGAAAATTCAGAAGGAAGAATTTGATTCTCTGCAAAAGAAAAACCCTAGGTAAGAAAAGAGAGGCTTCAAAAGTGAATTTAATTCTCAAAAGAGTTTAACTCTTATAAAAATAAAAGAACTTAGTTCTTCCCTGGTTGAGGATCTGCAAAGTGCACATCTCCCCATGAATTGAGAATTTAATTCTCATTGGGTTGAGATCCTGCCATGCTGATCTAAAACATAGAGGTGGAATTGAGCTTTGAGAATTTAATTCTCACAGAATGATAGGAATTCAATTCCTTTAAGATAAAATTAGGGTTTAACCCTAGGAATTTAATTCCTTCAGAATGGACAAAACTACGGTTTAACCCTAATTGAGAACTTAATTCTCTCAAACTCACAGGAATTTAATTCTCTTAAAAAAGAAACTAGAGTTTCACCCTATGCCGGAATTTAATTCTTTATATGTATGGGGAATTTAATTCCTACAGAAAAGAAATTAGGGTTTAACCCTATCTAATAATATAATTCTTCAGAAGAAAACATGAATTTAATTCCTCTAAAGTTTATTGCTAGGGTTTAATCCTATGAAGAATTTAATTCTTAAAAGATGAACAAATCTTTAAAACATGCAAAAAACCAGGGTCACGTACTACCACGTGACCCCTGTAAAGATCCACAGAAAAGAGCTTTGAGGCAACGCCTCACGTGCCCCACGTGACCCCTGAAGCACGCAGAGGAAAAAGGCAAAAGAAACAGAAAAGAGCTCTAGGGCGCCCTCACGTGTCACCACGTGACCCCTAATGAGCATTCTAACAGACCGGAGTGTGGGCCTCCATCACGTGCTCACACATGATGGCCGTCAGAATTAAAAGTGTTAAACACTAATCTGCAGAATAAAATAAAGAGAAGGAGGGCGCTCTCACGTGACCCCTCTTGCCTTAGTGTTTAACACTAAATTGAAACCTCTATATCCAGTGTTTAACACTGAATTGCCTTAGTGTTTACACTAATTTTCTTATTGTTTAACACTAAATTAAATCTCTGTTAGTAGTGTTTAACACTGATTTTCTTAGTGTTTAACACTAAATTAAAATCTCGGTTGCCAGTGTTTAAACACTGATTAACACTAATGTGAGATCTTTGTTGCCAGTGTTTAACACTGATTTGCTTTAGTGTTTAACACTGATTTGCTTTAGTGTTTAACACTAATTTGAAAGCCATGTTGCTAGTGTTTAACACTGATTATCTTTAGTGTTTAACACTATCTTGCTAATCTTATTCCCAGTGTTCAACACTGTTGGTCTTTAGTGTTTAACACCAGCCTTAGCCCAATTAGCTAAGCTTCTAGAGACAAAACCTCTCCTTCAATGAACCAACAGAGGGCCAACATTCTAAACATGATTGGACTTAGTCCAAGAAGGCCATTAAGTCTTCAATTCAAACTCAACTGAGCTAATGGGCTCATAATATAATTAATTGGTCTTAGTTCCAAATTGGGCCAAAGATTATTTAATCTACCTTGGTTCAAGGGTACATCTCTTCACTCCTTTGATACTTGGCGTTGTAATTCCTCAACGTCTTCAAAGAGGTGACGGGTCCCGATGACCACACATTAATACGGACTGTGGGGTCCTTAAACTCATGGACTATGATGTCCTTAATCTTGACCGAGATGTCTTAAAACTAACGCCGGACTGTGGAGTCCTTAAATCCTCGTACTATGATGTCCTTAACCTTGACCGGGATGTCTTAAAACTAACAACGGACTATGATGTCCTTATCCTTGACCGGGATGTCTTAAAACTAACGCCGGACTGTGGAGTCCTTAAATCCTCGGACTATGATGTCCTTAACCTTGACCGGGATGTCTTAAAACTAACAACGGACTATGATGTCCTTAACCTTGACCGGGATGTCTTAAAACTAACACCGGACTGTGGAGTCCTTAAATCCTCGGACTATGATATCCTTAATCTTGACCGCAATGTCTTAAAACTAACAATGGACCGCAATGTCCTTAAACTACCTATTGACCGTAATGTCACTAAACTAAACAACATGGCTCTCCCTCTTAATTGCTCTCTTGTTGGATCTAAACGATCCCGTTAAGTTGATCTTAGTCTAAAAAAAACTAGACTAACATATCCTTAACAAACGTTTAAGTTGATCTTAGTCTCAAATGAGGATAACGTATCCTTAAACACAACCCCCAAACCCAAATCTAAGAAAGATACGGATTTGGACTAGTCCACACCCTACGGGCGACGACATAACTCAGTCTCCGTATACAATCCACGGGCAACCAAACACAAAACAAACAATCACGACACGAAGTGATCATCTGGAAAAGGAGAAAGTTGTTACTGCAATGCGGTAGCGTAATTAACTGCAGGGGCTTGCGCCTACAGGGAAGAGCGTCCCCACAATCAAAACCCCCTTAAGCGAGGTGGAATCTGACGAAGTCTGCTACATCGGACGCATCCGTTTAAACCTTCGATACATGGTGTCATAAATCAACTTGGCATCTTCGGAGAGGTAGACGGATAGTACCAATTATCATCTGCCCCGAATTTCAGGCAAGACGTCTGTCTTGTGCATCTTTCGGAGGGGAACATGGACTAGTTGAGATTGAGCTTGAAGGCTTTCACTAAGGGACTGGGATTGATGCCGACACTAGATTCGAAACTAGAGATTGCTCCGATTCTTATTCACACCGAAGTGTGCAATAAAGAATGGTGAGATGGATTACTTGCCCATAAAGGCTAGGCACCTCAGGGAAATGTTAACCACATAAGGATGCCTTAATTCTCTTTTCGGACTTACTCATCGAAAGATGTCCAAGCTCTTTGATAGAAGAAGCTTCAAATGCGCAGTTAGGACAAAAAGGCTATTTGCAAGAAGTAGCTGCGAGAATGCCCTCAGTCTACATAGGCTATAAGGAAAAAGGCAAGTAGGCCAAAAAGACAGGCTTTTAAGGACCTTCGACTGCTTGAATAAGCTAATAACAGATCTTTTGCTTCGAGATGCGAAGAGAAGTAAGAAGCTCGGCCTATAAACCTGTCTAGCTAAGGAGATCTGTCTATGGGGGAAAGCTCCCTACCAACTAATGAATATGCACCAGATGAAGACCGCTCCAGTAAAAAGGAAGTTGAAAGAAAAAACCTTTGAGGAAGCTCCGCTCTTATCTTTTTCATAATCGCCGACTATGAAATTATTAGGAAGTTAGCCAAAGGGAGGAAGCGGTACCCGGCAAAGGCTGAGAAAACTGATTAGTAAGTTAGCTGGCTGAGGTCGCTCTACTTGCCGAGGAGGAAATGTCAATTCTTGCTTCTTCCTTTTTAATACCAGGATTGCTACCATACTGTCCTTCACTCCTTACTGTGTCACTGATCAGATTTCAAAAAATCCTTCGCCCGTCACTTCTACTAGATTCGTTCTCTCCTTAAGGTCTCGTTTCAACTCTTTCAATTACCTCAAAACCTTAGGCATGCACATGATCCAGAGATATGGACTTAAAAGGAGCGGGTCTAGGTGATGGCAAGGCAAGCGTGATAACGAATCAATATACATTCAAGCCTCACATGGCAGAAAGACGAGACCTTCGATTCATTCTTTAATTGCGTATTAAAAGCGGTTTTCAACAAGCTCTGAAAGTCAAGAGACGCAATTCTATTATTAAGTTAAAGCCCTCTCTTTTATAGTCGAGCGACTTCATCCCTCCGCCCAATACCTAGAGTTGGACCAAAATGGTCCCGCGAAGCCGGTCCCCGAAGGGTCTCAGTCCCGATCTAAAGAGCAGAGTAGTGTTGCTTAACACATGAAATCGTATGTTTCAAATAGCTGAAAACCACAAAAAAGGGATGTTCTGTTAGCGCTTTCTTGCCTAAAAAGTGCATACTTCATACAGAAGTGGAGGCAATTAATCCCTACTTGCTTAGAGTATCCGCTCTCTCTATAGAGAAGAGAGTCTTTATCTATTGGAGACTGATTCGCATAGGCGAGAATAGTCAAGTCAAACCTGGAGACTGATTCGCATAGGCGAGAATAGTCAAGTCAAACCTTTAGGCTTGGTAGTACTTTCGTTGGTGCTTGAGTTGAGCAACTTGCCCTCTTCCCCGGACTTTCAAGTCAGATTCCTTCCTATTGCTTCTAGCCGATAGACATTGGTGACGATGACATGACCCGTGGATTCAGCGAACCTTTCTATTCAGCGAGAAAACTCTCACCTTCAGGTGCTCTGGCATCAATCAAAGGAGAAAGTTAACTCTGGCCACTAATCCTTCAGGCAGAAGGAAAGGGTGCTTCTTGCTCGAACAAGAAGCAACATGGAAAGCGAGTGTCGACTATCGATCGCTACACCAGAGATTTTTTTCTTTAGCGCTAGGCTCAGCCCAACTAAGCAACTACAGAATCCATTCATACTATGGAACGTGATGGAATGAACTGTGCTCAGTACCACACGACTCTAAGAAAGAGAACCGAAAGCCTAAGCAATCCATCCTTTCGGAACAGTTGACGGATCTTCTTTTAACAACGGCATGAGCTTTCTCAAGGAGAAAATAAAGACAAAGGAAAAAAAGGAAGTCACATCTGCGAATTAATAAACGGGAAAGTAAGTAAGCCAATTTCTTGGAAAGTTCTTTCGATATGGAAGGTTGATTGACAAAAGAGATTAGGGATAGGTAAGATTTTTTCCATGATTAGAAAGATGAGACTCGAGCTGTTTTATGCCAGTAAGGGAGTCGGGATAGATAGGACAGGATAAGCTAGGGCCAGGGCCAGTTCTCGGTCTCCTTACGCTATAACAAGTGTTGGAGCGAAGGTGAAGGAATTTTCCAAGTGCTTCTCTATCTGACTACTAAGCAGTTGATTATGCAACAGGTGCTTAGCTTATACTTACAGTAAGCGCTATATTGATATTTCTTCTTTCTAGCAGTCTCAATGAAGTAGTCCCTTATTAGGCTCTTAGTTAAACCTAGTCTCATGCTCGTGAGGATGACAAATCACAGCAAGAAACCTTATGAAGGCAAGATTACTATTGATATTGAAATATTTAAGATCTGTTGGCCAATGTGAAGTCTCACGTGTAACTTGTATGATGATGGTTGTTGAAACGCAAATCAAAGTCTCTTGGTCCTTTCTCATGAACAGATTTAGAAAAATCTTAATTCATAAGATTTATTTGATAAATCACCGATTCGGCTAAGGATACTAGCTCCTCTCGTGAACTGCACTTTGCCTATTTCATATCCTCTTTTTCAACTAGTAAAACGCACTAGGAAGAAGCTCTTGAAGACCACTCTTATTCTGAGTTGACCCGAGGTAAAATATTCCATTTTCTAGATGGAGCTATAGCTATGGACATTTCGAAGGAAAGATGAAGCAAGCCAAGCGCGAAATCAGCTTACGGGAAGGTACCAACTTCAAGGGAAGTTTAAAAGAGGCTGAGTTACCAAGTGACGGTAGAAGGGGCAGAGTATTCACCGAACCCTTAATCACGTAGGAAGTATTCATTCTTAGTAGTTGAGTCAATTTTCTTCCTTGAAAGCGTTTAGCCAGCAGCTACCTTTCTTTGAGTGATTGATTGAACCGAAGTCACTTCCTATACTGCCAGTAAGTTAAGGCAAGTAGATGGGCCTGTTGAGAGCTCATGATTGGACGTAAACCTGACGATTGGGCTATCCAAACCTAACATCAGCAGAAGAAAGAGCAAGTGTAGAAGGAGAAAGGAGGTGAGGAAACATAGCAACGAGCAAGTGTTGAAGAACAAGAGAACATGAAAATGAAGAATTGGAAAAGAATGACTTCATATTCTTTTGCAACCATCCAAATAAAATCACATAACAATTTGTAATATAATAAAGAAGCTCACTCCTCTCTACATGTCTTCAACCATGCTCATTGTCACCCATCCTCCACCTAATTTTATGAATATTCATAAATGAATATTCACAAATGAGGTGTTCATCCTCTAGAATTTTTTTTGTATAAATACGGAATACAATCTGGTATAGTATCGAAATACATACGCGTATACGTATAAAAATACGAATAGCCAAGAGAGAAAATGAATAGTGAACAATAATACTAGAATACATATATTAAATATATACATATATATATATATATATATATATATATATATATATATATAAATTATTAAATCAAAACTTGATTTAATAATCCGGTTTAATCCTAAACCGCCAGTATTATCAACTGTCCGATTAAAGTCCGTGTAACTTGTATACATATTTAATTGGACACATGTATATACCAACATACGTCATTTATATCATATCGTCTGAACCGGAAAAACCCTTTGTATGGGACTCTAAAGACTCGTCAATATGCTGGCAGTGGGTTTAAACACAAGCACATCAGCGGCACTAGCTGTACGTAACGGCTACCCATATATTGAGCGAAAGGAAGGCTGACGAGCAAACTCATCCGTACCCCTACTGAGCATGTCTGTGACAATCTCCATAGAGTCCGGTCTGTTCATCTAATAGTATCGCATATCGGGTCTAGGGTGTGGATAAAGTCATACCTCTAATAACGCGATAATTCGTGTCAGTGTGAAGCTCATTACCCATTGATAAACTACTGATCTAAATCAGTAATGCTTGTCCACCTTGGCCAAGAATTTCTGGTGATGGTCACCCTTGCACAGCGTGACATCTACCCCCAATACTGGGAGAGACGAATCCCTGACGATCCGCTCATCACCTCTATATGACTCGGAACAGTACCCAACTAAAACCTGTTTGTACGACTCCTTTGAACCGTGGTAGGGTAGTAATCAAAGTACAGTGGGAACTCACACGAGACAAATGATGATCTTAGGTCGACAGACTAACATGTACTCATGTCACCTGAGAACTGTTATCGGATAATAGGTATAATACCATCTAACATATTTCCGGCAATTCCGTCCAGTGTACTCACCTCCAATGAGCACATGTATACTGTCTTAGGTGACCAACTGACACCAATAGCTTGTGAGACCGGCCACTGCCCCTCGTCGAGGTCTTGAAAAATATACAATAGTCTGCTCCGGAGTATCGATGCCCAGTCTCGATACTCTCTCCACTAGGGACATTTAAGGATGTGCTTATGGATCACCCAACTCCCATGTATATGATCACCATCATAATGCTGGTAGTCAAACAAGAATTCTATGAGCTCTATCAACATATTATAGTGATCTGTAATACCACATAATGCATGTACATAATAAAGTCAAAGCAGATAACATACTATCATCTCGAGTAAGACTGTTCTACCCGTATAGGTTTTCCTTCAATCATCATAATCGCAGGCCTGTGATTACAATAATTGGCTTGAGAGCACTATATCCAACAAAAACACTGTATTTCCACTTTCCTCTTTTGCCCTTGGCTTTTCTCATATTCCCTTAATCTATCCTTGGGTTTTATAGTCAATGATAATTAAAAGGAATTTGCAAAAAAATTAAAATATTTGTATCTAAATACAAAAATAACTAAAAATATCATATGTTTTTTTCAATATAATGGAAACAATAGTGTTCCAAATAACAATAGATGTTTACGTTTGCTTATAAAAACTACAACTATACTACTATATAATGCAAATGGTATTGGTTAGAGTCCACTTTCTTCATTTTCTGAAGAAAAAAAAAAGAGAGAAAATTTCTCAAATCTTAGAGCCTCCACGTCATCAAAGAAAAAGACAAAAATTATTAAACTTCTTCATTTTTTGAAAAACAAAGAAAAATAAATTTTCTTGAACTTGAGAAGAAAAAAGAAATTTCTAAAAATTAATTTGAATTCCAAATTCAATCTATATTATACTCAAATTTAAAACAAAATTTCCAAATTTTAGAATCATGAATTTTTTAATGATAATTCTAAAATTTCATGACTTAAATAACTATCGTTAAAATTTTTACTAGATAACGAATTCATAGAAAAAGAAATTTTTGTAGCTAAAATATCGGCATAATTTATTATTAACATTGGTTCATTCCCACAATGCATAACATAACCTTGATATTTGTATTAGTAAATTATAAATCCAAAAGGTCGTTTATTTAGCCATCATGATTATTCTTGGTATCTATTTACAAGTCATAAAGTATATGGCGTTTATATTAAAAAATACTAAAAGCTTGTGGTATTCAAGTGAAATTTAACCTTTATGTAATCTTGAAATATTAAACTAAGATTTAAGTTGGCATAATTCTAACAAAAAAAATCAAATTCTATCTTGATATTCAAATAAAGGACAAACTATTTAGAAAGTTAAAAATTACATTCTATAATTAGATTATTTATCAGGCATAATGTAAAATATAACATACATTCAGTAAGTATTTTCCATCAAAACTATTAATGTATGATGTACTTATAACTCATACAAAATTAAAAATAAATGTTAACTATATTTATTTTTTGAGGAACTACAATGTTTTGAAGAAATATCATAATACATAATAACTTTGATTAATGAGGATTATTTTGAGTCATAAGACAATGGTTACGTACTTTCTTTATTCTGTGTTGCTTCCATGTTAAATCATGAAATAATATTAAATCGTGACAAATGTATTTAATGTACGAATTCATTTATAAATAATGGATCATCTTTGATCCCACGCGTTATGCATGGGGTCAAAGTCTGGTATATCTAATGCATAGCTGGGTTTTTTAAGGAAATCTTTTGAAAGTCAAGGTTTCTTTTATGTCACATCATTATTTTTCACTTCCCTATCTTGCCTTTGGTTTTTTTTCATATTCTCTTAATTTATCATTGAGTTTAATGGGTAAAATAAATTGATAAGAATCTGGAAAAAAAATTTAAAAACATGAGAAACAATAACAATTTATATATAAATAAAAAATAACTAAAATTATCATGTTTAATTTTTCAAACATAATGAAAAAAGAATGTTTCAAACAAAAATAATGGCTTTATAGTTGCTTATAGAAACTACAATTATTTTAAAGTTTATGTTAAAATTTTACTATTAAAATAACTATCATTATTTAAAAATTTACTAAATAATGAATTATGGAAAAAGAATTTTTTAGGTTGATTTTTGTTTCCTTAATCTATCTTTGGATTCATATGACCAATGATTAATGGTAATTTATAAAAGAAATTGTACTATTTTATTTTTTCAAGAAAACCAACAATATTTTTTTCTTAACACCAATTTTTTATAATAAATTTAAGCATAATAAAATTAAAAATTATTTGCTGGATATTCCATTATTTACATTTGCTTATAAAAACTATACTTGCTTTGAAGTTGATACTCAAATTTCATGATTTAAATAATTATCATTGTTTGAAAATTTATTGGATAGTGCATTAAAAAAATCAGCTAAAACATTAACATGGTTTATTATTTGCATTGGTCTGTTGCCACAAATTATAACATAAACTAGATGTCTATATATGTAAGTTTTAATTATCATTAAATTCTTAATATATGTCACGTACCGCCATCCAAAATATGAGAATACGATAAGTAATTAGATCAACCATGCTCCTCCGGTCAAGAAAAAGTCTTACCATAATCACACTGTGGTTTCTAACGTTACATGATAAGCGATATAAAACACAGATAAAGAGCAATAACAGTCACTGATTATTACATTAAATAAAACAAGAGTTCGCAACGGATAATAAGTCTTTAACAACTGAAAGGGGAACAATAACTAACAAAAGAACAATACAGAGTTTTAATGCTGAAAGTAAAAGCTAAACATTTAAAGGGAACAGTTGTCGCTGATCTAAATCTCCGTGAGCTCCTCGAAATAGGTCTGATCCTGTTATGAGGCTGGGTTCACTTCTTCCTCTTAGTATGCATACTCAGTTCGTCAGAGCGACACATAATAATAATAATAATAATAATAATAATATAAACAATAGATAACAATTGCAGTGACAAAATCAAGAACTATGATCGATAAAGCTGTAGTAAAGGAACATGAAATAACGTGAATATGTGAGCAATATAGCATGCGAGTCATGCCAAAAGTGAACATAATGTTCATGTCGCTAAATCTAATAGAGTTTACGTCATTTGAAATCGAACAGTGGAAATGAGTCCTCGTGTTTAACAAGGATCTCGTGCATATCCGAGACTATGGTTCGTTGTGCCCGGGATATAACTTGTCGGCTGTTCCTTTTAGGCCCACGACTTAATCATTATATCACTATCACTGATATCGAATGATCATTCTCTAAAACACTAAAGCCTACTAAATACGAGTTCGATTCCACCCTTAATTTCCCCATTTTCCCCAAGTTTGAAGAATATTTTCATGAACCATATCGATTGTGTACAAATATGTGTCATTTCATTCATCCATTCACACTTTTACGTACATTAGCCTAGCTTCCATTCTTTCTGACACTCACGTACTTGCCACAACCCAATTCATCAACGTATTCCAAATCGACAATGTAATGTAAATAATAAGACGTCAATACATGTGAGTTCCAAACATGAGTCAAGCCATTATCATGCATAGATATTCAGTTAACCATATCATATAGCATGAACTACTAAGCATGGGGGTAAAAACAATCATATAGCGTGAAAAAATCCATTAATTTAAACTTTAACAACTACTGGACAGCAGGTACCATCCTGTTTGTGAAAACTGTTAAAAATATTTATGATCTGAATCAGGCATAATGTTATAGAAGGCACAGAAAATAGACTCAATCATCTATCCAACGCAATTAGATTCATCCCGATACTTATTCTGGATTCGGAGATATCCTCGTTTTAAGTTTGGTGAACGGTGCTGGAATTTCTAGTTTCAGAACAGGAAAATCAATTTCAAGTGCAGTTTTCTTCATGTTATATTCTGAGTTCGAAATCAACGTATTTCAATGAAATATGGGTTTTACAGTCATCTATCTAACGTACCAAACAGAGCATTAATATCACGGACCTATATGGAGTTATGACCGTTACAAGGTCGATTGCCAAAATTAACGTTTCTGGAAAACTTCAGTACCTTTCAGCAGTGTAAAATACTTTAGAAATAGTAAACGATAATGAAATCTAATGAAACTAACACCAATTAAAATATAACTAATTTTTATACTCTATGAAATAAGTCTTATTGTATCAGGTCATTTCTTCAGGAAGTTACAGCGAATTAAAGTTGAAAGACAGCAAAGGGCACGTCTCAGGATTGCAGTACAGAGCTGCGTTCCTTCATGATTTACGGCAATTAAACAATATATCTTTCAAGAAAACTTTTTAAAGATATCGGGTACTGTACATTAGCTTCAAAACGAATCCACGAACACTACCAAACGATTTTTCTACTATGTATAACGATTTTTACAAGAGAGTAGACACAAAAAAGTTCAGATCTACCGTCTCTTCTTGGAGACAACATTTTATGTTTAAAACTACAATATTTCCATCTCTATTTTCTACATGATACTTCTTGACAATAAACGAAACTACTGATAAAAAATGGGGGTTTTAGATCGAGATATTAGTTCGTGAAAAACCGATCGAGCACTTATCGTACGTGACCGAAACTAGCATTGTCTTATGTTTTGTTGCACGATCCAATTAAATCCGAAACCAAGCAAACACATGCAATTTCACTTGGAAACTACACGTTGTATTTTACCGTATTTCATGAAAAATATCGATATTAATAATATAAATCCTAATTTATAGCATGCATAGCAAGTCTAATTTGTTTTAGATCGCTAAAATAGTAGCGATAAGAACTCAGGGAATTGCCTCGATACACGAGACGACAAATCGGTAATGGGAACGAACTCGGTCAAGTGTGTGTTGTTTCATTTCGCCAAGTGAGCCTCTCAACCTACGCTTGCAATAGAGCTCGGTCTCGTAAGAAGGGGTTCGGTGATGATGAAATTGACGGGGTGGTTGTTGGCGATGGTGACAACGGGGTTGCTCGAGGTGGTAGGCATGGAGTGAAGAGGTGGTCGGCCTTATAGTGGGAAGTAGAAATGGTGAAAAGTTGTGTTTGTTGAAGAGAAGTGAAGAATGAGGTAGAAAGAAAGGGTTAAGAAAGAGAGATAATGGTGTAATGATGATATTAATTCTAAATAAATTATGGATTCATTATGGTATTTAATGACATTCATTTGAAATTTAAAAAGCCATAACTATTGTAAGTTATGAGAGAAATTGATTAATTAATTTATTTGAAAGAGATTTAATGGGTTAGGATTTATTTGTGAAGGAACATGGGGTTTGACTGTGAGGGCTTTGAAAAATAAGAAGGAAAATAGAAAAGAAGATAGATGATGAAGGCACGGGCTTAAGTTGTTGGGTTTGGATTTGGTGAAAAGAATTAGAAAGGGCTTAAGTTAATTAGGGTGTGGGCCTTGGGAACAAATAAATAAAAATACAGAAAGGTGAAAAAATAGAAAAACTTTAGAACTCAATTAAACTAAAATAAAGCATCTAAATAGATAACTTAAAATACACAATTTTATTTAAACCCAAATTTTTAAGGTACAACGGATACCAGGTATTACAGTATCAACTTACGACTTATAAAATATATGGTATTTATTTTGGAAAATACCAAAAGTTTTTGATATTTTAGTGAAATTTATCTTATATACAATCTTGAAATGTTAAATTAAGATCTAATTTTAACATATAATTATTATAAAGAAACAAATAAAATATGATTAGATATTCAAATAAAGAGATATACTATATATCAAGAAAATTAAAAATTAATGCTCAGGAACATCATGTCTAAATTAGAGTTAATATCAATGGGATATGGAAAAATAAAATACAAATATTTTCTTTTAATATTAATACTTCTCTGTGCCTTACTTACATGTTGATTTTATACATATATGGATACATTTTGCATTTACTTTTCTTTTTTACTTTATATGGTTATTAAAAAAATCCATTTCAGATGAATTGTTTAACATTGATGTCTGGAACGACAAGAAAATGTTGATTTTGGTTTTAGAGTAACCGATTATTTTTATTCTGCTAATATGCGCGTCACGCGTAGGGTTAAAATCCAGTATATCTAATACAAAAATGGGTTGAGAAATGAATCTTGTGCAAGTCAGAGCATTTTTTTAGTGAAAACACTATTTTCTATTTTCCTTGTTTGCCCTTGGCTATTGTCATATTCTCTTAATCTATCATTGGGTTTTATAGTTAATGATAATTAATAAGAATTTGGAAAGGAGAGAGATAATAATATTTGTATCTAAATAAAAATATAACTAAAAATATCATTTTTTTAACATAATGAAAACAATAATATTTCAAATATCAATATTGTTTTACATTTGTTTATAGAAACTATATTTGGTTTAAAATTGATGCTAAAATTTCATAACTCAAATAATTATTGATATTTTAAAAAAATTTAGGTAACGAATTCATGGGAAAAAGATCCTTTTTTGGCTAAAATATTGACAAAATTTATTATTTGTGTTAGTTCATACAATGCATAGCATAATTAAACTTGACGATTGTATTAGTAAATTATAAATCGAAAAACACCATTTATTTAGGTATCATGATTATTCTTGGTATTCATTTATAATTCACAAATATATATTTTATGTTAAAAAATACCAAAAGCTTTTGCTATTTAAGTGAGCCTTTATACAATCATGAAATATTAAAGTAAGATCTAAATTGCCATAATTCTTATAAATAAAAAATCAAATATTATTTTGATATACGAATAAAAAGATAGACTATTTAGAAAATTAAAAATTACATTCAATAATTAGTTTACTTATCATGCATATAAATTATATAATTATTCATTTTAAAATTACATTCAATAATTAATATTTTATTAAAACTATTACGTATTATGTACTTATAATTAATACAAAATTATAAATAAATGCTAGCTCTATTTTTTTTTTAAGCACTACAATGTCCATGAAGAAAGATCAATCTATAAAAGCTCTGATTAATGAGGATTTCAGGATTGTTTTGAGCTAGATTTAGTTAGTTATGTACATCCTTTTATCATGTGTTTCTTACATGTTAAATTATAACAACTGTGTAATGTATGAATTCGTCTATAAATATATTGAATCATTTTTTATCCCACGTGTTTTGCATGGGGTTCAAGTCTAGTATATCAAATACAAAGTTAGGTTTTTGTGAGAATCTTTTGCAAGTCAAGACATATGTATAAATAGGAGAGTTGTAAAAGCAAGATGATTGGTTATAGAAAAGAAAAAGGGGGAAAAGGGGATGAAAATCCAATAATGGATATTTCTGATCCAATAAAAAATGATATATTTTTTTTGGTTTAGTATGTGTAAAAGATCTTCATATGTTATACTATTCAATTCTCCATAATGAATTGATTTGATAGATCATCAATTTTTATCTTTTTTGCCCTTGGTTTTTACATATTCCCCTAACCTATCGTTAGGGATTTAATTGGTATGAATTTGGGAAAAAGAAATAGGAGAAGAATAATATTTGTATATAATAACTAATAATATCATATATCTTCTATACAAGACATGATGAAAACAATAATGTTTAAATATAACAAAAGTTGTTTTATTTTTTGTTATTAGAAACCATACTTGCTTTAAAGTTGATGCTAAAATTTCACGATTCAAATAACTATCGTTGTTTAAAAATTCATTGGATAATAAATACATGGAAAAAGAATTTTTTTGTAACATTTTGGGAAAATTATAAATGTTAATTTATAATTTTAAATATGAATATAATGAGTTTACAAAATGATATCGCATATGAATTTGATATCGGATTTGTATCCGCAAAAATATAATTATTTTGGTAAAAATGGAGAAAAGATGTGATATCATAAAAATGATATTTTAATTGTTTTAACATTACATGAGATTTTATGATAAGATAATGGTATTTAAAGTATTATGATAAGTATTTTATTTCATTTAAAATAAAGAGTTTAGATTTGTGGTAACATAAAGGTATTTATGTGAAAGTGGTAATTATTTGTAAAATGTATTGGGTTTTAAAATGAGGGCACTTATTTAAAAAGATTGTTTTTATTTCTTTTATTTATGATGGTGGGTATATGTTTAGCCTAGAGTAAACCCTCATACCAACACACCCTCACACTCACTCTCCTCCGTTCACCTCCTTCTTCTCACTTTACACCTCCTCAATATTGCTTTACACCTCATGTTTGTTCTACACCCTTTCCTACACTTTACCAACAATTGTTTGTGCCCATTCTCATTATCTAAACTGAACCAAGCACCTCCCTCTCAACACTTCTATTCTTCATCAAACTAAAAAAAGAATACCCATGAATCCTTCATCCAACTTGTGCATACCATCAAGTAGAGCCTCAACGCCTTTAAGAAACCTCAAGCCATGCACTTCTTGAGCTGGAATTCCTTGTGCACTATCCCTATAGGTATATTTTCTTCCTTCTTGCATGTGTTGTTTTGTTCAATATCTGTTTTCGGTATGCAAATATCAGAAACTAGAATATTTGTGATACTAAAATTGAATCTGAAACTATTAGGATAAACCACTAGAAAACTAATAATTTTAGGATATGCAGAGACCAATAGGTGATGTACCCTAAAGCCCGAGCCCCTAGATCCCTAGTTCACTCGGCGGTTTCCTTTTTCTGGCCGACGCCGCCGGTTTTACTCTAGCATTGGGTTTTGGGTTTTGATCAGTGGATGCTTTTGGCAATTATATAAGCTACTGTATTGTTTGATTTGTCCTAGATTTCATATAGAGAAATCTGGGAGTATTCTAGTAAGGTTTTATCTATGTTTCCGATATTCCGATACGGTTTTTCGTATTTCTGTACTGCGACTGAAATGTTGACGTTCGTACGTTAATTTTAGGGGTATTTGGTCGTTTCTGGAGTAAGTAAGCTATAGGTTCTAACCTATGGATGCATAGCTCATTGTTTTGGTTTCGATATGATATTTATGCCGATATTTTACGATTGTAGGTACGATCGCAGAGGTTTCCGAGGCGGCGATGACGGACATAGAAGCATGGATTTCAACGAGCTCGACAAGTTGGTGCGTAGATTTATATCTACGGGGGAAGTGGGATGGATGACGTATAGTACCCCCACAGCCATTTAATTAGGATAGTAAGCTATCTAGTTAGTTGTTAATGGCATGTTAGATAACTTAGCTAATGGTATTGATGTTATTTCGTATCTAGTAGGTTATTTGTGTGCATATATTTTAATACATGGTTATGGTGACATACGTACGTGACGATAGATCCGTACGATATGGATATGGTTTTGGATAGGTATAGTACGAGGGATCATACCGTAGTTGTAGTAATGTGGATAGTGTGCCGATTGCGGCCGAGTGTCATTTAGATTAGTGGAGTCTTGAGTTATCCCGACTTAGGACGTTATGTATGGAGTGAGCTATACACTTTTAAAAACCAACGATTCGTTTTCCCTTTTAAATGATAAATGATAAGGATGCGATGCTATTTTCTAAAACGAATGTCTATTTTAACTTAATGCTGCTTCCTTATTACAAAATAACGTTTCGTTCCATTTTCAAAGACAACGGTATAGCTTATAGCAATTACTTACGCTTATAATTATGCGATACGCTTACCGATTGTATACGTTATCTACTATACGAACATACTGATAGAACACTGCACAATTACCAATGAGTACTATGTTCCACGAGCACAGACGCATATGTTACACTATGGTACTTCCATGATACTGTAGGACCGCTATACCACACGATGTGTATGTAGATGCCGATACGAGGCGTTAGGAATTCCCTAGATCCGGAAATTTGAGTGTAATTATATGCTACGGATATGGGTAGAATTACTTTTGCTTAAACACTTATAGAACACTTGCACAAATACTAATGATTGCCATACTGCACGAGCACAGATGCGTATGCTACACTACACATCATTAGTATTGCTATGACACAGTAGAATTGTTACGTTGTTTGCATGCCTGATTATACTTACGTATTTGCATTTGTTGCCTGCTAATTAATTGCGAATACCAGTAACATGGTTATCCGTATTCGATTCTTATGAGTTTTTGTGATGTTTTTACTATCGATGATATATATCTGTGGCATGAGACGCTGCTATATATATATATATAATATCATCAGAGTGATATGTGCAATTATTATTCTTCTTTACTTGATATTTCTGGATATGATGAGTTGACGTCCACCATGAGTTTTGTGTTTTCTGATTCGATTTTATTCCGAACCGAGTGGGGGGCTATACGGTTACGGACGAGTTACATATCCAGACTGAGTGGGGAGGATATACAGTCAGATACATGGTGGACCCGGTCGAGACCGAGGGGCAAGAAAGCCGCATTAGAGGCGGGGAGCCTAGTGAGGACACTCGATACCGGACATAGAGATAAGCACAACGGATATCCAGGAGATACTGACCGGGGTTAGGGATATCGAAGGGCAACCATATATTGAGACGATTTCGACGATATCTGGATTTGCGTGTCGGTGATGAACACGAGAGATTTGATGATTTAAGGTGTCGATGTTGGACACCCATATATTGATATTGTGCGTTGTTATAGCCGATCTGGACTGATCCGGGGGACAGTCCCCGAATAACCTTTTTACCGATTGATGCTTATAAAAAGGGTTTCTAAAACGAGTTATAGTCTCATTATTTTGACATGTCTAGAATGACACATGAATCTTTAAAACTGTAAACCTCTTAAAACTCTTTACTAAACAGCAAGACGTATATCTTAAATAAGATATTTATTATACTTCATACTATTATGTCTGCTTTTATGCCGTGACATACGTATTCCGCGGCTATTTTAATAAGAGGTTTACATATATATTTTCGGCTATCTTATGGGTTTATACATGGATACTGGTCATATACATAAGAGATTATATATTTTGGGTTTACGCGATGGATAGTGTTACATTATAGTACTTATGCATTATATATACATTAGTAAATGATATGATAGTACTATACTTATGACCTAGGATATCGTTGTGCATTTCGGTTTCTACCTTATGATATACTCTTATTCACTGAGTTGGCAACTCACCCCCGTTGTGCCCCAGTTTCTTACAGGAGTTACCGCTCGGATCATCAGCGTATTGTGGCACACACTTCTTTTCGGTGATTGCTTTAGTAGATAGGATGCTGCTGTATCGTACCCACACTTGTAAATACATTTATTCCTTTGTATCTAGTCAAAACTCCATCAACTTAGAACTTGTATATTGTGGACTTAGAAGCGAGACTTAGACTTATGTGTTTGTGGATGTCGCACTCGTTGGAGTCGACTTTCTTGTTTCGCTTTGACTTAAATGAATATTTTATACTGATTTCATCTAATGACTATTGTAAACGTCACCTCCAATATTTTCGTAAAAAGGTTTAGATTCCCGGTTTTCGGCTTACTTGGACCACATCGACGTATTTAGATGTCACGTGATTTAAGTGCCGGTCACGTGCCACTTTCGGGTCGTGACAAAGTTGGTATCAGGGCATTTTGGTTTAACCTTTGTTCAAGTCTAGGTTTGACTATGTGGAGTCTAGGCATACACTTTCGTTATCTAGGCTTGACCTTACGGAGCTTAGACTTGACTTTAGGGGCCTTATACCCGAACTTTTATTATGTAGGATGACCTTGGTTGATAGAGTAGGTACTAAGCAGAGTGACGTACCGTATATATGTTTCGCGGCATATTTACTATAAGATACTCCGCCTAAGTTATCTTAGGATATATTTCTTTAGATCTTTTCTTCTATTCATTCAGTTGATCTATCCTCTTCGATACATGTTGGTTGTTCCGGTCACCATATCTACACGAGCCGAGAGGGCTGCGGTTAGAGACACGGTCAGGGCAGACTTGTCTGGGACGAGGACTGACCAGGGTGATATTCCGGTGACATAGAAACATGTTGTTTATCCTTATATGATCAGATTTCTAATTTTGAAGCGAGTTTTCTTCGGGAGCTGCACTAGAGGCTCGGGTCATTGCTGGAGATCAGTCGCACTTGGGGGCATGATGTTGTTTACCCTACTCCGAAAATCGTTGTGTTGCTTACTGTTCAGACAAACGTACCAACCGTTGCTGAGATTATCGAAGTGTCGATTTCAGAATTCATGAAGCTAAGGTCGCCGGTGTTTACGAGTATAGATGGGCCAGAGGATTCGTAGTCATTCATGGATATGATGGCTAGGATAATTAATTCGTTGTGACGCTCCGATGCGAAATCAGTGAAGTTGACTAGCTTCTTTTGATGGGTCTTGCTCAGACCTGATATGAGTCGCTCGAGAGAGACCATGTAGTGAGTTTTCCTCTGACGAATTGGGACAAATTCTCGAAGGTGGGCTTAGCCAGATTCTTCCACAGAGTGTCAGAGATGCCGGATTCGTATTTTCGAGTTTTTGTATAAGACTCCGGGCTTGAACATAACCGAGTATGACTTGCAATTCGCGTAACTATCGCGATACGCTTCTTATTTGACCGATACTGGAGAGTAATAGAACACGAGATATATGCGAAATCTCAATGCGCAGCAGTTCTTCCCCGTCGATACTGGAGATCCAATGCGTATGCAGAGGCGTATACGACCATATTTTCAGAGGAAAATCTTGATGAGACGACAGTTGTTCCGAAACGGAAGTGGATTCTTTAAGGTATGCCAGTTCCGGGCAGATTAGATAGATGAGATCGGCAGGAGACATGACGGGTTCTTTCCAGGATTCTATAATAATTGAGATTGGACCCAGGGTCAGTTGTTTGGCACGCACGCAGAGGTTAGAGATCGCCGTCATCGACATGCTGCATTGCGAGAGACCGAACTACTTGACAAGGAAGTGTCTTGAGAAGTGTCAGCATAGGACTATTCGCGTCGCTGCTCCTAACCAAACGATTGTATAAAGAGACCGTGGTTTTAGTGATCTGCAGAGAGAACAAGAGTTCAGAGACAGAGAACGCTAGACCGTGGAAAGAAAGCACGTAGAAATCCTTGCTCTACCAGTTCCGAGTGTATAGACACCTTTCGACATGGAAGAAGGTGTACTTCGATATCATTTGTTTTCTATTTGCATTTTGATGATCCGAATATTTCGTTTTCGACGTTGAAGAAAGAACTCGACGTCCGTTATTTTAACTTTTGTGTTTTGAGGATTTGAGAGTCACACAAATGAATTGTGCACACCAGATGCGCTTATTTGAGATTTCCGTGCACGTCAGTTGCACTTGATGTTGATTTTGTGCATACCGGTTGCACGTTTTGTTGATTTTTTGCACCCGATGCACTTGATATTGATTTTGTGCACTCCGATGCACTTGATGTTGATTTTGTGCACCTTGATGCACTTGAGATTTATTCTATGCACCCCGATGCACTTGAGATTTGTTCTGTGCACCCCGATGCACTTGAGGTTGATTTTGTGCACCCCGATGCACTTGAAGTTGATTTTGTGCACCCCGATGCACTGGATGTTGATTTTATTCATTCTAGATGCACTCGATATTGGCTCCATGCACAATTGGTGCAATGGGTTTGGTTTTCGTGCATACCTGTTGCACGCGGAGCTGTTTTGTTTTCATGCACACCCGTGGCATGTGCTTTGGATTTTTGTGCAAACCCATTAGGGTTGATTTCCTTTTCATGCGTTGCGCTTGATGAGGTACATTATGGATTTGAGTGAATTTTCGCTTGGTCGTATGCTATAGATATTGCATTACGGCTATGGCAACGAGCGTGTACTTAATGTGCACAGTTGATTTAGTATTTGGAATTTTGCATCATAACTGGAGTAATTCTCATAACAACCGCTAGAGTTATAGTTATGTGAGTTTTATATTTTTGAATTTTCACGCGCACGGCTGCGTTATATTACGTCTTAGCTCGTGTGGGACTTCGGAGCTCCGTTAAATTGAGCGGACTATATGTTTTAAGATTTGGACTCCGGTAATTTGATTTGAATTGAGTTGATTTGACTGAGAAAAATATTTTAAGATGGGAGTTAAATTTAAATTCGGGGACCGGATTTCTTTAAGAAGGGGATATTGTATAATTTTGGGAAAATTATAAATGTTAATTTATAATTTTAAATATGAATATAATGAGTTTACAAAATGATATCGCATATGAATTTGATATCGGATTTGTATCCGCAAAAATATAATTATTTTGGTAAAAATGGAGAAAAGATGTGATATCATAAAAATGATATTTTAATTGTTTTAACATGACATGAGATTTTATAATAAGATAATGGTATTTAAAGTATTATGATAATTATTTTATTTCATTTAAAATAAAGAGTTTAGATTTGTGGTAACATAAAGGTATTTATGTGAAAGGGGTAATTATTTGTAAAATGTATTGGGTTTTAAAATGAGAGCACTTATTTAAAAAGATTGTTTTTATTTCTTTTTATTATGATGGTGGGTACATGTTTAGCCTAGAGTAAACCCTCATACCAACACATTCTCACACCCACTCTCCTCCCTTCACCTCCTCCTTCTCACTTTACACCTCCTCCTTATTGCTTTACACCTCATGCTTGTTCTACACCCTTTCCTACACTTTACCAACAATTGTTTGCCTAAACTGAATCAAGTACCTCCCTCTCAACACTTCTATTCTTCATCAAACTAAAAGAAGAATACCTATGAATCCTTCATCCAACTTGTGCATACCATCAAGTAGAGCCTCAACCCCTTCAAGAAACCTCAAGCCATGCACTTCTTGAGATGGAATTCCTTGTGCACTATCCCTATAGATATATTTTCTTCCTTCTTGCATGTGTTGTTTTGTTCAATATCTGTTTTCAGTATGCAAATATCAGAAACTAGAATATTTGTGATACTAAAATTGAATCTAGAACTATTAGGATAAACCACTAGAAAAACTAATAATTTTAGGATATGCAGAGACCAATAGGAGATGTATCCTATATCCCAAGCCCCTAGATCCCTAGTTCACCCGGCGGTTTCCTCTTCCTGGCCGGCGCCGCCGGTTTTACTCTAGCATTGGATTTTGGTCAGTAGATGCTTTTGGCAATTATATAAGCTACTGTATTGTTTGATTTGTCTCAGATTTCATATAGAGAAATATAGGAGTATTCTAGTAAGGTTTTATCTATGTTTCCGACATTCCGATACGGTTTTTCGTATTTCTATACCGCGACCGAAATGTTGACATTCGTACGTTAATTTCATAGGTATTTAGTCGTTTATGGAGTAAGTAAGCTATAGGTTCTAACCTATGGATGCTTAGCTCATTATTTTGGTTTCGATATGATATTTACGCCGATATTTTATAAATACGATTGTAGGTACGACCGCGGAGGTTTCCGAGGCGGCGAGGACGAACATAGCAGTGTGAATTTCAACGAGCTCGACAAGTTGGTGAGTAGATTTATATTTAAGGGGAAAGTCGGGTGGATGGCATGTTATCTAGTTAGTTGTTAATGGCATGTTAGATAACTTAGCTAATGGTATTGATATCTAGTTAGTTGTTAGGATAGTAATTAGGATAGTATGCTATCTAGTTGGTTGTTAATGGCATTTAGATAACTTAGCTAATGGTATTGATATTATTTTGCATCTAGTAGATTATTCGTGTGCATATATTTTAATACATGGTTATGGTGACATACGTACGCGACGATAGATCCGTACGATATAGATATGGTTTTGGATGGGTATAGTATGAGGGATCATATCGTACTTATAGTAATGTGGATAGTGTGTCGATTGCGGCCGAGTGTTATTTGGATTCGTGGAGTCTTGAGTTATTTCGACTTGGGACGTTACGTATGGAGTGAGCTATACACTTTTAAAAACCAGCAATTCGTTTTCCCTTTTAAATGATAAATGATAAGGATGCGATGCTATTTTCTAAAACGAACGTCTATTTTAACTTAATGTCGCTTCCTAATTTCAAGATAACGTTTCGTTCCATTTTCAAAGACAATGGTATACCTCATAGCAATTACTTACGTTAATAATTATGCGATACGCCTACTGATTGTATACATTATCTGTTATACGAACACACTGATAGAACACTGCACAATTACCAATGAGTACTATGTTTCACGAGCACAGACGCATATGTTACACTACACCTCATTGGTACTGCCATGACACTGTAGGACCGCTATACCACGTGATATGTATGTAGATGCCAATACGAGGCGTTAGGAATTCCCTATATCCGGAATTTTGAGTGTAATTATATGCTACGGATATGGGTAGAAGTATTTTTGCTTAAACACTTATAGAACACTTACACAAATACTAATGATTGCCATGATGCACTAGCACAGACACGTATGCTACACTACACATCGTTAGTATTGTCATGACACGGTAGAACTGTTACGTTGTTTGCATGCCTGATTATACTTACGTACCGTGCATTTGTTGTCTGCTGAGTAATTGCGAATACCAGTAACATGGGTATTTGTATTCGATTCTTGTGAGTTTTTGTGATGTTTTTACTATCGATGATATATATTAGTGGTATGGGACGCTGGTGTGTTTGTGTGTGTGTATATATATATATATATATATATATATATATATATATATATATATATATATAATATCATCAGAGTGATATGTGCAATTATTCTTCTTCTTTACTTGATATTTTCTGGATATGATGAGTTGACGTCCATCATGAGTTTTGTGTTTTCTAATTCGATTTTATTCCAAACCGAGTGGGGGGCTATACGGTTACGGACGAGTTACATATCCAGACTAAGTGGGGAGGATATACAGTCGGATATATGGTGGACCCGGTCGAGACCGAGGGACAGGAAAGCCGCATTAGAGGCGGGGAGCCTAGCGAGGACACTCGATACCGGAGATAAATATGAGCACGGCGAATATCCAGAGGATATTGACCGGGTTAGGGATATCGAGGGGCGACCATCTGTTGAGAAGGTGTCGACGATATCTGGATTTGCGTGTTGGTGATGGACACGAGAGATCTGATGATTTAAGGTGTCGATGTTGGACACCCATATATTGATGTTGTGCATTGTTGTAGCCGATCAGGACTGATCCGAAGGACAGTACCTGAATAACCTTTTTACCGATTGATGCATATAAAAAGGGTTTCTAAAATAAGCTATAGTCTCATTATTTTGACATGTCTAGAATGACACATGAATCTTTAAAACTGTAAATGTCTTAAAACTCTTTACCAAACAGCAAGATGTATATCTCAAATAAAATACCTATTATACTTCATACTATTATGTCTGCTTTTATGCCGTGACATACGTATTTCGCGGCTATTTAATTGAGAGGTTTACATACATATTTTCGGCTACCTTATGGGTTTATACATGGATACCGGTCATATACACAAGAGATGATATATTTTTGGTTTACGCGATGGATAGTGTTGCATTATAGTACTTATGCATTATATATACATTAATACAGGATATGATAGTATTATACTTATGACCTAGGATATCGTTGTGCATTTCGGTTTTTATCTTGTGATATACTTTTATTCACTGAGTTGGCAACTCACCCCCATTGTGCTCCAGTTTCTTGCAGGAGTTACCGCTCGGATCATCAGCGGACTGCGGCACACATTTCTTTTCGGTGATTGTTTTGGTAGGTGGGCTGATGTTTTATCGTACCCACACTTGTAAATACATTTATTCTTTTGTATCTAGTCAAAACTCCATCGACTTAGAACTTGTATATTGTGGACTTAGAAACGAGACTTAGAGTAATGTGTTTGTGGGTGTCGCACTAGTTGGAGTCGACTTTCTTGTTTCGCTTTGTTTTTCTTCGACATTTGGCGTCGTATATTTACCTGCGTGGTTGCTCCGCCGTTTGGGCATGGAAGCTAGTTCCCGTTGGGATGCTTTTTATATTAGTATGCTTGTATCGGGTTTTATTCAAAAATTTACAAAGGCGGTGCTGCCGATTTTTAAAACGTCATAGATATTTTTCAAACATACTTATTTAGACTTAAATGAATATTTTATATTGATTTCATCTAATGACTATTTTAAACGTTACCTCCAATATTTTTCGTAAAATGCTTTAGATTCCGGATTTTCGGCTTACTTGGACCGCGTCGACGTCTTTAGATGTCACGTGATTTAAGTGCCGGTCACGTGCCACTTTCAGGTCGTAATATTTTTTAATCTAAAATATGGACATATTTTTTTTTGCATTGGCTCATAAGCACAATACATAATATAAACTTGAAGTTTGTATTTATAAATTATAAATCGGAAAGGATTGAATCATGGTATTCATTTAGATGTCATGATTGTTCTTGGTATAATTCTTACAAGTCATAAAGTAAATGGGAGTATATTAAAACATAGCTAAATTTTCCTAAAATATCATGACTTATATAAGTACTAAATATATATGGTTGTAGCTTGCAAATAAATACAATGAAATTAACTAGCATTTTTATAAAACAAAATATTAATGGAAGCTGACATCTCCGGTTCAATACCATATGCCTTCATCGTACATGATAAAAAGGTGAACATATAGTAAAGTTTACTAAAGCTTTACTATATGTATATCCACAAACATTTTTCTTAAGTTTTATTTTAAACCATATTAGATTATTATCATGCATAATATGCAGCATATAATTATTCTTTTTATAAATTACATTCAATAATTATTTTTCCCTCAAAACTAACAATATATTATTTACCTATAATTCATACAAAACTAGAATAAATTTCAACTCTATTTATTTAGTAAAAAACAACTTTAGTGTTTATGGAGAAAATTTACAATCCGTAAAACCTCCATTTAATGAGGATCGATTTGAGCTAGAAAAATATGGTTATGTACTTTTTTTTAATCTACGTTGCTTACATGTTCATAGCAACTTTCAGTAATGTATGGATTTATCTGTAGATATATTGAATCACCGTTGATCACGTAGGTTACGTGTGGTGTCAAAATTGAGTGCTTTCAGAAACAAATGCCTTCTTGTTTAAAGCCTCAATAAAAGTTATGCATCATGTCGTCCATTTCCTTTGCAATTTGGCCGGTTAGAATGCCCATGCTCATCTGGAAGGCGGGGATGGATACGAGAGAGGCCTTAATAAGAGTCTCTCTCCCGGTGTGAGAAAGCTGAGAGCCTTTCCAACCTTGTAACTTATTTGCCTTTTTCATTGAGAGAAATCTAAATGCAGAAGATAGTCGACCTTTTCGGAAAGAGAGGAGCACCGAGATAGAATACTGATTTATTCATGATTTGCACCCCATTCGAGTCGGCAAGTGTTGTTTGTTCCTCTCTTCTCATGTCGCAGAGGATTTTTCATAGTTGATAACCTGATTCGACCGTATGTCATAAACTTTTGCAAGATTTGCCCGTGAAGCCTCCCCGAAGATGAAAAGGTTGTCGGCAAACATCAAATAAGAAAAAGAAGCTGGCGAAGGCCCCTTCATATTCAATGTCATATATTAAAATATAAAGAGTTTCGGCGCAAGGTATGAATAAATAGGAAGAAAGAGAGCAGCCTTGGCGAAGGCCCCTCTGTTAGGTATGAAGCGGCCATTGATGTTTCCGTTAATATTGATAGAGATAGAAGTGTACAAACACAAGCTTCAATAATAGAGATAAGTTTCACGGAGAAACCATATCGTTGAAGCATAGATATAAGAAAAGACCACTCGATTTGATCATATGCCTTAGACATGCCTGGTTTCAAAGCAAAGGACTTGCGCTTAATCTTCTTATCTCCCATTGAATGAATGTGCAGCAACGAAGTTATCCACGAGTCATCTTATCGGAACAAAAGCTGATTGACTTGTAGAGATAAGATTTTGAAGCAAAGGCCGAATTCGATTGGCAAAAATTTGCGCTACAATTTTGTGCGAAACATCGCAAAGCCCAATCGGTCTAAAGTCTGCCAGAGTTTCACATAATTTCTTCTTGGAAATGAGCGTAACAATAATGTGATTCGCCATATCTGGAAAGCTAGCAATGTCAAAGAAAGATTAGACGATCTCAACGACATCGTCTTTAATTATTGACCACCCTGTTTGATAAAACATTGCAGGGAGGCCATCTGTGCTGGGCTTTCATTTGTTATCTTGCCGGTCCCATGTCTATACCCATATGATTTATAACCATGAATATAACATACATAAAAATAAGATAGAGCAGTTGTCTCTCAAGTATTTCTCGATATATTTCTGTTAACTTCACCACCAAAGTTCCCGCTCTGATCGAAGCGATCAGTTCATTTTGGTCTGGCGCTAGCTTTCTATATATATAATCAACTGCAATTCTACCATTCCACTAGCTAGCTAAATACTACTCAGGTTATCAACAATAATTAATAATCTGCAGTTATGAACAAGAAGCCAAATCAGAAATATATCTTATGCCACTGGAGTCAGAGTCATCTACGACTGATCGACTCTATGTTATTAGTAGAGTTAAGAGAGAAACAGAACAAATTCCTTAATTCTCAGTTCAAATGGTGAAAGAACCTTAAAAGTTATATCGTTTCGGTAGGATAATATTCAATCTTAATTATAAGCTTCTGCTTATCCATTCCCTCGCAAGAAAGAATGGCTATGTCCGCTCTGAATACGAAGAAGAGCCCCCCCCCCCCCCCCGGCCTGAAGCGCAAGGGGCCTGAAGCACAAGAAATATACACCGTCGGATTGCACAAGATGCTGGAATGTCACTCGAAGGGAGTATTTTCGATAAATGTCAAATTTCCATTGTTAGAATATAAAATATATTCTATCAACCATCATCATAACTTCAGAGTTTTGATGCAGTAGAATAGACATTTTACATGGTATCAAAGCAACACAGATTTGAATCCCACCGAATGCGTGTAAAATGCGGTTTTATTTAAATTAAAGACACCCCAAAAGTCAAGGTTGCGGCTTTATTTAAATTAAAGACACCGCTGCATAAAAGCCTAGGTTTCGACCCTTAAAAAGCATTCGACATGCGGAGGCGTGTTAGAATATAAATTATATTCTCTCAACCCTCATCATAATTGCGAAGTTTTGATACAGTAGAGGGGACGTTTCATATGGTATCAGAACAACCCAGGTTCGATTTCCACCGGATACGTATTAAATGCGGATTTATTTAAATTAAAATACCGCTACGCAAAAAGCCCTGGTTTCGGCTCAAAGGACGAATTAGGGTCTGACAATATTTTTTTTGCCTCCCAGAACTGTCATTACATTGTTTCTTTTTTAAGAATTGAATTAGTTTTTGTCCCTTTATACCTTTTTGTTCAGGCCATAGGCCACGTTTGGATACGCGTCGTTCAATGGAAATAAAACCTTTCCTTTCTTCATTGGATTGGGACAACCCAAATATTTTTTTATGAACAATTCCAATGGAAAAAGACTTGAAATATCCCTCGTCCGTTGTATTCAAAAAATCGGCAAACACTCGATTTTTTTTAATCCAAAATTCTCTCTTTTGAAATAACATATCATTATATCAATATATCTTTTTCTTTCACTCCCTCACTTTAATGCTATTTTTATACCAACCATCCAAATATGTATTATGTTACTAAAATCCATTGGCATTTTACTTTTGGAATGCATGTGCATTCCAAAATAATTTAATCCTCAAGTTAACCCTATGGACTTAAGGGCCTGATTATTTTGAGGATTCATATAAATGGATTCCTAGATCATTACAATTGTAAACATATGGATTTAGAAATTTTTTGTTTGGTTTGTATCATAGATAGGGATTATGACTCAAACAGTTTCCAATTCTTCCTGTGCCAAATTGATATGGATTACAAAATTTGGATTTGAAGATAATATGAAAGCGGTGAGGATATGTTTCATTACCTTCAAATGAAACAAGATTTTCAATTTCCAATGCAATTAAAATGGTGAGAATAACAATTTTTTATTCCCAGAAATGCTTATGTGAAAAAGTTTCTCCCAAATCCTTATTTTATTTTTGGATTCATGAATCCATGTTTTGGGTGATGTGGTAACAAATTCACTCAAATCCAAATCTACCAACCAAACAACAAATTATCAAATCCATATGGATTTGACCATCAAAATTCATAAATCCATCACAAATCCCCCAACTAAACATGCCCTAACTATCACCAACAGCAGGTAGGCAAAAGCAAACAACAGATATGGACCGGTAAGACCAAGAGCGAAAATGAAGACAGTTTCTATGCCAAGAGCGCCTGTGTTGAGGAGATCTGGGTCTTATAACCGGTGGTAGAGGACTGGCAATTGAATCACTAACCGCAGTTGCTGGACTAGCACTTCAATTAGCTGTGACAGTATCCGTTGGTGCCGTTTTTAGAGTGAGCGTTCCGGCTATATCGAAAATAGGAAAGTGTTCAATTAACCGGTGTCTAATAAAATGAGAATTGACTTTTGGGAATCGGCAAAAAAAAAGACATATGAGCCGAGTCAAAAAGAAACTATTGCCCACTAGTTGACAAACAACATTTGTAAGAAGTTAAGAGAGGAGATAATTGTAGCCCTTAAACAACTAAAACAATATCCTCACAGCCTACATAGAAATCGGAATAATCAATCTCATCCCAAAAAACTTGCATTTTGAGTTGCCGAAAAGATAATGTCGATTTCCAAAACCAGTGGTCCACATTCCTTATAAGCAAACATCGAAATGACGATTCCATCTTTTTTATTTTGATGAACAATGCCTTGTCCCTCAGGTTCTTTATTTTTTGGCAATTGTTCGCAACTAAACCGCCATGAAACAAGACAAATCCAAAATTATAACATAGCTCTATAATATCAATTCATTGGTATCATTATACTCTATAAACAAAATGTTTTTCCTTTAACATAAAACATTTTAAAATCAATTCACAACCAAGTCGTTAGTGAATAACCAAATTTTTGGTGCAACAAGAGAAATAATACATTTAGGGCTATTCAATCTATCTTATATTTATTAGAAGCGTTAGCAAAACTAGCTTACTAACACAAGCGAGCAAGACCAAATTTCAAGAAACGGAAATTGTAAGAAATTGTCGAGGATGCCTAACAAGTTGGATAGCCTAACCAACCTTCACGCGCTGCCACGATATTTGTTTCTTTCTCACAATCGATTACAGAATTGTTTAACTAGAAAGATTATGTTAGGTAGTAAAAGGTAACGAATGACCGTTTATTTTGTTGCTTATTATTAAATGCTAATCTATAATAAAAATCAATAAATTTATTTTAATTCTTGAAATAATATATCAGCATTGACCACTTTACACGTTTATAGATTAAATAATTAAAACTTCCATGCATGCCTCGTAAAAATTATTCAAATCATAGTACAAATTGTGCAGGTGGCTGAACAAATTCAATCCAAAAGGCCAAATCCAAAACTAGCCCAGATAAGTACAAGCCCGATCCAAATCCAAAACAAAAGTTTAATCCAAATCAATTGAATACGATATATATACTTTATAAATTATACATAAACATGGTAAGCTTAGGCCCTGTTTGGATATGAAGTTAGAATAAATAAAGTTTATTTTTAAATGGAGAGAGAATTGATGCAAAAGATGGTTTGCAAGCTCCAAACTTCACTTGAAAATAAACCCTACATATGATATAAGAGATGTGTTTGGGAACATGAAGCTTAACAAACTTAGGTCAGATTGGAGTTAAGATAACCGTATTCATTTCAACTCCAAAATGAACGGCAAGCAGAGAGAAAGCAAATTATGGTTTGTCGGCCCCATACTCCAAAAACAGAGTTTACAAAACTTTGGTCAGATTGGAATTGAGATAAGTGTAGTTATCTCAAGTTTTGGATTGAGATAACTATAGACTATAGTTATCTCAACTCCAAATAAGGTAAATTAGGGATTTTGGAGTTAGGTCTTGCAAACTTCATGAAATTGCAGTTTAGAAAACTTAACTCCATTCCCAAACAGGGGCTTAATGTTTTTGCAAATACTATGAGTTCATTGTATTTTACTGCAAATAGTATGCCTTATTCCTAAACGGGTTTGGATCCAAACCCGGCCCTCATCAACATCCTTTTCCCTTTGAGCCCTTTCGTCAAAAATGAGGGATTAGGGCAAACTCGCCTTCCTCAGCCGGCGATGGCCTCGCCGGCGTCGGAATCGAAGGATCGATTCGAGGGAGGAAGATGACGACGATTTCTAAATCATCTTCAATCTCCCCAACGCAGCGAGAAATGATCTATTAAGGTATGCTGTTCTTCTTAAAAATCATTCTTTTGATAATTAATTTCATTTTTGCTTAGATCTTGCGTGTGCATATCGTGCTAGGGCTCCGTATGCTCGCTTGTTAAAAATTAATTTCACCTTTTCTTTTGCCTTAATCAATCTCTTAATATTGACGGTGGAATGATGATCACTAGCTTCCTTTTTTGATCTATCCATCTTCATGGTACTTGTGAATTACTTTTCATTTTATTCTCAATGAGGGGTGTGCGGGCGTGTATATTTTTGCTCAATGTACAGGTTCAATACTAAATTTATTGAGGAAAATCTACGCCTGTAGTCAATATATTTCAAAACACGATATGCTGCGAATAGGGTCTACAAATAATTGTGCATGTATTAATTTTCAGTTACATGCATTCTTTTGGAGTGCGACAGAAGAGAATATGCACTTGCTTGTAAGGTTGGGAACATAAGTGAGAGATTGTAGTGCAAAAGAGAAGACAACCAACCAATACCATTAGTACGAACTGAGAAAATTCAAAACAACCTGAAGACTTCTCCAAATCGCTTGAACCTAAACCCGGACTCGCTGATAAAATCCGGTTCTGGTATAAGTTCTTCTAGACCCAGACTCAGACCCGACCATACCCATGTAACTACTTAATAAATGGATCGGGTCTACGTTTGTTTGGTTTGTACCCATTTAGACCGACCCATATATCTTATATATAATTAATTAATGTAAACCCTAACCTATATGAAAGTAATTAACATGGTTCTTAACTTATAAATTCTTTCGTTGTCTCTCAGCAGCATCTCTTTTCACTATTTCTCCACCATTGCACCGCTCATACCTTTCCATCCTTGTGATGCCATATCTATGTCTTCGGTTGCCTCGAGTTTGAAGGATCTACAAGGTATATAAGTTAGATTTTTTTTCTTTTTTGACAGAAAAAAGTTATTTAAAATTTTAAGGGGTTTTTGCTTGTTTCTTCATACTTTTGAAAATTATTCGTAAAATTTTGAGTTAAAGTAGTGCACTAAAAAAAATTATAAATTTCTTTCGTTGTCTCTCATCAGCATCTCTTTTCACTATATCTCCACCATTGCACCGCTCATACCTTTCCACCCTTGTGATGCCATAGCTATCTCATCGTTTGCCTCGAGTTTGAAGGATCTACAAGGTATATAGGTTAGATTTTTTTTTTCTTTTTTGACAGAAAAAAGTTATTAAAATTTTTAAGGGTTTTTTACTTGTTTCTTCATACTTTTGAAAATTATTCGTAAACTTTTGAGTTACAGTAATGCACTAATAAAATTTAAAGTTGACAGTGGGTCCGGGTAAACGGGCCTGACCCAATTAATAATAGGTCCGGGTCTCAGTCTACTCCATACAGACCCTTCAGATAAATGGACGGGTTTGGATCCATAAAAAATAAATGGGTATAGGGTATGTGACGTGCTAGACCTGATCCAACCCGGCCCATTTACAGGCCTAAGTCAACATTAGAAGATGATGCTAAGATAAAATATTTGTGACATACTCAGATAACAATTTTCCATCTCATTTCAAATTTAGGTTAAATTTCACAAAAATACCATGAAGTTAATTTTCTTCAAATAAATACCAAGGTATTAAGTTAATTGCAACAATATAGAAATGTTGAGCTTAGCTACAAGAGGAAGTTTCCTCCTATAATACCGACGTGACGGAACCAGAGCCATGTATTTGTTTAATAAGACGAGGGTGTAAGTTGCAAAATAACCGGGCTCACTTTTTCTGTAGGATTGTGGCTTCATTACACCACATCGGCACAATACTAGAGAAGTGTCTTTAATTGTAGCCTACCCCTACACTTCTCGCAACAACATATCATTCTTTTTCTCGAATAGAAACCGTAAGGCGGTGGCCTACATTGCTTTTATTAATGTACCTTACCATATATGTTTGCAACAAACCATACCCAACTTGGGTTTTACTTCCGATAAATATTATTAAATAAGCTCTTCATCTTCTTCACCTTATTTATAATGTTGTGACAACTGCCAATAACTTCAAATACACTAAATTGTCCAAATGAGATGGTTCGGTATATATCTATTGTTACTTAGCTACTAGTTTTATTCTATTGACACGATTCTTATTCCAATCCAGGCCCAATTCTAAGAAAGACCCATTACTTTTTAAATGGCTGTAGGTCTTGAGATTGAACCCATGTTGTTCTTTGCTTGATATGTTGGTGCTTTGGTTTGGTAGTTGGAAGGCTTTAGCCAAGTCTTTGCTTGTTCGTGCACTTTTTGAGGTTTGATTTGTTGGTCTCCATCAGTCAAGCATCTCATCCAGTCTAAAGATTACCATGTCTACGGTTATTGTACTCCATCTAGAAATGCTTCCTTTTCGTTCGATCTCAGTAGATTTAAGTTATAAATGAGGACAAATATTGAGGGTGGGGAGAAATTGAGGGTTGAAGATGGTAGATCTAGGGGATGTGTTTCATATATTGGATTTAGGTCGAAAGGAAAAAGGAGGAAGAAAAGGTTGAGGGCACTTTCGGGATTAATAGGTCACGTGACAGTCACGGTTTACTTACAACTTCAGCTTAAAAAAATTAGAGATTCATGGACACATGATATCTTAATGTTAATAGACAAACAACTAGATAGTATCTATCTACAATTCACTTCAAGGTATTTATTTGAAAAACATCGAAAGATTATTGTAATTGAGTGAAATATAAAATATGTACGGATCATAATTATCATACATCTCTTGAGTTTTGATCCTCTCAAACCATAGTTCTCGTCAAACATGGAAAAAGAAGTTGATCAAGTGTATCAAAGTGATGGAACTAATGCCTAAAAAATAACCATGTCCTTATATGATTTTACTAGGTCTTATGAGTATTAATATTTCTAGTGGATTATCTTATGTGTTGGAACTAACTTATTATTTTATAACACTTTCTAAGGAAAGATTATTACTTGATTTCTAACCAAATCAGAAGTTCTAAAATGGCTTTGGTTATCGTGTTAGGATAGGATTTCAAAAATGTGGAATTTGTGTAGCTAAGAGTCTTCATTACGAGATTGGGTGGATGAGGAGAATATGAATTAAAACACGGTTTCTAATCAAATTAATAGTTATAAGAGTTATTTTAAACCAATACGAAACCAATTCCTCTCTAATAACACTTATAAGAATGGATTAAAACTTGGTTTCTAATCAAATTAATAGTTATAATAGAATTGTTTTCACTACATTTTCTCTTTTGTTTCCCTTACAATCGCACTTAAATTGACTACTTTGCGTATAGAGGCGGTATAAAATAGATCTCACAAACCATAGATGGTGAAGAATGAGTACCAAAAACTTAGTGATTCAGAAAGATTAAGAGACTTAGTCATGTTATTATAAATTTCAAAGGAATTAGAGGCATTTTCGCATAATAAAACTAATGAATGCTCTTGTAGAGGTATTCAAAAAAAAATATGTTTATGTCATATATTAGAAATTTTAAATAGACGATTAAAAAACGCATATAACATGATAGCATGAAGAATTCCACTTGGTAGTTGTCCATTTGGTACTAGTTTTCAATCCATGCAATGCAAACAGACAATTTCGTACTTCATAGTTAGTTTATTTCGAACATTTAGCAAGTTTGAGCTATGTTAGTAATTATCAAGAAAATTTCCATTTCTATCATCATTCTTTTTTACTACAAGGTGAGAATTCCCAAATAGTTTTATTCGACCCGATGGCACATTGATTATGAATTACTGTTGTTGAGATGTGAGAGACTAAAATAGTCTTACATTAGAAAAACTATGAGTGGTATATGGGTATAAAATATAAGATGGGACAAACCTCAACAAGGCTCGAGTCTTATTGTTGTAACCCATTTATATCAAAAGTCAGTGTATACTCATAAATTAAATATATATAATCGTTCCCTATATATATATATGGGGTATCAAAGCCCAGATCGATCGGAACCTCAGCAATACCTCTGAGAGAAGCAGACTACAAGCATAAAAAAGTGTCTTTGAGAGACCTAGCTCTACAAATACAGGTGTTGTGCAATACACGCGACAACATTAGAAAAATTATGAGGGGTAAATGGGTATAAGTGTTCATCATAGAAAACTGCATTTTAATACTGCTCATTCATTATCTATTTTGTTATATATCGGTGTTATTAACCAGTGTTTGCTCAGCAATTACAGATTACAGGTGTTCATGATAAAATACTGAAAACACATTCAAAATCACGGATATAATGTTTGGGAGCCGATACTGCAAACAGAACAGGAAACTGACCGATATCCAAAGAGTTTTTGCAAAATAAATGTGTGCACATAATTTTGGTCCAACACATACATGTGTGACACTAGCTCTTTGGCACTAGATCATGATGGGGGCTGCCTTGGCACAAAAGGAGCATGTATGGGTGTGATGTGCATTAAATATGCATTGATTGCTAAAGATTATGATGTGATTTGAAGCATCTAGTTTCCCTCTAAATCCCTGAGTGCATCTAAGGCCTCTACAAACAAAACTAGCAGCACCAGAGTGATATTAGGATGCACATAAGACCACACAACAAGCACGAGCCCAAGACTCGACAGGACCGGCCACATGCCCACTTTGGCCGAGCAGGCCGGCCCCCTTGCTCCAATAACCTCCAGTTTTCTGCTGCCCTTCCCTTGCTTCCACGTCATCTTATTTTTATTACTTTATTTGTATTTTGTGCCTATAAAAGCAGACCAGTGAGCAAGGGAAGGCATCTCTCTCATTCTCATATATTCACATATAGTTTTTGATAGTTTCTTTATTTTTTGGTTTAGGCTTGAGAGTGAGTTGACTAACACTTGGTTTCTTCTTCTTCTTCCCTCTTGAAGCTTCCTCTTGAGAGCTTCATTATGGAGGTTGAACAAGTTACCAACATCTTGTACCTCTTCTTCAAGTGTTAATAATATTTGTGTTTCTTTGTTTGCTTGCTTTCTTTTCTTTTCTTGCTTGCTTTGCTTTTCTTTACATTATTATGCTTAACTAATCTTCTTTGGTTGTGGCTATGATGAGGAAATGAGATGAAAGGTTTTGCCTCCTCCTCTTGTTAATATTTAACGTGCTTAATTTTGATTATAAACTTAGTATTGTAACTTGGAAGGGTTGATATAGTATGTTGATTCCATAGTTACTTTATAACCTCATAACATACCATTTTCTCCCCCCACAAACCCCATCTTGCAAGCCTAAGGTTAGAATCAATTTGGTGTTAAGTTTGTTAAGCTTGGATGAGGTATTTTGTGATTAAACGACTTGACAAATCTTTCGGTTTCATATACCATATACCATCACAACACTTAGCACACTTAACACTGAAATCATTTGCTCTCACTCACTAATTGTGTTTTTGATGTTGTGGTATGCTTGCTAATCCTTGTGTTTAGTGTTGATACCTCAAACTTGGACATACAAACGGTAAGTGAACAAAACGGATCCGTTTCGTGTTTTGCGGCGAATATCAGAATTTGATGATTTGTGCTTCGCAACGCCTTGACAAATCATGCTTCATGCCGGAATTGACGTAAGGACGAACAACTCATGCTCAAGGGAGATCGAAGGAATCGTCACGATTCGACCTTCCGAACCAAAGCCACGGTCAATTTCTTCCTTAACTTCTTTACTTGCTTTTTCTTGTTTCCGTATTCTTTCTATTTTTTGTGACAAAACCAACCATTCGTTATTTGTTGAATCTTAAACAACAAGACCCAATACACAATTTCCTGTGGATCAACACATACCTGCCGGCTTGCTACAACGCACCGTGCACGTGCGGCTAATAAATATTTAAAACGAGAACGATCTCGCGTGCGCATTCCGTTTCCTTCATTTCATATCCGTTTCCATAACATAAGCGTTTGCGCGTACGGGGTGAGTTCCCAACAAGTTTTTGGCGCCGTTGCCGGGAAGTTGGTAGTATTGTGTATTGTTATTTATGGTTCTCACTAACAAAATTAACTACTAACTCAAAAAAAATTCAAAACTAACAATACGAAATTTTTTCATACTTGTTCTCTATCCTTCAGACCTGCTAACACCCTGATATTTATTTTAAAAATCAAGTTATACCATTAGAGTACTAATATAGCCTAGAGAACCCACACAAAATTTCATCCCCTCTCCTCGGATTTTGACCGGCGATATCACTATATAATCCGAGCTTGCCGGCCCTTTGAGGGTGTTTTTGATTTTTTGTTTTTGTGTGATCTCCAGTGCAGTGTTGGTATTCTAGTGGTATTGTTTGATTTTTCTAATTTTATGTGTGCAGGAACTGGGGCATATATGTCGCTTTTTGACACTAAATATCGTATTTTTTCGACATTTGAGTTTTTTTTACAGAATTATGACCAGTAATTGTGCGGAGCGAGGCTCAAACTCAATTTCAAGACGTTATTGAAGTATAGTGCCAAAGATCCGGGTATTTTGACCCGCGCAAGCGAACAATCAAAATTCCGGGATCACTTCAAAAAGGGGTTCTTAACCCAAATCATATCGTTACGTATTTCCTAACACATTCCTTTTGAATCCGACGCATTCCACTATTCTATCTTCTGCAGGATTCTTCGCACAAGCTTGCCACCAATTTGAACAGAGAACTAATCGTATTTGTTGCAACGCTTAAATTTAAACTGAAAAAGAATTGCTTAATTGCTTGTTTTTTTTAATTCTTTTATTGATTGCGCATTTGCATCTTAAATACGGATTTAAAGACACGACTAAACAAGATACGGTAAATAATTTCATCACCTTTTTCCATAGCCCACAAATCACAAAACTGCATTCTTTCATATCCATAGTAATTTAAAATCAACTGGAACTTTGACTTTAAGGATTTCGCGCTCATTAGGAGAAGTTGACTGTGTTTAGAACACCGCTTAACCGTATATCGTTCACGGGGTGTGTAGGCAAGTGTTCAAGAGAAATGGTTATTTAATTAAGGAAATTCGCGAAAGCGTTGGAAAACCTCCCTTTCTCTCTTGCACTTACCTAGCCTCGTGATCCGTATATCTTGAGCTCGTTTCTCGACACGGTTTTATTTCAACAATCAAGTTCTTGAGCAGGTCTAGTTGACTAGCATAACATAGACTGCTAGGGGTGTGATATTCTTTGTTTTTTGTGATATTTCTGAAGTCTTGTTAATATGGGTGATACACGATTTAATTCAATTTTTCACGATTCTTATTCTTTTGTTTATACTCGGTCCCAATCCATTTGTTCAAATTGACAAGATTCTTTCCATATTCATGACAACTTTCCTTTCTTAGGGGGGTGATCAACCGTCCCAGAATTTTGATAATAGTCACCCACCTAACACTCTTGAACCCAGTCTCACTTCAACCATAGACCAAATGATTGAAAATTTAGAGAAAGAGATCGACAGATTGACTGCTTTAGCATCACCACCATCACAACCCCTCCAACCTGAAACAATTGAACCATAATTAAGGAATGATGGTGAGATGGATGCTAGGTTGACCACTTTAGAGAAGGGTATTGAAGTAATGACTGCGGTCGAGAATCAATCAGCTTCTACGCTAGCCCTATGCATACAGCAGTCTGAGCAATTGTTTCTTGCTTAAGCCCAATCATTGGCTAGAATAAAGGAACACACGAAACATTTAGTTGTAGGGATTTTAGGGAATGAACACGGTCAATCAGAACCCAATAGTGTTAATGTCTGCCATTTAGGAAGTCATCCGAGTGAGATAAACGATCAACCGAATTTTGATGATTTCATAGATGATTATGCAAATAAATTGACTGAGTGTTACCAGAACACACAAGAAAACCCTTCGAGGCAGACCGATGATATTTGTAATCCAAATTTAAATGAGGGACCTTATAAATTTGTCGGGTATAGTTTGGATAGATTGTCAGAAGAGATCAATGATCAGGAACCCATAATTTTTATATCACCTAGTGATATTGTTTCGGATGAAACATTAGTGTGGGAACCTACTTTTTTGGATGACATGTACCTTCCCATTTGTGAATGTGATGAGGGAGACTTCGTATTGGGAATTTTGAGTTGTAGTAATAAGAATAGAATTGTGGTAGATTATAGAGAGGAAGACAGCATTAAAAAATATTCTTTCATATCGAGTTTTGAGGACGTTTTTGCTGATGAACTTGAAATTCTTGGTGAGTTTAAGTCAGGATCAATTTGGGAATATCCTAAAAATCTTTCTTTTGCTGAATTTTTTGCGGATGAACTTCAATTTTTACACGAACTTGACTTTGGAACTCAATATGTGCTTATTGAACATTCAATTCATCCAGGGAACAATTCTTCGACCTCTTCAAAACTTCATTTTCATCTTCAGCGTTTTCTGATCCCTACCTTTACACGCTCATACCCTTCACTAACATCTAATTTATACCTTTTCTTTTTTCTTTTGTATATACATATTCTTTTACCAGCCACTGCACTATATAGAGAAAATCTTTAAATGGCTGGTATTAATTTCTGGACTAACCCAATTTTTTAACTTGTAAATGTTATTGTATGGTGTTTTTCGTCACCTCATTGAGATAGGAATACACGCGCGCTTGTCAGGCGCATTACAGATTCCCCTTGCCTAAAGTAGGCCAGGGTTTATTGATCGTGAGGATTCGAATCTCCGGCAGCCGCGGACTAACCTGCCGTTAATTACCTCTTGCTTTTGGGAGCGAGGGAACCTCCGATTGACGGGTAAAACCGGTCATGCGAACTCAATGCGAAGTATTGATGTGCTTTTTTATATGATAATTGAGACGTGTTATATAAAAGAGTAACAAAAATAAATATTTAGAGAATTTTTTTTATAATATATTATTCATAATTTATTTTTTTATTTATTTCTTTTTTAAATAAAAAAGGATAAAATAAAAAAAAACAAAGAAAAAGATTAAAAAAAAATAGAAGGGAGGGACGTGGGGGAAGAGGCTCCCATTTAATAGGACCATCCCCCTCACGTGGGGAAAAAGGCTCCCACTAGATGGGAGCTTCCCCCTACGTGAGGGAGAAAGGCTCCCATTCAATGGGAGCCTCCCCTCACGTGCCCTCACGTGAGGGGGAGGAAGGCTTCCACTTGATGGGAGCTTCCCCATCACGTGGGGGCTCTAAAAAATTTTTTCTTTTTTTTTACTGCAATCTGGAGTTCTACTCCAACTCAATTTTTTTTAGATGGAATCCTACTCGAAAATAATATTTTAAACGGAGTTAAACTCCAAAAGAACTTTAAATGCGGAGTTAAACTCCAAAAGAATTTTAAATGCGGAGTTAAATTCCAAAAAGATTTTAAATGGAGTTCAAATCCAAAAAGTTTTTTATTGCGGAGTTAAACTCCAAAAGAATTTTATTGTGGAGTTCAACTTCAAAATGATTTTTATTGCGGAGTTAAACTCCAAAAGAATTTTAAATGGAATTGAACACCCAAAAAGATTTAATGTGGAGTTAAACTCCGAAAGAATTTTAAATGGAGTTAAACTCCAAAATTTTTATTTTTATAATGGAGTTAAACTCCAAAAGAATTTTTTTTATTGTGGAGTTGAACTCCGAAAGAAATTAAATGGAGTTAAACTCCGAAAGTTTTTTTTTTTAAATGGAGTTAAACACCTAAAAAGAGTGGGAGCTTCCCTCTCTCATGTGACAAGGAGAAAAATGGGTTTCCAAAATGGGAGCCTCCCACTCACATGAGTGGGAATAAAGAGGCTCCCAAAATGGGAGCCTCCCACTCACATGAGAGGGAGAAAGGGGCTCCCAAAATAAGAGTCTCCCACTCATATGAGAGGGAGCCTCCCCTCACATGGGAGGAAGAGTTTAACTCTATTTTTTTTTTTTTTTGGAGTTAAACTCAAAAAAAATTTATTTGGAGTTAAACTTCCAAAACAGTTTTATTCGGAGTTAAACCAAAAAAAAGGTTTTTATTATAGAGTTAAACTCCAAAATAATTTTATTTATGGAGTTAAACTCCAAAAGATTTTCTACTTTCTCTTTTGAGAAGAAACCCAAAATGAGTTCTCTTGAAACTCCAAGATCTAGATCTTGGATGATAAAAAAATGACCATTTTTCTTCTCTTGATGGAATCTTGGAAGGTGGGTTTATGCTAAAATTTTGTTTAGTTTTAAAAAAAAAGAAGAGTTAAGCTCTTGATTCAATTGGAAAATGAAAAGGAAGAACTTGGAAGAGAGAGGATGGAGTCACAAACCATAGTTTTTGGGAAGAATGAATTGTATTCTTTATTTCATTATCATGTTGTCTTTTATAGGCTTACACATTTACATATAGCCTTTGGGCTTTACAAAATGGCATTTTGCCCATCAAAATTATTTATTACATGATTTTCATTTTGGCATGGGGGAGGCCGGCTGCAGGGCTCGATTTGGGCATGGGCCCACTTGATCTGGGTTTAGGCCCGCTTGGCTTGGGTTTGACTTTGACTTTGATTTGGTCAACCGGGATGTAATTTTTGACCCCAACAACAGAGTCTGCTAAGATTTGAGAGTCTTGTCTCCACAATTATATCCTTCACCCCATATAATAACATTGCAGCATACCATCTAATAAGGCTTTGCCTTCAGCTTCCAAAACTGTCCCCAGCGCACAGAAAAATTTTGAAGCAAAAATTGGCTTTCCTTGATCATTTCTTAGAATAGCTCCACCAGCAGATTCATTACTATTGGCATCAAGAGCTCCATCAACATTCAGTTTATGCCTCCCAGAACAGGGTTTAGCCCAATTAATCATAATAAATTGCCTCACTTTTTGTTTAGGAATGATAGTATCAGATAGCCCCAAATTGCAAAGAATATCCCTTTCACTAACAGGAACCACTAAGGATTTGAAGCTAGCAGCAAGGCTTCTCAAATCATTAAGAGATTTAATCCAGATGGCTTCAGTAGTAATCTTATGATCTTGAAATTTGCACTCACATCTAGTTTTCCAGATATACCACAAAATAAAACTAGGCATCCATTTAGCCAAAACGGGCAGTTTGGTGCAGCTATACCAGAAAGAGAAACATTCAGATAAAGAATTCCATACACAATGATTCATATTAAAAGCCTCCAAAATTTTCCTCCATAGGTTTATAGGCCATTCACTTTGCAAAAACAAATGCTTAGCATCCTCTTCTTGTGATTTGTTAATACAACAAACACGTTTACTAGGCATGAAGAAACCCAGAGATTTGATAACAGAATCAAGAGGTAGAGCCCCAGAGAAAATTCTCCAAGTAAACAAAGCAATATTACCAGGTACCTGGGAAGTTTTAAGGAAATTAGAGAATTGAACTTTTGAAGCAGAAGGTCTTACCATATCCCATGCTGAATGTAAAGAAAACTGTCCTTGCAAGGAAGGCTTCCGAATTAGAGTATCATCTTCACCAATACAATAATTTTGAGCAGTTATTTCATCAGGCAAATACTGAGGTAATACATTTTGTACTTGAGTAAAATCCCATCCCTTCTCCTTGAGAATACATCTAACAGACAGAATACAGCAAAAGACTCCAAAATAGAATTCCCATGCCAATTAGACTTCCAAAAGTCAACATCACCCTTTCCAATTCGCCATTTTGAATGGGCTTGTATCCCTGGAAGTAAAGAATAAATTTTTTCCCATATCATAGAAGAGGAACAAGGAGCAGCAAGGCTATTATTCTTAGTATATTTCTGTTTCAGGAACTTAGCCCAGAGAGACTCACCAATTTCAAATTTCCAAGCCTTTTTCATATTATAAGCTAAGGACATATCAGATAAATTTCTAATGTCTAAGCCACCTTCCTAAACAGGCGTACAAATTCTCTTCCAGGACACCCAGCGATGATGTGTAGTGTCTGCATTATCTCCCCAGAAAAATTTGGCAAAAATGGAATTTAGCTTTTGAATCACAGAGACAGGGGGATTACTAGCTGCCGAAATATAAAGTGGCATTGATGTTAAAACATGCTTAATTAAAATAAGCCTTCCTGCCATTGACAAAAACTTATTTTGCCAGCCTCTTAGCTTGTTTCTAACTTTATCAATCAAATCCTCATAAAGCACAATTTTGTTCCTTCCCAGGTAAATGGGAGCTCCAAGATAAATAATAGCCCAGTGGCCTTTAACAATTTGAGTTTGTGAAGAAATCCTGTCACAATAAACATCTGGACAACTCTTGGAAGTGTAAAGAGCACTCTTCATTCTATTGACTTTCTGACCTGAGCAATTTTCATATGACTGCAGAAAACCAAAAAGCTTAGAAAGGATTGAGCTTCCTTCATTGGCAAACACAATGGTGTCATCCGCATATAGCAAGTGGGAGACTACTAAGGTATGAGATTCCCACTGTCCACTAACTTTAAAAGACCCGTGCTCAAATATTATGATGCCAAAATGAAAAAAGAAGGAGAAATAGGGTCCCCTTGTCGTATACCCCTGGTTCCTTTAAAATACCCCCCTATTTACCCATTTACCAAAATAGACAAGTGTTGGTTATGAAGACAACCTTTTATCAGCCTTAAAAAGAGAGGAGAGAAGCCAAATGCTCTCAAAACATACAATATAAAATCCCGTTCAAGCCTATCAAAAGCTTTTTCCATATCCAATTTAAAAATAACATTATGACCTCTCACCTTTTTATTCAAATCTGCAACAATTTCTTGTGTCAAAGCAATATTATCAGAAATACCCCTCCCTTTAGTGAAAGCACCTTGTTGGGGTGAAATAAGTTTAGGCAAAATCAAAGCAAGTCTTTCACTAAAAATCTTAGCGAAGATTTTATACAAATTATTGCACAAACTTATAGGCCTATAATCTGTAATATGAGTGCAAGCCTTTTTCTTAGGGATAAGACAAATGGGGGAAGAATTCACTGCTCTAGGTATCTTACCATATTCGAAAAAGTGATGAACAGAAGCCAACAAATCTTCTTTAATAATATCCCAAGCAGCAACATAGAACTTCATAGAGAATCCATCAGGACCTGGAGCACTTTCCTTATCCATAGAGAGCACACAATTTTTAAGCTCCTGCTCTAACGGTAGAGAAGAGAATTATTTTCATCAGCAGTGATCAATGATCAGGTATAATATCAGTAACATTATTGCTCTCCCCCCTGTGTTGTGAAGAAAAGGCCTGTTTGAAATGCTCCACAGCAAGCTGAATAATGTTATCCTGCCCTTCCACCCAAGAGTCATCAGAATTTTGCAATTTCAGTATTTTGTTAGTACAATGCCTAATTTTAGATGCATGATAAAAGTATTTTGTGTTCTCATCTCCTTCAGCTAGCCACTTAATTCTGGACTTCTGCTTCCGAAAGATTTCTTCTTGCTGCAGTGTTAGCTCATATGCATCTTTAGCTTGCCATAATAACTGAAAATTTTCTTGAGTTGGGTTCTGATCATGCACTGGCTGGAGGTCAATAACTTTCTTTTCATACTCTTTCACCTTATTTTGAATATTTCCAAATACCTCCCTGTTCCAATTTTTCAAATGAGTTTTGAGCCTCCTTTATTGTCACGCTTAATAATTAAATCACATAATATGTATTCAAACCATAAAATATACTAAACATCAACGTGCAGCGCACATGCAAAACACTAGTGCCCGGATAATTTAGTCTTCTTTCTTGTGCAGGAAAAGTCTCTAAGACAGAAGGCAAAGGATGAAAAGCCCAAAGCAACGCTAGCAGCTACAGAGGGGACTCCGCTGCCTGTAGCTGATTTTGAGAATCTTATTTCACAACTTAAGACCGAGGCAGAGAATGTGCATGCTGAAGTTCTTGTGCCTTTAGAACTGCTGCCTAAGAGTATGTTCTTCAATTAATGCAATTTTATATCTTAGGCTATGCTTGATTGAAAAAAAGTGAGGGGAAAGAAAAGAAAATGAGAGAAACTCAATGTTCTCCTAGTAAGGTTAATATCGAGTATCCCTTTTTTTTCTTTTCTTTTTTATCTCCTCACTTTCTTTCATACCAAATATAACCATGGTTAGTTTAGTGATTTGCTTTCTTTTGTTGCAAACTATGACCATGTCAGTTTGTATTATATTTTTAACAGTTTAATTTGGTTGGACTTGTTACCGTAGAACTGCATGTATCGATTTAGTTGGACCAGCTTAAGATATTGACACTCTACATAGTTGTTTTCGTTTAAAGTAATATCTAGATGGTTGCATTTGTTTGGTTCTTAAAAGATAGCTTTTAAGATGCATGTTTGTTTTTATGTGAAGTGCCTAACTCTTTTATAACATTGGAATATTGACTACTATGAAAGATTGCAGTTCAAACAAATTACAATTAGTGCCTAGTTAGCAATGTTATTGGTCGCAAGTGGCGTTTTTGTTTCGAGAAGATTGGGGATAAAAAAATCCCTAATATTGTTAAGACGATAATGTGGGCCTTCTGTACTTCCAAATTGAAGTCGTGCTATCCAAGGGTGTAATATTAGAGTTGAGGAGGAAACATTGCCATGGTTCTACATGGCTAATGTTGGTTAACAAAAGTTGGAATGGGTGGAGGGGTTTTGGAGGGGGCTCATGTCGGATTGCATATAGTCATCATGCATGAAATACCCAAACATCAAATAACCAAATCACATGCGCCGATTATTTCTACCTAATAAATATAATCAAATCTAATTGTAAAGTGATCAAAGGTGATATATAAATTTCATGCAAAATGTAACTCCAAAGGCATTCCGCCCTTCCCAGGCTTCGCTAAGGGCCTCACTTGATGTTTTTTAAATTGTAATGATATGGGTTAGAAAATATTAAGACTACAATATGTTGAGTAAAATGTCAGGGTGATTTGTCATGTCACCGACAGGAAACACTATAAATGATGCATTTAGTGCTTTGTGCTTCAAATAGAGCTGTGGTACGTTGGCATTTTGTACAAAGTTCTTTGCCCATTCATTTATTGACATCGTTGATAATTTGCTAGCCTTTGTCACATACTTTGCAATCCATTTATTGACATTGCTGATAGCTCGATAGTTCTTGTCATTGATATACAACCTTTTGTGGTAGTTTATATAGGATAAAAATTAAAGCTTCCCACGGAAATTTTGAATATACATAGAAAAAATGTAAGAAAACAACAATGAATTTAATTTATATTTGGTAACTATTATTATGGTTTCCTTTTTTTTTTTGTGCATGAACTCATTAAGAAAATACAAATTATTTAGCCATGTTATAATTGCAAACAATAAGAATGAAATCTGGATATCAAATGTAGATGGTTTGGAGTTGGCAGAAATTATCTAATCCTTCTTTGTTCGCTTTGGAACTTTTTCCAGAAACATTGAATTGTTCAGCCTAAAAACTATCAATATAACGTTCCAAATAGCAAATACAACATGGAAATATCTGCAATGCATATTCATTTAAAAGATAGCTTTTAATTTCTTTGATACCTATTTTACAATTGACAATTACAACATGGACATATTCTCAAATCACATAAAAAGCTTAATTATGATTGTCGTTGTCTAATAGTGTCCAAAGATATAATGATGATGACAACAATGATGCAAGAAGTATATTTAGAAACGGGCTTAGAACAAGAAAGAGAATTACCAATTTTGGTGACAAGAGAGCACAAAGATTTTGTTAGTTTTGTAGTGGAGTTTCTTGTTTCTTAATTGGTTCTTAGAACTTAAAAACACTTCGGATGAGTGTTTGAAATCAACAAATAGTTTATACTGTTGAAGTTGGAAACATTTTCTTATGTACATTTTCAAATTGGAACAATGACCTTTCACTACATGTTTTCCTATCCAATTTAAATTCATTAACTTCTTAACAAATTACCATGTTAACCTATGACCAGAACATTAGCTTGGAGTCTTGAACAAAAGCCTTGTTAAGGCATGGGCGCATTTCACTAAGGCAAGTGCCTATAGATATATGATTCTTTTCCCCGTAAATTCAATTTATTATATAACCCAATAACCATACATAAAATAAACCAATATTTATAAGATAAAATAAATATTAAAATAATATACTAAATTAGAATTAATCTAACAATTCCTGCAAAGGTTCAAATTATAATATAAGTTTATTCAAAATGAAATACATCATTATCATCTAGGCCTTTTCCTATCAAAATGAGGTCGACTATGAAACAAAACTTCAGTAAAGATCTGACAAAGTTTTATAACATGTTGATTTGTTGTCAACCTCTCCAACTAAGTGTCGTTATCTTAATTCAGAAAACCATGACAAGAGAGGGCATGTCAAAGTCCAAGATGACCAGGCATCCTTCAAATTCTCATGGACTAAAAAGAAGAAAAGATGATTTTTTTGATATATGGAATTATATTCAACTCTAAGGCACAAATATAGCCAGGTGCAAAATGGAACTTTTTCTATATTTGAAAATAAAATACAATAAAAACAAAATATTCAATATATGAAATTTCCGAACTCTAAACATGTGTTTTGCCATGTGCCTTATTGAAGGATGATAATGGTCTTTGCTTAGACCATAGAAACTATAACTTTCACCGATCATTTATATGTTGTACGCAGTACGAGGGTACGAGAAATATGAGGTCTTTAATATGCATGTATGCTATTAATGGCCTCGTATCTAATATACAAGAGTTTGATTTTAGCATGCAATAGTCTTACCTTGGAAGATAATGATGAAGAAACTGATATATTTTGAGCATTTTTTGGAGCATAGCTCAGAAGACGAGAGAGAGAGAGAGAGAGAGAGAGAGAGAGGTGAAGAGATAAGAAATGAAGTGGCGCGGAAGATTTTTGTAACCCTAACCCTAAATGTTTGCAACTATACCTAGTGTATGTGTAATGGGCTGGGCTCAAATGTTTTTGCTTTATAAGATTTATTGATAATTTAGGTTATTGATAATTTGAATTCTCATGGAGCAACCAATGTTTTAAATTTCATCCATAATTATAAGATTTATTGAGAACATTTAGAATCACATATATATTCATTTAAAAGTAAAATCCAAAAGAATTGGAATCCATGACTGGTTAAGAGCTAAAACAAGCAAAATGTTGACCCTTCATAATTAAAGCCGACTTTCATGGACCCCAACTTCATCTTTATAATTTTAGAACTTTACTCCTTATTCCACTCCATTAAGGGAGCGATTTTAATAGTTAATATTTCCATATCTTCAAATAATGTAAGCAAAGTTGTCTACACCGATATTCTGCATAATAATTTCTCAATTCCATGCGCTAAATAGAAGTGTCAGACATGTCCAATTTTGACAGACACGACCTAAACAAGTCAAACACGGTGTTGGGTGGTGTATCCATGTGTCGCTATGTGTTGGACATGGGCATGCTGAGAAAATCGAGGGATCATAGCTTCCTATGCGATATGATGGCATAAGGATAATAAAAGACAACAATGATGTATTCCTTTCTATAGTATTCTCCAGTCGTTATTATCCTTTTTCAAAACCGTTAACCATTAGGGCGCAATTTGCCATAATTAATATCGGTTTAGTGGATCTTGATGAATACAGGTGTATCATTAGCTCTCACTCGCTTCATATTGCTTTATTGCAAGTTGGCCCGCTAGCAGAGAGCTCACCCTCCCTTTAAGCGTCAATAATAAATAATAGAATATGTATGCATGTACAAAGTTGTGACATAACATGAGTCATTTGATAACTTGCCAATGTAGGTTTAAAATAGACATATCTTCTAATTTTTTTCTCCTATCTTAACTCAGTTTATTTTATTTGTTTGTGTATACCTCGATGATAGAGAAGCAAAGATCTGATGCCGTGAGAACTGCCCATGTCATGTTGGGGAGCAACGGGCATATATTTTGGAAATTGAGCTGTTATAACAACAATTCAAACATTTTGCTTCAAGGTCTGTTTTTTAATCGCGTACTAATTTCCTTTTTAATTAAATGAACTTGTAGCTAAAGACAGTTAGAATTTGTTCTGCCAGACATCAGGGATCTAGACCCTGATACAGCAGTACAAGATAAGTGGTTCTTTTATGATGAGGACGAAGAAAAAGCAGTAGAAAAGTACATTTCTTCGTAAGGCAAATATTTCTTGCCTTGTGCTTCCTGTGATTCATCAAACTAATGTAGTTCATAAATGAGTAGTTCTTCTCGGTGGGACTTGTCCGTGAATTATTCATATTACTGGATTCCTGTAGTGCATTTATTATTGTAAGGCATTGCCAACATCGGTGCTGGTCACCCAATGGCCATCGCTCAATATAATTTAAAATACATTTTAACACAAATTAATAAAGTTACTAGAACAACGTTTTACTAAAAGTAATCATATGGTCGAATGCAATGCGTCCATCCACAGTCCATTAGTGGTTGACAAAGAAGCTTCATTTCAATTATAGATATAAAGCACCGTAGACGTTACTTAATTTACTGTTCATATTTGTTTCCTTACTAGTCATTAGATTGTCATGAATTAGCCATGCATGAGAATGTCAATTCTGATTAGTTCCACATCTAGGCAAATGGAAAACCAAGTTGTGTATAGTTCCTAACAAAGGGGTAAAAAAGAAAAATAATAATCTCACAAGGGTGTTCTGTTGAATTCCATTTATAATGAAGGCGGCACTGATAACATCATATAATTCTCGGGAGATGTAATCCCTGCACAAGGAAGCTTTTTGTCAATATCTTAGTCTTGTTGGGATTGTTGCTTCTATTTGGGGTACAGTTTTAGATCCTTGAGCACAACTCACAATTTTGTTGTTCCCAAGTTTTTTATGTTGGAAAAGAAATCAACAGGTCCTTTGATGTTTTTGCATGCAAGGGAATGTGTTTTGTTCCTCTCTTTGTGAAATCTGCAACTTAAGAGTTGAACATAATATTCTATAGCAAGCACACAATCTTTCCCTCTTCTTCTAGACGTTTCCGTCGTTAGGAGAATTGGATGATGCCAATTGGCCACTTCGGATTATGGCAAAGCCCCCTCTTGTCCCTAATTTCAGCCTTCGACTTGCCACTAATTAATTTCGGTCTGATATCAGGTCAGTTGACAGCCATTTGTAACTCTTTATAATCTTTTATGGAACGTTGTTTCTGAAACTGTGCTCATTTTTTATGGAAAGTAAGGCTTAGATGGTGATGATGATGTTATGCATGACCATATGGTGCTAATTTATATTTTGTTGGTAATCCGTTTCATAATTGACCCAATTTTGTTGGAAAGGGCAAGTGATGATGATTTTGCAAATGTGTATACATGCTATTATCTTCACATGCATCCATGTTGGAAATTATTTTTACCAATCTCTTATTTCCCTCACTTGTCATGTAATTTCCGATCGTGGGATCATAACCAATCTTTACTGTTTTTGTTTAGGAACACTAAACTTAGACGGCGACGATCAGATGATGTTGATGAAGAGACAAAGTCTGACTTCTCTGACAGTCCAAGATCTAAAGATTGTTTGCCGCAAGTTTAAGGTATAGAGTTTTGTCTTCTCGTTTTCCTGATCAGGAAGTTGCAATTAAATTTAAACAAAATGACTTATCTGGAATCTCTCAACCTATATTAGAAAATTTATTGATTCTTTCATCTACATGCACAAAAAAATGGCATTTGAATGATTCTTCTTTGATATTTCAATCCGTATTTTCTGTGCAAGTTTTTAACTTTTGCATTTGTGATGCCATTCTGCCCAAACTAATGCATTATATAAACAAGCCAGTAAGTAGTGGCAGTGTCTTTATGCAAAATAAAGGGGACACAGTTACTTCTAAAAAAGTGGTGTTCAATTATTTTTTTTAATAATCGTTTATTCGTCCATCTACTTTGACATCGGTAATTGGATTTTAGGGAAGGAATGTTAACTTTAGCTACTCCCTCTCCCTCTATTACAATTTTCCCCTCATTTGTTACAGATATCATTATCAGGAAGAACTGAGTTTATTGAGCCGATTGAGAGAACCAACCTACAGAAAACGTTATTGAATTCCAAGTAGGCTTGTTTAGCTTCAAACTTAACAGCTGTTTGTTTTGCTGCGGAAGGAAATGCAGCTGTTGTTGCATGCAGAACTTATTGCTTGCAGCATTTATTGAAGGAGATGAGCTCAAAATTGGTAGTTTGTTTGCATCATGCAACATTTTCGGCATGGAGTTAATTTGAATCTAGTAGTAGTTAATTTCCACGGCTTATAAGGAGATTTAGGGACAGTATTGAAAATTAAAACTCTACATTACCATTTATTTGCCATCTTACTCACCAAATAAAGGAAATACATAGTCAGCTGCACCAGCGGCTCCATTTTCATCCACCAAAATAGCTCCTTGGTTGAAATGCTTCATGCATTTTTTCGCTAAAGCAACTGTTTTCTGAACTTGCTCAAATGCATTTATGTTCGTAGTTGCAGCCGAAATGGGAGTTTGATTGCTGATAAAGAACCGACAAGTTGATGATATATATTTTAATTGGCGGGAAGCTTTTGATGTCGCCTATTCATAGAGTTGCAAATGAAAACGTCGATATTTACTTATGTACTACCACTAGACCTACTGGAGTGATGCAATTTTTTATGCTTCAATATTACTCTTCGGTGATGTGTTAAAACATCATGGATTCAGTACAGAGTTTTCAGTGGTTGGGGATTACCAGGCATGCATATTTCGCCAAGGAGCGCCGATTGTTTAGCCTTGGTTCATACCGGCCAAACTAGGAGCCCCCTGTCAAATGGAGTGATTCATCTGGCATTTGCTTAATGAAGAATTGCCGACAGCAAATTGGCTTTGCACTTCGGGAGAAGTAGAATCTCCAGTTTACCTTCCCGGTGTCATTATGGGAAAGATGTATTAGCTATGTCGTCAATGGAAACGGGCATTTATCTATGCGGTGTAACTATTGAAGCTTTGAAAATGACGCTATCGGCCAATTATTCGGCTGTCTTGTGGCATGGCGATGGTGGAAGGCTCGCTGTGATCGGCGGCACCAGGCCCAAGCTTTGGAAGCAGGAGTATAGCATGACTTGTTCACATTATCATGTTAAAAAAGGGGTCTCTTTCACGAGTACCTGTGTTCATCATTAGTCGATTCTACCTGTACCGCTTTTGTGTTCTGTCTTCTTGTGTTGTGTTTGCGCTTGCAACACAATATCATAGTACGGTGTTGAAATAATGCAATGCTTTAATGTGCTTATTCATATATGAAGCTGCAGATAGCTTGTGTTTGTTGGTAAAAGTTGTGTTTGCTGAGAGCTATTGATGATACCTAGGCTTGTCAATGCTTAGGGTTGGACACAAAATGACATGTTTCAGATCATATCCATTTATATGTATCCAAATCCTTCTATTTATCCAACGGCCGAATAGATCTATGTCCGGATCTATTAATAATCGGGTCCAATCCGTTTATCCGGATCCAATCAAGCATAAAAGAAACCACATAGTTTTTGATTAATAACAAATAAAAGCATAGAAAAAATAGCCTAGCAGCATAAGAAATCTAAAAGATCTTACCTTGGTCCTGTGAATCCAAGGCTAGGGTTCAAAGAGGAACAAAAATTTAATGTCCCTGGAGTTGAAAAAATTTACGATCGGAAGAAAAGCATTAGAGTGAAGAACGAAAGTGGTGACAACTCTAGAGGAATGAAATTGAACCCATGTAAATAAAATATTTTTGAGTAAACTAAATATTTTGTTCATGTGATTTAATTATGTATATCATTTGATATGATTTTGACCAAAAAATATTATTTGAGATCTAATTAAATAAATGGATCGAGTCAAGATCCAGACCCGGCCCATTAATTAAAGCTTTTAATGGATCTAAATCGGGTCTGTATAGACGGGTTTACCGGGTCCAGGTCTCGACCCGACCCATTGACAAGTCTAATGATGCCCAATAATAGGGACCCATTTCTTTTGCCGTATCCATTTCCGCATGAGAAATACCTTACCTACCAATACTGTTGACTTCACATATGTTAGAGGATTGGTGATTGGTATAAGATGAAGACAAAAGCACAATCTCGGCTTACACTTTTGTCTTCATTTTTCATAGTCATCAATCCCGCAGCTTACGTGGACTCTACCGGGATTGGTAGGTAATGTTTTTTCTTTCTTCCATGTTTTAATGGATCTCGATCCTGAAATTGCGTTCATAATCTTTGGTAGCATCCAGGGGTTAAAATATTGGAAGAATATTCCTTGAGGGCTATGATTAAACATATAATTTCCCTCGGATTCTTTTATGACGCGGAATCCAAATGCTCCAAAAATCGAAAAGGAACGTTCGTCGATTCGATTGGTATCTTCTTATGAAGGATCTTGGAAACGCAGTGGCGTTCTAGTCTGCCTGATTGGTTTTGACAAGTTTACTTTTTAGAGTTTATTGTTCCCTCTATTTTTTGTAGCATGGATTGGATATTGATGTATTTAAACTTCTTAATTAGTTTGCCCTTTCTCGTAAATGAACTTTGACTGATACGAGCAAACTATTGTTGAGTAATCAAATTTTAGTGGACTTAACATTACATGTTTACAAGCATAAAACCGGTGAGCCAGATGTGGTTTATAACCGCATGCCTTTATCCTAAAATTTTGGAGACGGGACTCGATTCTTCAATTATGCTCGGCTAAGGGTAGTTTTATGGATTAAATTAATAATTAATACATCTTTCGACCTAGAGTTAGGTCACTTCTCGATCAGTCAGTCTTCTCATTCTATCCTCTATAAACTAATCCTGTGATATAAAAGTACATAATTTTTTGATATGGTTGGTGTGAAAATAATGAACTTCCATGCAGATTAAGATAAATTCAGCCTAGATTACAAAGATGATTAGGTTGGATGCCGCAAGAAGATATATCAGTCTCATCTAATCATTATCATTAGACGGACGAGAATCTTGAACAAGACAAGTCATTATTGTAAAACAATGTTGAGTACAACGCTTTGATAAGCAAGAAACATGTGAATGACTAGAAATTTCCTTGATGCAACTAATACAGAAGCAGGGATACAATGCATAGGTGTCCTTTGGCCAACATAATTATAGGCCAAAGCTAGCAACATATTTCATTTATTGAAGATACGAAGCAGTTGATAGATCATGTCCCCACCCCCACCCCCACCCCACCCACCCCATAAAAAAAAGAAAAAAAAGAAAAGGGTACAGTTGATTATCTTCAGCTGACCTTTTGTTGATAATGGGTAAGCTTCACTATCACTATATATATAAAAAGCAAGAATGTGATCAAACATTGATGATGCTCTAATAGTCATGGTATTATTCTTTCAATAAACAAACCAAAAACATATATTTTATATGATATATGAAATTCTAATGAACAACATGGAGATATAAACTTACTGTTTGTTCTAGTTACATATATGTACATCACTCTCATTTATTTTTAAATCCTGATGGAATCGAAAGAAGCTCAGGCGATGAAGAAGAAGCTCTCGTTACAAAAAGGAGACAAAAAAACCAATTAGCAATTATTAATCTCTGCTCATAGACTCAACGGAGGCGAAGCCGTAGTTGTTTCACAAGAAGTTGAGGACGCAGGTGAATGTGTGTTTGTTCGCTCACCGTTATCGATATTGGCGTTTTCGTCACAGCTCTCAGAGTTCTTCAGTTGAGATGGAAGAGATGCGACAGGAGCATAGAGTTTGTTTGAGCGGGTGCCAGCGGCGTGCTCGGGTGGCACGACCCAATTGCCCCCGACCATTACGATATGCAACTGCTGAGGGCTGCTGCTTTGGCCTGTAGGGTTTGTTGTCTTTCTGTTGTGTAGACGGTATTTCTGTAATCAAGAGAATACGATCGTTAAAGACATTGAAGCAGATGTACCCTAAAATGACATTTAAAAAAAGAAAGAAAAGGTAACAACAAAAACATCACAATCCATGTAATAATATGAATCCTTGACCTAATGAAATCATGGAAAGCCAAAATGTTTTCTTTATGTTCTAATGAGAAGTCACAGTTTAGATGGATTGATGGTATGGTATGAGGACCTCCGTTGAGACCTATCCAAAAGATTGGGCTTATTTCAAGATTGATATGAAAAATGCAAACTAAATTTACGAAGAAGGGATTGCTTTTCGCATAGAATTTGCATTTAGATTGCCATTGAATTTGCATTTAGATTGCCATTTAGGTTGTAAACATGTCCAATTTCTTCGATAATAATAATTTGACTTAAATCCAACAAACTCCCATGTTGTTTTGGCCCGTGGCAACTAACTACCCTGCAGTTTTTTTTTTACAGAAAACTACCCTATTTAAAGGTCCAAGCCAAAATCGTTAACATGGGGTAAAAAGACAATTTTGCCCTTATTATTTTTTCCTAAAAAAATAAAAATTCTGAAAACTATTGGTCTAGGTTTGGAGGCTGGGTTAGGGACCGGGAAAGGAGGAAAAACTCGGTGGTCGGTGGAAGGGGGTGATGATGATGATGAAGCGGGATGGTAGAGGGGATGATGGTAAAGAAGAAGAAGATAACGATGATGATGACGACGACGACGGAGGTGGTGATAGTGATGAATTTGGGATAGGTCAAAAAAGGGCTGGTTGAAACGACCGTGTTTTTTAATACCTAATAAAATATTTTTTATTTAAATTTCTAGTATCAAGTAATTATTTACGTGTTTCTTTGATAGAAAAAATATATTTTTATTTTTTTTAGTAATGTTAGAAATTTTCAAAGCACTGAAATGTGATTAAAGGAATTTTCTAAAATCTATATTTTTCTAGGCTTAAAAAATGCTTTAATAAAATTTCATAATGCCTTAAAATAATTTACATATTTTTATTATCAATTAAAATGATTATTTCGTGATTAAAATATTTTCAAGGATAGAATAGATTTTAAATAATTATGATAACAAACAAAAATCATAGATATGGGAATATTACTTAATTTTAGCCCAAAATCATTTTTAAACTAAAGGTAACAATAAAATATATTTTCTGGAATTTTCTCATATTTTCCCCGTATTTTGCGATACTTTTAACAATTTTTTAAGCCCAAATTTGATTTTCTTAAATAAACAGTTAGATTTTAAATTTTAAAGAAAAAAAGGTATTAAATCCCCTTAACCTGGACCGTTGGATGCAAAGATCCAACGGCCCAGAACACCCGGCGTGATGGGGACCTCGAGAAAACGCATGATCCCCACATGCGGACGCGTGGGCATGGCGGCGCGACTCAGGATCCAACGGCCACAAAATCCTGACGGCGGCGGCAATCAATACGAAATCATCAGCAGACTATTGGGTGCGGATTTTGGTGGTGATTTTGACACATTTTGGATTTTTTTTTGTTGGGGAAAAAGACCCTATAAATAAAGACCTTCAAACAGTGATTTCTCACACCTCAAAACTCCAAAATTTCTGAAAAAATGCACACGCCTTCGTATCGCCGACGCTGTGGTTCCATCCAAGCATCGAGGAAAAAATCCGAGCACAGAGCTATTGAGGATTTAGTAGGAGCCTATATTTTCAACTCATCGACATCCAACTCTAACAAAAGATAAGATCCGTCTCTCTCCACTTATCTGTCGCCTTCCTTCTTTCAATAATTTTAGTTTCAACTTCTAATCATCCTCATATTAAAATGATGTAAAAATATTTCTGCATGCCTGTTTTGGTACCCCTTAACGATAAGAATTTGACCTATGCTTAAAATGGTTTAATTAATCACCTCTATATGCGTGAATATTGCACCCTTATCCTACATGGAATATGACATGCTTAAAGTTATAACTCATAGGGCATCAATCCACCCTTTTTGTACACCCACTTACCCATGTTATCAATATGATCTCGAAATAGGTTACTTCCACAAAATACCCTCATTAAAATGTCGTATATGTTTAAAATATCAATACGAGATAAGATATTTGGAATAAATGTTTTAGACACTAAAACGATATATTTTTACTTACACTTTTATCCACCAACTACTTTAGTTTTGTTAAATCCCTTTCCCTTTTGAAAGGGGTAATACTAAATCTAAATAACGGTGATATGGTTTTTCAACTTAGCCCCTTTCACTCGAGAGGATATTTTTATATAAATTTTTCTTAGCATATTAACGAAAGTTTAATAAGATACCCTAATAGAGGAATATTTTATATGAATCCCCCCGTGGTTACTAGACAATCGTTCCTAAAAAGGACACAAATCCTGTTGTCCCATGTGCAGCGGTTGTCAACACGGCGTTGTTCTTGTAGAATGTTACCTTTAATAAATACCCGAATTAAATAGAGTAATGTTTTACGTAATTACCTCGTGGTTGATAGGCAATCGTCCCTGAAAAGGACACAAACCTGCCGTCCATGTGCAGCGGTTGCCACCACGAATGTATTTTCTAAAATATTATCTCAAACTTAAAACACCATAATTTTATAAAATTATTAATTACAATAAAATATCTCAATCCATCCTAAAAAGACATAATTTCATTTAAATACATTGATCTTTACTAAGAGGCTATTTTCAACAAAGACCATAACCCTTATAACGATATTTTTCAAGGATTATATAAAGCTTTATTAAAAGAAAATTTTCAAATAAATATCCTAACCATTTATTAAAAGGATATTTTCCTCGGTAAAATACTATGGATTTCAAAATGATAAATATTCTAAATATCATGGTTTCTTATAAAAAATAAATATCATTAAACGTTATAATCCTTTATTAACTAAGCATTCTATAAAATAATATAAAGCACCTTACAAACTTAAAAAAATAACAAGATAAAATGAGTGGTTGTGAAATGCCATATTAAGTGAGATCAACTGTTTGATTACAAGTTTATGACATACATAACACATAATACGGTTAGGGTTAGAATGTGCGAACCTAGGTATGGAATACTTATATATGAGAATCCCTGCAGGCGGGATGAACAGTCAAATGTGTAGATAACTACTAACCCGATATTTGGGCGAATACTAACCCTATCTTAGGGGTGAATGGTCTAATATGTGGACAACTACTAATCCGATATTCGGACGAATACTAACCCTACCTTGGGGGTGAATGGTCCAATGTGTGGATGACATACGATGTTGAAATTCCATGCCTAGATATATACGCACTAACTCTAAACCTTTACACCGAATAACGGGAATAGGTAGTTTGATTAGGCAAGCAGATGCGGAACTCCCTACTACTCGATCATGATCCCGGGAAGTGAAACGGTACATTTCACTTCCCCAGTTGTTGTTCCGTAGCCACAACGGAATAATCACGAGTATCTGAATCCTTGTTTAACAAACTAATGCAAAGTTTAACCTTCACTTATACTTCATACCACATGCCCTCATACAACATACTCATGTTCACGTATACCTCTGTCAAGATGTCTTAATTTTATACAATTCATACCTTTACACCCTTTTACTTCATGTCGGCATGCATACCTCTTACTCTTATATACACATGTCCGTTTCTATACTCTTACTTCTTTATGAGGCAATCCTACCCGAGTATAACTCGCAGACGGACTTTCCTTTTCCCTCTTTTTGGAATGTCCGTTAGATGAGAATGATTTTTATGATGAGGATCAAGGTGTGGAGCCAACTAACGAAAATTACGCAGACTTGACGTTGGAGGATTAACAAGCTTTCTTTGTTGTCCACCTGTTTAGGGCTTTGCTTCTTTTGATATAATTAAACTATTTAGTTAATGGAAATAAATGTCTTTCGCTTTTATTGTTTTATTTTAGTACACGCCCTGCATACTATAGATATTCTTACGCTTAACGTAATTATATTGAATAGACCACCTTCAATACAGTTAGGTTGCGGACCGTGCCACGTCACCCTTCACCTTCTTTTGGGAAGTGGGGCGTGACAGGTTTTAGTGATGGCCCATGCAGGTACTCTGGTGTACTAAAACGAAATTATTAACTAAGTTATTATATTTGTGAATCTCATCCACTTGTATCAATTTCATAAATTTTTCATGGCCCTTGTCCTTTCCTTGACATTCTGTATCCTGACCATAACCATTCTTCTCAGGTGATGGCAAATCTTCCGGATGAGGACAACATGTCGGACATCACCTTTGAAGCTATACTTAGATATTCGGACGACGAAGTAATAGGTCCCCAAACAAATATCTCCAATGACGATTTGGAAGATGGAGAAGGAGAACCCCCAGTAGAGGAGGAACAACCTGAGGTGGACGTTCCTGCTGAAGAGGAAGATCCCGTTGAGGAAGAGGAATCCGAGGATGAGGAAGAGCCCGAGGAAGAGGCCCCCGTTGAAGAGGAGATTCCTGTGGAAGAGCCCGAGGAAGAGGCCCCCGTTGAAGAGGAGATTCCTGTGGAAGAGGAAGAACCAAGAAAATACGGGCCGCACATGTGGTTTATTGGGGAAACACTCTATATTCGAGGACATGCTTATCGGTGTGTTCGCCGTATCCCTCCGCAACTCTATCGTCGGGATGTACCAGGCTCTCCCTTCTTTTACTGTTTTGCGAAAAAGGTCAACAAACGCCGAGCCAATAACGCGCAGACCTCATCATATAATTGATGAACGATGACCAGAATGCTTATGATTAGTACTTGCTTAGTCCTTAGTTTCTTAGTGAGCCAAATAAGTTGTGTATAGAAGTAGGACCATATTTAATATTCCTTGTATTCTCGTTAGCGTTTATTAATAAAATCTTGATTTCCAAAATTTCACTCTTGTATCTCTCGTTTTTTATTCTTCCTTACTAGTTCTCTTCTTGCATAAATTGTTACTTCCGCTGCAAGTTACTATCCTATGTCCTTTGCCGCCTGGTTGTAACCTAACCTTTTCTGATTCAAATTACCATGGCCGGACGACACCATAACCGCAACCGAAGAGGAAATGGAATCAATGAAGCTGTTGCTCAGTAAGCAGCTATGCTACAAATGATGCAAGGACTACTGGAGCAGCAGCAGCAGACAGCTGCCCTTTATCAAGAGCTGCACGAAAGTAAGCAGCAGCAAGCATAGATTTTAAAAAAGGCACCGGCCCCGGTTCTTCAAGGCTCGGAGGGAGTCAAGCAGTTCAGATCACTCCACCCTAAGACTTTTTCAGGAAAGGAAACTCCCTTAGAAGCTGAGGAATGGCTCAAGGGAATAGTCAACGATCTCGCTGCCGCCCAAATTCCGAAGGACGCGTGGATGAACATTGCCAAATTATAACTCACAGATAATGCCAGGATATGGTAGAAGGCCGAGGAAAGTAGACTGAAAGAGCCCATCAAATTGGAAACGTTCAAACAACGTTTCGATACTCAATACTTCCCAGTAGTAGCACACCTAAAGATGGAAAGAGAGTTTATACAGTTCCAACAAAGGAGCATGTGGGATAAGTCGGTGGACGAGTACGCTTCGGAGTTTGCGAGATTAAGTCGGTTCACGCATCATCTGGTGGCAACCCCGGAACTATATGCTAAAAGATTCCGACATGGGTTGGATCTGAAGACGCAGTCCTCCATGTCTTCTGCTACCATATCAACTTATGATGAAATCTTAGAGGCGGCGCGAAACTTTAAAGACCTTCAGAGACGCATAAGGAAAGATGACTGATTGTCTGGCATTAAGCGACCAGCCAATCAAATTCTTAGGGATTGTCTTCCAGATTCAACGGGAGGTAACAACCCAAGAGACCCGCAGGACCAACTACCTTCAGAAAACCAGTTGTCACATGCAACCATTGCGGTAGAGCCGGACACTACATGAGAGACTGTCGCATTTTGAACAAATTTTGCATAGTCTGTGGGTCTCCGGATCATGCCATAGGGGATTGTCCACAGAAAAAGCGACCACAACTCCCTGACAACAAACCAGTCAATCTTGGAGCGCCTCAATAAGGAGCCCGACCACCTCCCGCTAATAAGCGAATCGGGCACGGACCGCCAGCTAGAGGACTGCCACTACCCCTTCAGAAGCGAGTCTTCCAGCAAGCTCAGCGCAACGGTTCGAAGCGTCATGCCTTTACTATGACCGCAGAAAAGGCTGAAGCAACGGGGGAAGTTATTACAGGTATCGCTGTGTTTTACTGTCATACTTCCAATTTTACCCTTTTCGTGCATGCATATCTTGTTAGGCTCATCACTTTTTCCGCATATAACATAAGTACCTTACTAGTAGCCTCTATACCTACACTCATACTTTTTGACTCTGGTGCATCGCACCAGCTCCATTCGAGTAACGCCTCTCATCATTGAGTGGAATGTGAACACGGGAAACGGTGTGATCAAGTCCACTATGAGATACGATCTGTGCCCCATGGTAATCTGCGGACGAGATTTCTATGCCAACTTTATGGTAATAGATATGCCAAATTTCGACGTGGTCTTGGGTATGGACTGCTTGAGTACTTTTTACGCTATCATCGACTGTCGTCAAAGGAGGGCAGTGTTTGAAATCGCTAACCATCCAATATTCATATTCCAGAGTGGAGGTAAGTCCTTGGACCCAGCAACTTACCGAGCTGTACCGAGAAAGGAAGAGATGTTGTACACCGTACAAGGGGAGGAGAGTATGCCGATGGTTGTACAAGATTTTGAAGACGTATTTACAGATATGTCGGGTTTACTATCGGATCGGGTGATCGAGTTCACCATAGACTTGATGCCGGGGACTCAACCTATGTTGAAGACACCGTACCGAACGAGGCTAGCAGAATTGAAGGAGCTTCGGACGCAAGTTGAGGACCACCTCAATAAGGGATTTATTCAACCAAGCTCGTCACCTTGGGGTGCCCCGGTTCTTTTGGTACCTAAGAAAGATGGGACTAAGCGGATGTGCATCGACTGCCGGAAGTTAAATAAAGTAACAATCAAGAATAAGTATCCCTTGCCGCGGATAGACGATCTGTTAGATCAGCTGGAGGGATCTCGAGTGTTCTCCAAGTTGGATTTGCGAACATGCTATCATCAACTCAAGGTGAAAGCGTCTGATATACCTAAGACGGCTTTCAGGACTACGTATGGACACTATGAATTCCTAGTCATGCCTTTTGGAGTAACCAATGCTCCCGTGGTCTTTATGAATTTGATGAGTCAAGTATTTTTACGAACACTTAGACAAGTTTGTCGTTATCTTCGTCGACGATATTCTTTTGTATTCGAAGAATCAGGAAGAACACGCGGAACACTTGTGTGCGGTGCTCGAGACCTTGCGACAACACCAACTATATGCAAAGCTCAGCAAATGCGAGTTTTGGTTAGAACGGGTAGCGCTCCTGGGACAGTGGATCCGGCCAAGATTGTCGCAGTTCAGACATGGCCGAGATCAGGAGCTTCTTATGACTTGCCGGATATTACCGTCGTTTCATTAAGAACTTCTCTAAGATTGCGGAACCACTGACTACCTTGACCCGGAAGGATGTGCCGTATGTATGGTCCGAGGGCTGCGAGGAAGCATTCGCAGAATTGAAGACTCGTTTTATCTTTGCACCCATTCTTACAATTCCCAACAGGACTGGAGGGTTCGACATACATTGCGACGTCTCGGGAAAAGGCTTGGGATGCATTTTGCACCAACATGGTAGGGTAGTGGCTTATGCGTCAAGACAATTAAAGGTGCATGAACGAAACTACCCAACGCACAACTTAGAGCTTGTCGCAGTTGTCTTTGCACTCAAGATTTGGAGGCACTATTTATTGGGTGAGAGGGTAGATATTTACACCGATCATAAGAGCTTGAAGTATATCTTCACCCAGAAGGAGCTCAAAATAAGGCAGAGGAGATGGTTAGAATTAATGGCAGATTTCGACGTAAATTTGCAGTATTATCTGGGGAAGATGAATGTAGTCTCGGACACCTTGAGTTGCCAACCAATGATTTCGAGTCTGACTACTCATTGGAGGAATCGTCAAGATCTCAATGAACTAAAGACCGAGATGATTATGCCCGGAATGCTTACATCCTTCATGAATCTGCAAATTCACTCCACGTTAGTCGAACGGATCAAGACTGCTCAAATGGAGGACCCTAGGTTGCGAAGGATCAGAGAATAAGTGGAAACGAATCTGCGGACGGACTTCATCATCCACGAAGAAAGTTCTTTGAGATATGGGAGCAAAATCTGTGTGCCTAGGGGTGAGATGAGAGAGGAATTATTAAAAGCACATAGTTCTCCATACTCTGTTTATCCGGAAGGAACAAAGATGTATAAGGACCTCAGACAAAACTATTGATGGTATGAGATGAAGCAGGAGATAGCCAAGAGTGTGTCCAAATGCCTCGTTTGCCAACAAGTAAAGGCCGAACACCACAGGACGGCAGGACTGTTACAGCCCTTACCGATACCCGAATGGAAATGGAAAAACATTACTATGGATTTTGTGACCGCACTCTCTTGCAGCTCTAAGGGGAACGATGCAGTATGGGTGATAGTGGACCGACTCACCAAGTCGGCACATTTCATTCCTTTTCGAGTCGGTTAATCAACTGAAAGCCTTGCAAAAAGGTATATGGAGGAGATTGTCAGAGTGCATGGAGTGCAATTTGCATTGTGTCCGACCAAGATACGCGTTTCAGATCTCAGTTTTGGCAAAGCTTACAAGAGAGTCTGGGCATGAATCTGAGTTTCAGTATCGCCTACCATCCTCAAACTGATGGCCAATCAGAAAGGGTTATTCAAATTCTCGAAGACATGCTCCGGACCTGTATGTTGGATTTTAAAAGATCTTGGGAAGATCACCTACACTTGGTAGAGTTTGCTTACAACAATAGCTATCAGTCTAGTATCGGCATGGCGCCCTTCGCCGCTTTGTATGGACGGAAGTGTAGATCACCGTTAAGTTGGGACGATGTTGGGGATCAAGAACTTTTGGACCCCGAGATGATTGTTGAGACAGTGGAGGTGATAAGAACAATCAGGAAACAATTACGCATGGCACAAGGTCGGCAGAAGCATTAGGCTGATACGAAGAGAAGGCCGCTAGAGTTCCAACCAAAAGAACACATGTTTCTGAAGATTTCTCCTAACCGGGAAGTGATACGTTTTAGGAAAAGCGGAAAACTCAGCCCGTGGTTCATAGGTTCCTTCGATATCCTCGAACGAGTTGGAGAAGTTGCCTATAGTCTAGCCTTGCCCCCTTCTCTGGAAGGCGTACACAACGTTTTCCAAATCTCGCAGTTGAAGAGATATGTCGGCGACCTCGGTCAAGTTTTGGATCATTCCAAAATCACTGTAGGGACTGATCTACCTATGAACAGCAGCCGGTTGAAATCCTAGACCGGAAGGAGAAGATCTTGAGGGACAAGACGATCAAATTGGTTGGGGTCATGTGGAGGAAGGACTCTCCAAGCGAGTCTACATGGGAAAAGAAAGACGAGATGAGAGAAAGATATCCTTACATATTTGAATTTTTCCCTATGTAAATTTTTTTCTCCTTTTGACCTACCTTATGAAATTTCGAGGACGAAATTATATTAAGGAGGGTCGATTGTAACGACCGTGTTTTCTAATACATAATAAAATATCTTTTATTTAAATTTCTAGTATCAAGTAATTATTTACGTGTTTCGTTGATAGAAAAAAATATTTTTATCTTTTTAGTAATGTTAGAAATTTTCAAATCACTGAAATATGATTAAAGGAATTTTCTAAAATATATATTTTTCTAGGCTTAAAAAATGCTTTAATAAAATTTCATAATGCCTTAAAATAATTTACATATTTTTATTATCAATTAAAAAGATTATTTCGTAATTAAAATATTTTCAAGGATAGAATAGATTTTAAATAATTATGATAACAAACAAAAATCATAGATATGGGAATATTACTTAATTTTAGCCCAAAATCATTTTTAAACTAAAGGTAACAATAAAATATATTTTCTGGTATTTTCTCATATTTTTCCCGTATTTTTGCGATAATTTTAACAATTATTTTAACCCCAAATTTGATTTTCTTAAATAAACAGTTAGATTTTAAATTTTAAAGAATAAAAAGTATTATATCCCCTTAACCTGGACCGTTGGATGCAAAAGATCCAACGGCCCAGAATACCCGGCGGCGTCCACGTGTTGGGGACTACGCGAAAACGCATGATCCCTACACGCGGACGCGTGGGCGTGGCGGCGCGACTCAGGGCCGTTGGATCAAGATCCAATGGCCACAAAATCCTGGCGGCGGCGGCAATCAATAGGAAATCATCAGCAAATCATTGGGCACGGATTTTGGTGGTGATTTTGACAGCATTTGGATTTTTTTGTTCTTGGGAAAAACTCTATAAATAGAAACCTTCAAACAGTGATTTCTCACATCTCAGAACTCGAAAAATTCTGAAAAAAATACATACGCCTTCGTCTCGCCGACGCTGTGGTTCCACCCGAGTATCGAGGAAAAAATCCGAGCATGGAGCTATTGAGGATTTAGTAAGAGCCTGCATTTTCGACCTATCGGCGTCCAACTCTAACAAACGGTAGGATCCGCTTCTCTCCACACATCCGTCGCCTTTTTTCTTTCAATGATCTTAGTTTCAACTTCTAATCATCAACCTCATATTAAAATGATATAAAAATATTTCTGCATGCTTATTTTGGTACCCCTTAACGATAAGAATTTGACCCCATGTTTAAAATGGTTTAATTAATTACCTCTATATGCGTGAATATCGCACCCTCATCCTACATGGAATATGACATGCTTAAAGTTATAGCTCATGGGGCATCAATCCACCCTTTTTGCACACCCACTTATCCATGTTACCAATATGATCTCGAAATAGGTTACTTCCACAAAATACCCTCATTAAAATGTCGTATATGTTTAAAATATCCATATGAGATAAGATATTTGGAATACATGTTTTAGACACTAAAACGATATATTTTTACTTGCACTTTTATCCACCAACTACTTTAGTTTTGTTAAATCCCTTAACCTTTTGAAAGGGGGTAATACTAAATCTAAATAACGGTGATATGGTTTTTCAACTTAGCTCCTTTCACTCGAGAGGATATTTTTATATAAATTTTTCTTAGCATATTAACGAAAGTTTAATAAGATACCCTGATAGGGGAATATTTTATATGAATTATCCCGTGGTTACTAGACAATCGTCACTGAAAAGGACACAAATCCTGCCGCTCATGTGCAGCGGTTGTCAACACGATGTTGTTCTTGTAGAATGTTACTTTTAATAAAATACCCGAATTAAATAGAGTAATGTTTTACGTAATTACCTCGTGGTTGATAGGCAATCGTCCCTGAAAAGGACACAAATTTTGCCGTCCATGTACAGCGGTTGCCAACATGAACGTATTTTCTAAAATGTTATCTCAAAGTTAAAACACCATAATTTTATAAAATTATTAATTAAAATAAAATACCTCAACCTATCCTAAAAAGACGTAATTTCATTTAAATACCTTGACCTTTACTAAGAGGCTATGTTCAACAAAGACCATAACCCTTATAACGATATTTTTCAAGGATTATCTAAAGCTTTATTAAAAGAATTTTTTTAAATAAATCCCTAACCTTTTATTAAAATGATATTTTCCTCGGTAAAATACTATGGGTTTCAAAATGATAAATATTCTAAATATCATGGTTTCTTATAAACAATAAATATCATTAAACGTTATCATCCTTTATTAACTAAGCATTATATAAAATGATATGAAGCACCTTACAAACTTAAAAAGATAACAAGAAAAAATGAGTGGTTGTGGAAGGCCATATTAAGTGAAATCAACTGTTTGATTACAAGTTTATGACATACATGATACATAATACGGTTAGGGTTAGAATGCGTGGACCTAGATATGGAATACTTATATATGAGGATCCCTGCAGGCAGGGCGAACAGTCCAATGTGTAGACAACTACTAACCCGATATTCGGGCGAATACTAACCCTACCTTGAGGGTGAATGGTCCAATGCGTGGACAAGTACTAACCCGATATTCGGGCGAATGCTAACCCTACCTTAGGGTGAATGGTCCAATGTGTGGACAACTACTAACCCGATATTCGGGCGAATACTAAACCTATTTATGGGCGAATGATCCAATATGCGGATGACATACGATGTGGAAATTCCATGCCTAGATGTATACGCACTAACTTTAAACCTTTACACCGAATAACGGGGATGGGTAGTTTGATTAGGCAAGGAGATGCGGAACTCCCTACTACTCGATCATGATCCCGGGAAGTGAAACGGTATATTTCACTTCCCCAGTTGTTGTTCCGTGGCCACAACGGAATAATCACGAGTATCCGAACCCTTGTTTAACAAACTAATGCGAATTTTAACCTTCACTTATACTTCATACCATATGCCCTCATACAACATACTCATGTTCATGTATACCTCTGTCAACATGTCTTAATTTTATACAATTCATACCTTTACACTCTATTACTTCATGTCGACATGCATACCTCTTACTCTTATATACACATGTTCGTTTCTATACTCTTACTTCCTTATGAGGCAATCCTACCGGAGTATAACTCGCCGACGGACTTTCCTTTTCCCTCTTTTTGGAATGTCCGTTAGATGAGAATGAGTTTTATGATGAGAATCAAGGTGTGAAGCCAACTAACGAAGATTACGCAGACTTGACATCGGAGGATTAACTAGTTTTCTTTGTTATCCACCGGATTAGGGCTTTGCTTCTTTTGATGTAATTAAACTATTTAGTTTATTTTACTCTTTCCCTTAGGATGTAATAAAGTTTGGTTAATGGAAATAAACGTCTTTCGCTTTTATTGTTTTATTCTAGTAAACACCCTGCATACTATAGATATTCTTACGCCACCTTCAATACAGTTAGGTTGCGGACCATACCACGTCATCCTTCATCTTCTTTTGGGAAGTGGGACGCGACAGTGCTGGAGGGAGGTGGGAGGGATGGTGGTGATGATGAAGGGATGGTGGAGGGGATGATGATATGATGAAAAAGAATAAAAAGAGGCTGCAGGTTTTTTTTTTCTTTTTTACTTCTTTTGATTAGTTGAAATAGGTTTGTTTTGATTTGGTTTAGTTGTTGGGTGATATGTGAAAGATTGGATTTTGATGGGTTGGCTGTTCAATTGTTCTCTTATATTCTGTTGAAATTATGGAGAAACTTCAGACAGATGTCTGGACGTGCATACAAGCTATATCAGATTTTACCAAAACTACAATTTCTTAATTAAGGAGTGTCTTATGGCAGTTTCATAATTATCACAGTTTCTTAATTAAGGAGTGTCTTATGGCGGTTTCTTAATTCTCACAGTCTCTTAATTAAAGAGTGTCTTATGGTGGTTTCTTAATTATGGTATATTCTTAATTAAGAAATTGGTTTGTGTATAAATAAGGATCTCTTATATATTTTATGTATATCCAAATAAAAGAAAGATTATTATATGAGAGGATGATAGCTTAGATTTAGAGAGATTTGTGAGAAATCTCTTAGGGTTTGCTCATGGTTTAATTGATTCAAGATTATAATCGACATTGCAGATTCCGCTCTGCTGGAGACCAACCATACGGTAGGTGAATCTCGTTAACAAATCTCTCTTTTATTGGTTTGTGATTCTTATTTACTTATTCTCGCATCGTTATTAATTTGTTTTTCATCGGTAATTGCATAGTTGTTCATTACGTAATTGGTTTGTCACGAGCATTGATCTGTGGATCGGCTTCTCCATCCCAACAACTGGTATCAGAGTGTGGTTTAAGAGAACCTAGGGTTTTTCAATTCTACGATCTAGGTCAACAGTGGGTAACGATACATATGCCATCTTCCCCATTTTCTTAAATCCTCATTTTGAAGGCGCAGACCAATGGAGAAGTTGAGTTTGCTGCGACTTAGTCGAAAGATGTCGGAGGATAAAATAAGGATCGAAAAATTCAATGGTCACAACTATAATTGGTGGCGCATGCAGATGGAAGACTACATGTACCAAAAGAACCTGTATTTTTCGTTGCCAGGAGAAAAGCCCGAGAAGATGACCGATGAGGCATGGAACCTTTTGGATAGGAAAGCCTTGGCGATGATCAGATTGTCGTTGACTCCGCAGGTGGCCTTTAATGTCTCAAAGGAGAATACAACCATGGCGCTAATGACGGCGTTAGCGAAGGTTTATGAAAAACCTTCGACATCAAACAAAATATTTTTGATGAAGAAGCTTTTCAACATGAAAATGACTGAGAGCGGTTCGGTGACGGAGCACCTGAACGAGTTCAACAGTGTACGAGCCAGTTAAAATCCATCTCGATCGTGTTTGAAGATAAGATCCGGACCCTGTTATTCCTTTGTTCATTGCCAGAGAGTTGGGAGAGCCTAGTTATGGCGGTTAGCAAATTTATCTTAGGGACTCTCACGTTTAATGATGTGGTGAGTTGTATATTAAACGATGAGATACAGAGAAAGCCTATGAGTGGGAGTTCGGGAATTTCTGCACTTTCAGTGGAGAATTACGGTAGAACGATGGAAAGGGGAAATGGCAAGGAGGGTAAGTCTAAGAGCCGAAGAAAATTGAAGACGAAGATCCAAGGCGGCTGTTGGAATTACGGAAAGAAATGTCACAGAAAAAGCGAATGTCGACTCTTAAAGAAAGACTTGGATGGGAAGGCAGATGAGAAGGAAGCTAATGAGATGTTTACACAAGAACAGGAGGAACAATGTCTTTGTCTATCAGCGAGCGACAACACAGACGGCTACTTGATTCCTAGATTTAGAGGCATCTTTCCATTGCACTTCAGGCCGGCATCATTTCAGTGAGTATGTTCAAGGTGATCTTAAACATGTGACGGTGGGGAACGGTCAGCTGTGTAAGATAGTTGGTAAGGGGACGATCATACTACAACCGTCAGAAGATGGTCAAATTAAATTGAAGAATGCTAAGCATATTCCAGATTTGAAGAAAAACCTTATTTCCACGAGTCAGCTAAATAACGAAGGATATATTACAATGTTTGGGAATTCTCAATGGAAGATTTCAAAAGGGTCGTTGACGGTCGCAAGGAGCAAGTTGAGCGGTTCGTTGTATTTCTTCAGTGGGAGCGGTGGAGATTCGGTTGCATTAGCGATGGGTTCGGAGATAGATTCGGAGATTTCATTGTGGCAGAAACGATTCGGGCACCACAGTGAGAAGAACACGAAAATTCTTTAAGGTAGGAAGCTTCTTTCAGGGCTGAAAAGGTGGAGTTAGAGCTGCGTTTGTGAGAAGCAAGCGCGCTCAGATTTCAAATTGGAGCCGTAACAAAGAAAACCAAGAAACTGGAGATGGTGTATACGGACGTATGGGGTTTGGTCTCAACGGAGTCTTATGGTGGGAATCGGTACTTCGTGACGTTCATCAACGATGCAAATAGGAAAACATAAGTGTATGTGATGAAGTATGGTATGTTTGGTATTTTCAAATACTGGATTGCGCAGGTTGAGAACCAAATAGGAACAAAGATAAAATAGCTTAAGTCTGATAATGGGGGAATACTGTACACAAAAGTTCGAGACGTTTTGCTCGCAGAAGGGTATTCGTTGGTTGAAGACGGTACCGGAAACACCACAGCAAAATGGCATCGCTGAAAGGATGAACAAGACGATCCTGGAGCGAGTGTAGAGCATGACCTTGGATGCTGATGTGCCAAAATTCCTATAGACAGCGGCGATCGATACTACTGTATACTTGATCAACAGAAATCCGGCAAGTGCGCTTGATGGAGGCATTCCAAAAAAATTTGGTAAGATAAACCGGTTAATTACGCGCACCTTAAAGTATTTGATTGTATCGCATATTCTTTGGTTGATAAGGAAGAAATGAGTAAGCTTAACTCCAAGTCTAGAAAGTGTGAGTGTGTTTTCACCGGATATGGTGGAGACGAGTTCGAATATCAGCTGTGTGATTACACAAGCAAGAAGGTAATACAAAGCTGGAACGTTATCTTTGATGAACAACACATGTACAAAGAAGAGAAGTAAATCAAAGATGGTGCGGTATCGGAGTTCGTCGAGTTGGACGGAACTCAAGAGAGCATTTAGATACATACGTATGGAGATTGGAACGTGGAGGAAACTGCAGTGCAGGATCAGGTTCAAGAACAGGATGGTGGCCATGTTCAGCAACCAGATGTACCAGTTCTGAGTAGATCTACACGAGATAAGCGGCTACATGAAAGACTTGTGACCGACGTCATTCTGTACACAGATTCAGGAGAGCCTGAATCTCTTGAAGAAGCAACAAACGACGGTGCTAACAAGCAGTGGAAGTTATGAACGAAGAGATGGATTCTTTGAAGAAGAATCGTACGTGGGATCTAGTGAAGCTACTAAGGGTCGGAAAGCATTGCCAAATAGATAGGTGTACAGAATTAAAGATGAGGTTAATGGTGTGAAGCGGTAAAAGGCTCGCTTGGTGGTCAAATGTTACGCGCAAAAGCAAGAAATTGACTATCAAGAGATTTTTTCCTCAATGGTGAAGATGACATCTATTCGGGTAATTCTTAATATTATGGTGGTGAAGAATTCACACTTAGAGCAGATGGATGTCAAGTCCGCGTTCCTTCATGGAGATTTGGAACAGGAGAACTATATGATGCAGCCACCGGGATACGAGGTGAAGGAAAAAGATAATGGTATGTAAATTGCAAAAAAACTTGTATGACCTCAAGCAAGCTCCTAGGCAGTGGTCTCTCAAATTTGATCAGGTTATGTTGGAGACGGGATTTGTGCATTGTGAATCGGATCATTGCGTGTACGTTCAGATTTTAAGGACGGAGACCACATCATTCTATCATTGTACATGGATGACATATAGGTAGCGGGTCTGAATTTCGAGAAAATTCAAACTTTGATGAAGATTATGTCTGAGAAATTCTCCATGAAGGATTTGGGAGCGGCCAAGAAAATCCTGGGCATAAAGATCATGAAAGAAGCAGCGGAAGCTGTGGTTATCGTAAAGGGACTATATCGAGAAAGTTTTGAAATGGTTTAATATAAACAAATCAAAACCGGTGAGTACGCCTTTAGTGAAGTATTTCAAACTCAGCAAGGAGTTGTGTCTGACAACTCAAGAGCAGAAAGATAAGATGACAGGCGTGCCTTATGCATCTGCGGTGGGGAGTTTGATGTATGCAATGGTGAGTACGAAACGAGATATTGCACATGCAGTGGAAGTTGCTAGCAAGTATATGCAAAACTCAGAGAAGAAGGATTGAAATACGGTGAAGTGGATGTTGAGGTATCTAAAGGATACGTCAAGTCATTGTTTATATTTCGGGGGCGACTCTCTAAAAGTGTAAGGTTACGTTGATGCGGACTATCCGAAAGATCGAGATAGTTAGAAGAGCACGACGGGGTATGTATTCACGGTTGGAAGAACAGTGGTCAGTTGGGTCTCTCAATTGCAAAATATGGTGGCATTGTCGGCTACAGAGGTTGAATATATGGCGATCACGGAATCTAGCAATGAAATGATATGGTTGCAAGTGCTACTTGAAGAATTAGGAAAAAAACAATGCTTCAATATCTTATGGAGCGACAATCAAAGTGCGATACATTTAGCGAAAAATGTGGCATTATCATTAGCGACAATCAAAGTGCGATACATTTAGCGAAAAATATGGCATTATCGCTTTCGGACGAAGCACATCAAGGTGCGGTACCACTTCATACGTATAACGGTAGAAAATGACGAGTTGACACTGCAGAAGATCGCGGGAGAAAAGAGTCCGGCGGATATACTCACCAAGATCGTAGACAGAGATAAGCTGGATCTTCGTTGCAGGTTGATGAAGCTCTCCATGAAACTCTGATGAGAGAGTAAAATGGAGTCATGTGAAGTCTGCAAGAGTTGAAAATCATGGCTGAAGTATTTCCAAGTGGGAAATTGTTGAAATAATGGAGAAATTTCAGGCAGATGTCTGGACATGCACACAAGCCATATTAGATTTTACCCAAATCACAGTTTCTTAATTAAGGAGTGTTTTATGAAAGTTTCATAATTATGGCAGTTTCTTAATTAAGGAATGTCTTATGACAGTTTCTTAATTATGGTAGTTTCTTAATTAAGGAGTGTCTTATTGCGGTTTTTTAATTATGGTAGTTTCTTAATTAAGGATTTAGTTTGTGTATAAATAGGACCTCTTATATGTTTTATATACAGACAAATATAAAAGAGATCATTGTATGAGAGGGTGGCTGTTTAGATCTAGAGAGATTTGAGAGAAAATCCTAAGGTTTGCTCGTGGTATATTTAATTCAAGATTATAGTAAATATTGCAGATTCCGCTATGCTGGAGACTAACCTTACGGTGGGTGAACCTCGTTGAAACTCGTTAACAAATCTCTCTTATTTGGTTTGTGATTTTTATTTAATTATTCTGGTATCGTTATTAATTTGTTTTTTCGTTGTTAATTGAGTGGTTGTTTATTGCGTGATTGATTTGTCGCGAACATTGTTCCGTGGAACGTCTTCTCCAGCACCAACATATTCTTTAAGTATGGGAAATTTTTTTTATTGCCATAGATTGAAGAAGAAGATGATGACTATGATGATGATGGTGGTGGTGATGGTGGCGAATTTGGGGGAGGTCTAGAAAGGGGATGGTGGAAGAGGAAGGTCGGTGGAAGGCGGTGGTGATGATGATAATGCGGTGGTGGAGTGGATGATGATGATGCGATCGGAGAACGGATGGGGGGCGGGAGGAGGGGGAGGTCAGGGAAGGTGAGGGGGAGGCAGTGGAGGAGGTCGGGACGGCGAGATGACGGCTAGCGGCAACAAGGTGGCAGCAAGGTTAAGGTTAGAAGATGAAGATGAGGGTATTTTGGGAATAATTAAATTTTTTGATGACGTGGCGATGATGTGGACCGTTAACATTAACAAGGCACCGTTAGATATGATAGTTAGGATAGCTAGCTGCCTCGGGCTAAAACCACAGGGGAGTTTGTTGGATTTAAGCCTAATAATTTTAAACAACGGGAATAAAGTAGTACTCTTCGAGGTCCTTTATCAAAACACATATTTTGAAACCATGAAAAATTACAATAATTACAAATCCATTCCTTTATTTATTTAATTTGTTTATTTCTTTTCTTCTTCTTTTTGATGTATACAATGTGGAAGGACTACTCATGATATAAAGACCACTTCTCCATTACCGTTTACAAGCATTGGATTCCGATTAGATTCGGCTGCAAATAAACGAGAAATAATAGGAGATTATGTACGAGACGAAAAGGAAGGTGAACAGAAAGTTAATCAAACTACAAGAATCCAATGTTTTCAAGAATTTTCAACATTCACCTTTGACAAGCATCGCTTGTAGGTGCAATGTATCAGAGTGGAATCTATTTCCTTCTTTCTTCTAATTAGGTTCAGAAAAAACTGGTTTCAATATCAAATATTCTCCTCAGAGAAAACCTTTGAAGCTTCTAAAGGAAGAGGAGAAGGAAGAACCAAAGGCAACATCAAAGCAATTCGTGTTCATGCCGGCACACAAAATAATTGGAACAATAGATAAGGTGAACCGCTTTCTTCTCTATGTATGAAGGATCAAATATGAAAAACACATTTAAAATAAAGTGAGAGACACATAGATATAATTATATTTACATGTCGATCGAGCTAAATGCACGTAAAGCTTGTCATGATGATTTGAGAGTGACTGCTGAAAGATATTTAGTGAGACGAGCTATACCATATAAGAGTTTAATTATAAACGGAGTACAAATGTGAACTATAAGTCATATCTAGATAATCAAGATGCAATTTTTGTCTTGTCGCAGTTTCTGAAGTTTTAAGAACCAAGTTTATGCTCGATAACCCGGAACAACTCCTCATATTTATAAATATTAACAAGCATTGGGGTGGATGAATATATAAAAGAGCAACAGCAGAAGAGGACATACAGGATGAAAGTCACACCAAATAAAGTTAAACAAGAACCAAGGATCCAATGTGCTGACAGTTTCCAGCAATCGTTCTCGACAAAAATCATTTGTAGGGCAATGTATCTAAGGGAATCTATTCTTTTCTTTGGTATAATTAAAATTTTGAAGGAATATTCACTTCTAGAGAATCTTCCCTGACAAAGAATAGAAATCTTTTCTAAGCAAATGGGAAGAACCAAAGAAAACAAATATGCAATTTGTGAACATATAAATATGAGAAACGTGAGTATCATGTTAAATTATGGAGAAACTTCAGATACAGACGTCTACATCTGATGGAGGAGAGACGGACGTGTGGACATGCACGAGAGCCATGTCAGAAATCCAGCGCAACACCGGACGTCTGATGGAGAGGATGCAGACGTCTGGTCAAAGTCAAAGACAAAAGTACAAAGTATAGCCAGACGTCTGTGGCAGACGTCTGGAGATGCTAAAGCCCAATCCAGAGCAACCTCAGATGTCTGATGGCAAGGGTGCAAACAGCTGCCCAAGAAGCTGAAGAGATACAGAGTCAAGACAGACGTCAGACCAAGTGTGGTTCAGAAGTCTGTTGATGATAAAACTGCCGCGAACAGAATTTTGGTAATTCAGATTTATCACTTATTTTGTGTAGAATTAGGACGTGCCTATAAATAGAGACTTTTCATATGATTTATGTACTGTCTAATTAAAGAGAGATGGACTATTGTATTGAGAGGATGACGGCTTAGATCTAGAAAGATTTAAATGAAATCTTCTAAGGTTGCTCGTGGTGGTACTTGTTTCGAAATTATAGTAGACTTTACATATTCCGCTCTGCCGGAGACTAATCATACGGTGGGTGAACCTCGTTAACAAATCCCTCTATGATTTGTGTTTGTGATTCTATTTTCTTATTCTCGCACTTTATTATCGTTTTTTCTTTCGTTGTTAATTGTATGGTGTGATTGCATCATTTGTTGCAGCGTAAGTATTGTTCCGTAGATCAGCTTTCTCCCAACAAATGGTATTAGAGCCTAGGGCTTGTTAAGAAACCCAGGGATCCTTCAATTCTACGATCTAAATTAAGGATAGACAACGACGCTTGTGTTCTCTTCCCCATCTATTTAAATCGTAATTTTGAAGGCGTAGGTTCACATCGAAGAAGTTGGGTTTGCTGCGACATAGAGAAAGATGGCGAAGAATAAAATAAGAATTGAAAAATTCAATGGTCACAATTATGGTTGGTGGCACGTGCAGATGGAGAACTATTTATACACAAAGGATCTGTATCTTCCGTTGCCAGGCGAAAAGTCTGAGAAGATGATCTATAAGATGTGGAATCTTTTGGATAGTAAAACCCGGGAGATGATAAGACAATCGTTGACTCCGCAGATGGCCTTTAACATCTCAAAAAAGAAGACAACCATGGTGCTAATAACGACATTAGCGAAGTTGTATGGGAATCCTTCAACATCAAACAAGATATTCTTGATGAGAAGCTTTTCAACATAAAGATGGCACGGAACGGTTCAGTGCCGGAGTATCTGAACGAGTTCAACAGCGTGATGAGCCAACTAGAATCCATTACAATCGTGTTTGAAAATTAGATTCAAGCCATTTTATTTCTTTGTTCGTTGCCAGAAAGTTGGGAAAACCTTATGATGGCGGTAAGCAACTCTATCTTACGGACTCTCACGTTTAATGATAAGGTGAGTTGCATATTAAACGATGAGACGAGAAGAAAGGCTGCGAGTGGAATTTCGGGAATTTCTGCACTTTCAGTGAAGAACCGCGGCAGGACGATGGAGATGGAAAGGGAAAGAGGGGAGATGGGCAAGTCAAAGAGCCAAGGAAAATCGAAAGGGAAGATCCAAGACAGCTGTTGGAACTGCGGAAAGATAGGTCACAAAAAAAGCGAATGTAGACTCTTGAAAAAAGACTCGGATGGGAAGTCAGATGAAAAGGAAGTCAATGTGGTGTCTACACATGAACAAATAGAACAGATGTTTTGTCTATTGGCGAACGAGAGTACAAGTGCGGGATACCTGGTTCATAGATTCGGGGGCATCCTTTCACTGCACTCCAAGTCAACATCATTTTAGCGAGTATGTTCAAGAGAATCTTAGACATGTGACGGTGGTGTAGGGTGTTTTTTGTCACCCCATTGAGATGCGAATACGCGCGCGCTTGTCAGGCGTGCTACAGATTCCCCCTGTCTAGGGTAGGCGGGGGTTTAATGATTGTGGGGGTCCGAATCTCCGGCAGCCGCGGACTAAGCTGCCGTTAATTACCCCTCGTCTTTGGAGCGAGAGAACCTCCGATTGACGGGTTAAACTGGTCATACGAACTCAATGTGCAGTGTTGTGTTTTGAAGGGGTTTTGGATATATCGGGGGCCCGCAGTGTCGTGGAGTATGTGTGTGTACATATGTATACATATGTATATATATATATATATGTATATATATATATAAAAAGAGGGGGAAAAGGCATCCAAGGGATGTGTGGGGCCAGCGCCTTGAGCACTGTGCGCTTAGGTGCTGTGCGCTTAGGCGCAAGCGCGCCACGTGTCGGCACGTGGGCGCCTTGCGCTCGAGCGCTGGGCGCTTGGGCGCAAACGCGCCACGTGGGCGCCTTGCGCTCGAGCGCTTGGGCGCAAGCGCGCCACGTGGGCGTTTTACGCTGGGCGCTTGGGCGCAAGCGCACCACGTGGACGCCTTGCGCTCGAGCGCTGGGCGCTTGAGCGCAAGCGCGCCACGTGTCGGCATGTGGGCGCCATGCGCTCGAGCGCAGGGCGCTGACGAGAAAAAGGGCCTTTTAGTCCCAGAAATAGGGTTTAGAGTGGAGTTAAACTCCTAAAAATGTTTTGGTTGAGAAAATGGGTTCTTCTTCTTTCTCCACTGTTGGCTGGATCAAGAGATGTGAGATCAAAAAAATCTCTTCTTTTTGAGATCTAATGACAGATCCAAGTTCCTCTTTATGGGTTTTGTGGTGAAAAACTATTTAGTTTTGGAAAAGGAAAAGTAAAACTCTTGATTTAATTCAAAAGAAAGAATAAGGTTTGGAACCTTCAGAAATGGGAAAGAGACACAAACCCTAGGTTTTTTGAGGGGAATGAAAAGTATTACTTTATTCATCATCATGTTGCCTTTTGTAGGCTTACATATTTACATATAGCCCCTTGGGCTTCACAAAATGGTATTTTGCCTATCCCATGGCTCATGTGCCATTTCATTTTTGCACATAAGCCACGGGTTTACAAAATATTGGCTTTATGTCCATTTTGCATGCATCCACGTATAAACAATTACATAAAAAATTATTTATTACATGATTTTGTTATTGGCATTGGGAGGCTGGCCGCGGGTTCGACTTGGGCATAGGCCCGCTTGACCTGGGCTTGGGCCCACCTAGTTTGGGGGTTGACCTTGACTTTGACTTGGTCAACCCGGGGTGCAAATTTTTACCCCAACAAATTGTCCCCCATCAATAAATGCACACCGCACATTTAAGTTGTGTGCATGAAATTGATTGATCTTGAAGCTGGACTTCGAGGTGGAACATCGTTCCGGGGGCGGAGCATCATCCCGGGGAGCATGATTCCCGGGGATCGGAGCATCATTCTTATTCACAGAGCATAATTCCAAGGATCGGAGGAGATCAGAGCATCATTCCGAAGCGCGGGGCATAATTCCAACGGTCGGAGGAGATCGGAGCATCATTCCGAAGTGCGGAGCATAATTCCTAGGATCGGAGCATCATTCCGAAGGGCGGAGCATGATTCCAGAGATCGGAGCATCATTCCGATTTTCGGAGAATAATTCCAAGGTCGGAGTATCATTCCTTAGAGTCGAAACATAATTCTGAAGAGTAGAGGCATGATTCCAAGGATCGGAGCATCATTCCGAAGAGCGGAGCATGATTCCAAGGATCGGAGCATCATTCTGAAGAGTGGAGCATGATTCCAGGGGATCGGAACATCATTCCGATGAGCGGAGCATGATTCCAGAGATCGGAGCATCATTCCGAAGAGCGGAGCATGATTCCAAGGATCGGAGCATCATTCCGATGAGCGGAGCATCATTCCAGGGATCGGAGCATCATTCCAATGAGCAGAGCATCATTCCAAGGATCGGAGCATCATTCTGAAGAGCGGAGCATAATTCCAGGATTCGGAGCATCATTCCGAAGGGTGGAGCATGATTCCAAGGATCGGAGCATCATTCCGAAGAGCGGAGCATGATTCCAGGGGATCGGAGCATCATTCCGATGAACGACAGACATTCTGACCGAAGCATAATTTCGATGCAGGGGTTGATTCCCAGGCGAAGTATAATTCCGACAGGGAAGGCAGGTACTCCGAGGCGAAATATGATTCCGATACGGGGTACATTCTGAGACGAAGCATGATTCCGGCGCAGAGCTTGTTGGTTGACTTGATTCCGAGACGAAGCATAATTTCGACAGGGAAGGCAGATACACCGAGGCGAAGCATGATTTCGACACGGGGTAAATTCTGGGACGGAGTATGATTCCGCCGCAGAGCTTGCTGGTTGACTTGTTTCCGAGGCGGAGCATAATTCCGATGAGGAGGTCGTTGGTTGATTCTGAGCCGAAGCATAATTCCGACAGGGAAGGCAGATACACCGAGGCGAAGCATCATTTCGACACGGGGTGCATATTCTGAGACGAAGCATGATTCCGACACAGAGCTTGTTAGTTGATTTGATTCCGAGGCGGAGCCTAATTCCGGCAGGGAAGGTAGATATCTCGAGGTGAAGCATGATTTCGACATGGGGTAAATTCTGGGACGGAGCATGATTCCACCGTAGAGGTTGTTGGTTTGATTTGATTTAGGTTGACATCAGCATCGCTACACTGGAATATGGTACTAGGAACGAATCATCATTTGTCATGAGAGGATTTGAGAATTGGTTTTTTTGTTTGGCATCAGCATCGCTACACTGGAATATGGTACCGGGAGCGAATCATCATTTGTGTTTGCTTATTAGGAAACAATGGCTTAGGAGACAGGTTTTAGGTCCCTATCACCTAAGACTTTTCAATTTTGTGAGCCGTAAGGGTCTCACAAAGCATTTTCTCCCTACGGGTCGTAAGGATCCCGTAAGTGTATTTTCTCCTTGGGAGTCGGGGGAACTCCCAAGTGTGTTGCTCCTTTGTGAGTCGTAAGGATCTCACGCGGGAATTTTCTCCTCATAAAGTCGAGAGGACCTTGTGAGTGCATTTCATCTCTTTCTCACGAGTTTGCGCCCTTTCGGGTTTTCACAAACTCGCCGGCAGTCCTGCTGTTTATACTCACGGAGCCCTTTCGGGTTTTCATCCGTGCCTATTTTGCTTGTGGACATACCTTTTTTTAGAGAGATTGGGATTGTTTTACGCCCGTGGATTGTATACGGTTTTGCAGGATGCATGATCCAGACCGTAGGGCCATAAAAATTTCGGGATTTTGTTGGCGTATGCATCGCTGCACTGGAATATGGTACCAGGAGCGACTCATCATTCGCTACTTGGGGATTTGGATTTGGAATTTGGCTGGCGTCTGCATTGCTGCACTGGAATATGGTACCAGGAGGGACTCATCATTCGCCATTGGGGTATGGGATTTTGGAATTTGGTTGGCGTCTGCATCGCTGCACTGGAATATGGTACCAGGAGAGCTCATCATTCGCCATTGGGTATGGGATTTTAGAATTTGGTTGGCGTATGCATCGCTGCATTGGAATATGGTACCAGGAGCGTCTCATCATTCTCCATTTCGGGGTTGGGGAGCGATGGCTTAGGAGACAGATTTAGATCACTACCATCTAAGACTTTTCAATTTTATGGGCCATGGGGGTCCCATAAAAGCAATTTTCTCCCTGCGAGTCGTAAGGATGTCGCAGGTGTATTTTTTCCTTAGGAGTCGTGAGGACTCCTAAGTGTGTTTTTCCTTTATGAGTTGTAACGATCCCACAAAGGTTTGTTCTCCTCATGTATCGTGAGGACACATGAATGGGTCTTCTCAATGGAAGATAATTCCAAAAGCGGAGACCAGCCGCGTAACCGGTGATTGCGGTGAGGCATGGGTATGCTGAGAATTATTTGAGCCCGTGGATTGTATACGGCAGTCAATTTGGGGACTAACCGTAGGGCCGGAAATTTTTTGAGAAATTGGATTTTGGTTGGCGTCTGCACCGCTGCACTGGAATATGGTACCAGCAGCGACTCATCATTCGCCGTTTTTTTTGTTTTGTTTTACCGCGATTGCTCTATCATTTCAGCTTTTCTTATCGCGAAGATCGTGATTACCCTATCATTTCGGCTTTTATTCGCGGTTGCCCCATCATTTCGGCTTTATTTTCATCTTTATTTTACTCGCTGATTTTTATTGCGAGTTGTCCCATCATTTCGGCCTTTCTTTATTTTTCTTTTATTTACACATTTTTTGTTTATTTACATATATATATTTTTTTACATTCCCAGTTTAACGACTTAGAGGTCGACTGTTCCCAGTTTAATGACGTGGTGGTCGACTGTTTTCATAGAAAGGCATATGTCTGAGAGAATCAGTTTCACGAAGAACTTCGGTCCCCGTTTGTATGAAATTGGCGGTCGCAGCTAGACTGTTTGTTAACACGCCTTTAGACAGTTCTATCTCTCCTGCCTTATATTGCTTTTCGACCCAATCTTTGAAGACGAAGCAGTCCTCAATGGCATAACCTATCACTCTATGATATGGGCAGTATTTGGGGCGTCGGTCTTATTCGCTTCCTGCGGTCTTTTTGACTCTGGCAGTTGTAGACCGTTCTTCAGGACGTCTTTGAATATTTTACGGATTTTGTCCCTTCTGAAGGAATAGACCTTATCTAGCTTCTCTTTGAGTGGAGATTCTCCTCCCTCTCCGAACATTGGCTTCCGAAGCTGGTTGGCATTAGGCCCGCTCAATCCTTGCTTATTTCGGTTGGCCGAGGCATTGAAAGATTCAGTATTGTCGGAATTTCCACCTTTGCGATTTTCGTCCTTACGGTTTCTCCAGAACCTATTATTATTTTGGGAATCCGAGGAGGACTCCTGCTTTGAGCGCTCAAGCATCTGAACTTTCCTGGTCAGCTCTTGGAATGTTTTGAGACCTGCGGTGCACAGAAACGGGGCAATCCAATTGTTAAGATTTCCGAGGAGACCGACAGATTGGTCATGCTCTATCGGCGGTTCACATTTGACGGAGAGATTGCGCCATCGGGTTATAAAATCCGTGCTGCTTTCATTGTTTTTGGGCTTGGTCCTTACGAGCTCGGCAATGGTGATCTTATCGCTGACGCTCATGAACCTTCGCCGAAACAAAGATTCCATTTGGACGAAAGTAGTAACGGAGCCATCCGGTATGCTCGCGTACCAGTCGAAAGCAACATCGGTCAAGCTATTAACGAACTGGCGAAGGAGAAGCGCATCGTTGCCCCCAGTATTGCCGCATGAGGCTTTGAAGTGGGCGATGTGCTGATTCGCATTTCCCGTCCCATCAAATCTTCCGAATTTGGGGATGACGTAGCCGCTAGGAAATTCTACCAGATCATATTGAGCAGGATATGGTCTCCCACTGCTGCTGATATCTTTTTGTGCTTCGGCTTCGGCTACCAATATTTTGACTTTGTTGGCAACCAAATCCATGATTTGATCTTGAGTTAGCGGGCTACTGTCATCGATAGCCAAGACATTTCCTGAGATAGGATACGACTGGCTTTCGTGCGGTCCACCCACCTTTGGATTTGGGAGAATATGTGCCGGCTGTCTCGGGACATCGTTTCCCGGTTCATGAGCAGAGCCCTGCGCTTGATTGGGCGGATGAGAGGCAAGTTAGGCCGTAAGCCGTAAGACGGCATTTGTCAAGTCGTCGATCTTTGAGTAGAGCTTGGCCATCTCCTTGTCTTTGCTTCTGAGCTGTTTTCGGCACTCTTGGAGAAGTTGCTGCTCCGCATTCTTGGGCTGGAAAGTTGGCTCATCTTCGCTTTCCGAGCTCGGCTCCTCATGGACCGAAGGGTCTTTCCGCTTATCATCCTCATCGAGAAGGTTTTCATCATCCAGCGGGGGCGGCTGTTCTTGGGAAGCGGCAACCGCATTCAAGCCAGATTGGATTTAAGATGTGGTGGCCCCGTCCTTGCTCTTGCTGCGCGTGCCCACCATGTAGACAGTGTGGATCACATACCCAGCCATTTCCCCATCTTCGTCGGGGTAACCATGTTCTTCGAACCTCATGAGGTTCAGCCTAGCAGGAGCCCTAGCTCTATATCTGAGCCTTTTCTGCCTTTTCAATTTTAAGGGCTCGGCGGACATCCATTTCCTAGGAAGCCACCGTGAGTCGATTAGCGGGGAGCTTAAAGAAAACACCCGATCGAGCAGTTGTCAGGGGCACCGCCGGAGCTTGCTCGAGAGGCCCTGTTGCTTTGTTGGTGTTGATGGCCTTGCCCCCAGCTGGGGCCAGAGAGAGTCGTTCAAACACCGATTTACGTTTGAGTTGGGACGCCTTCGAGACCACCACATTTGGCATCTTGCCTTTCGAGACCGGTTTGTCTGTCACCGGGGCTTGAGGAGCTGGGATGGCGCAACTGGCATGAACATAATAGAGCCAAATGGTAGCAGCGGCTCCTCCCATTGTTGCCCGAGACTGGCCGGAAGGACCGTCCTGGAGTCTATCTTCATCGTGTAGGAGATAGGAGCTGAGTTCATCTTTGGAGACATTGTTGAAAGGTGATTGCTTGAAAACCTGCATGAAAAAGCATTATTTCAGTATAAATATAGGTATGTATATTGACTAAGTTCACATGAATGCTTAACCCGAAATATGGGAGGAGAGATTGGTCCCACCGGGCGTGCCAGAATGTGTAGGGTGTTTTTTGTCACCCCATTGAGATGGGAATACGCGCGCGCTTGTCAGGCGTACTACAGATTCCCCCTGCCTAGGGTAGGCGGGGGTTTAATAATTGTGGGGGTCCGAATCTCCGGCAGCCGCGGACTGAGCTGCCGTTAATTACCTCTTGCCTTTGGAGCGAGGGAACCTCCGATTGACGGGTTAAACTGGTCATGCGAACTCAATGTGCAGTGTACGTGTGTTGTATTTTGAAAGGGGGTTTTGGGTATATCGGGAGCCACGCCCCGTTAGAAATTTTTTCTAACAGGGACAGTGTCGTGGAGTATGTGTGTGTGTACATATGTATACATGTGTGTGTATATATATATATACTATACATATAAAAAGAGGGAGGAAAGGCATCCAAGGGATGCGTGGGGCCAGTGCCTTGAGCGCTGTGCGCTTAGACGCAAACGCGCCACGTGTCGGTATGTGGGCGCTTTGCGCTCGAGCGCTGGGCGCTTGAGTGCAAGCACGCCACGTGTCGGCACGTGGGTGCCTTGCGCTGGGCGCTTAAGCGCAAGCGCGCCACGTGTTGGCACGTAGGCGCCCTGCGCTCGAGTGCAGGGCGCTGGCGAGAAAAATGGACTTTTAGTCCCAGAAATAGGGTTTAGAGTAGAGTTAAACTCCTAAAAATGTTTTGGTTGAGAAAATGGGTTCTTCTTCTTCCTCTTCTGTTGGCTGGATCAAGAGATGTGAGATAAAAAATATCTCTTCTTTTTGAGATCTAATGACAGATCCAAGTTCCTTTTTATGGGTTTTGTGGTGAAAAACTATTTAGTTTTGGAAAAGGAAGAGTAAAACTCTTGATTTAATTCAAAAGAAAGAATAAGGTTTGGAACCTTCAGAAAGGGGAAAGAGACACAAACCCTCGGTTTTTTGAGGGGAATGAAAAGTATTACTTTATTCATCATCATGTTGCCCTTTGTAGGCTTACATATTTACATATAGCCTCTTGGGCTTCACAAAATGGCATTTTGCCTATCCCATGGCTCATGTGCCATTTCATTTTTGCACATAAGCCATGGGCTTACAAAATATTGGCTTTATACCCATTTTGCATACATTCACGTATAAACAATTACATAAAAAATTATTTATTACATGATTTTGTTGTTGGCATGGGAAGGCTGGCCGCGGGCTCGACTTGGGCATGAGCCCGCTTGACCTGGGCTTGGGCCCACCTAGCTTGGGGGTTGACCTTGACTTTGACTCGGTCAACCAGGGTGCAAATTTTTACCCCAACAGGTGGAAAACAGTCAACCGTGCAAGATCGTTGGCAAAGGTACGATCATACTATAAACGTCAGGAGGAGGTCAAATCAAGTTGAAAAATGCTAGGTATATTCCAGATTTAAAGAAAAGCCTAATTTTCACAAATCGGCTAGACAACGAGGGTTACATTAAGGTGTTTGGGAACTCTCAGTGGAAGATTTTCAAAGAATCATTGGTTGTCGCAAGGGGCAAGCTGAGTGGTTCATTGTATTCCTTCAGTGGGAGCAATGGAGGTTCAATTGCATTAGCGACGAGTTCGGAGATAAATTCGGAGACATCGTTGTGGCACAAACGATTGGGGGCACCTCAGTGAGAAGAACATAAAAATTCTTCAGGATAGGGGTTTCTTTCGGGGCTGAAAAAAGTGGAGTTTGAGCTTTATGAGAGGTGTGTTTGTAATAAGTAAAACGCGCTCAAATTTCAGATTGAAGGCGTAGCTAAAAAGACTAAGAAGCTGGAGATGGTGTATACGGACGTATGAGGTCCGGCCTAAGTGGAGTCTTATGGAGGAAATCAATATTTCGTGTCGTTCATCGATGTGCAAGCCGGAAGATATGGGTGTATACAATGAAAAAGTCTGATGTGTATGGTGTTTTCAAACACTGGATTGTGCAGGTGGAAAACCAAACGGGGCTAAAGGTTAAGTGCCTTAAGTCCGATAATGACGGGGAATATTGCACGTAAGAGTTTGAGGCATTTTGCTCACAAAAGGGTATTCGTTGTTTGAAAACAGTATCATGGACGCTGCAACAGAACGACATCGTCGAAAGAATGAACAAGACGATCCTAGAGCGGGTAAGAAACATGACCTTGGATGCGGATGTGCCAAAATTCTTATGGGTAGCAGCCGTTGATGCTGCTGTGTATCTAATCAACAGAAGCCCGGCAAATGCGCTTAATGGAGGCATTCCGGAAGAAATTTGATTAGGTAAACCGGTTAATTACTCGCACCTAAAAGTATTTGGTTGTATTGTGTATTCTTTGATTTATAAGATGGAAAGAAGTAAGCTTGACTCCAAGTCTAGGAAGTGTGCTTTCATTGGGTATGGTGGAGATGAGTTCGGATATCGGCTGTGGGATTACACAAGAAAGAAGGTAATACAAAGCCGGGACGTCGTCTTTGATGAGCAACACTTGTACAAAGAAAAGAAGCAAACCAAGGATGGTGCAGTACATGAGTTCGTCGAGTTAGATGGAACTCAAAAGAACGATCAGATACCCACTGGTGGAGATCAAAATTTAAAGAAGACCGCATTGCAGGATCGGGTTCAAGAACAGATTGGTGACCAAGTTCAACAACTAGATGTACCAGTTTTGAGAAGATCTATACAAGATAGGGGCTACCTGATAGACTTGTTACCGGCTTCATTTTGTACACAGATTCGGGAGAACTCGAATCTCTTGCAGAAGTAACAAGCGACGGTGCTAGCAAGCAGTGAGAGCAAGCAGTGGAGATGAATTCTTTAAAGAAGAACCGTACGTGAGAGCTAATGAAGCACCCAAGGGTCGAAAAGCGTTGCTGAATAGGTGAATGTACCAGATAAAAGATGAGGATGATGTTGTGAAGCGGTACAAGACACGCTTGGTAGTCAAGGGATATGTACAACAATATGAGATTGACTATCAAGAGATTTTTCCCCAGTGATAAAGACGACATCAATTCGGGTGATACTCAGTATCATGGAGGTGGAGAATTTGCACTTAGAGCAGCTGGATGTAAAAACAGTGTTCCTTCATGGAGATTTGGAGGAGAAGATCTATATGTTGCAGTCACCGGGAAATAAGGTGAAGGGGAAAAAAGTATGATGTAGCCTGCGAAAAGGCTTGTATGGTCTCAAGCAAGCTCCTAGGCAATGGTATCTCAAGTTCGATCAGATTATTTTAGAGACATGATTTGTGCGTTGTGAATCAGATCACTGCGTGTACGTTCAAACTTTTAAGAACGAAGACTACATTATTTTGTCATTTTACGTGGATGACAATTGTAGTGGGTCCGAGTTTTGAGAAAATTCAAAGTCTGAAAAAGATAAAGGCTAAAAAATTCTCCATGAAGGATTTGGGAGCAGCCAATCAAATTATGGACATGAAAATCGTGAGAGATAGGAAGCAGCGAAATCTGTGGTTATCGCAAAGGGGCTACATCGAGAAGGTTTTGAAGCGGTTCAATATGGACAAGTCAAAACCGATGAGTACGCCCTTAGCAAAACACTTCAAACTCAGAAAGGAGTTGTGCCCAACAACTCAAGAGCAGAAAGATGAGATGACAAGAGTACCATATGCATCTGCGGTGGGGAGTTTGATGTATATGATGATGAATACGAGATCAGATATTGCACATGCGGTGGGAGTTGTGAGCAGATATTACAAAACCCGGGAAATGAGCATTGGAATGCGGTGAAGTGGATACTAAGATATCTTAGGGGAACGTCCGGTCATTGTTTATGTTTCGAGGGTGACTCTCTAAAGGTGCAAGGTTACGTTGATGCGGACTACTCGGATGATCGAGATAGTGGGAAGAGCACAACAGGATACGTATTCACGGTTGGGGAACAACGGTGAGTTGGATATTTCAATTACATAAGGTGATGGCATTATCAACTACGGAGGCTAAGTACGTGGCCATCACGGAATCCAGTAAGTTGATGATTTGGTTGCAAGGGTTACTTGAAGAATTGGAGAAAAAACAAGACTTCAATACCTTATGGATCGACAGCCAAAATGCGATACATTTGACGAAGAATGCGACATATCATTCTCGGATGAAGTACATCAAGGTGCGGTATCATTTCATATGCATAGAGAAAGAAGATGGAGAGTTTATACTGCTGAAGATTGCGGGAGAAAAGTCCAGCGGATATGTTCAACAAGATCGTAGACAGAGATAAGTTGGATCTCTATTGCAGTTTGGTGAAACTCTCCATGAAAATCTAATGAGAAGAGAATAGAGCGGAGTCATGTAAAGTCTACCAGCGTTTGGGAATCAAGGCTTAAGTATCTCCAGGTGGGAGATTGTTAAATTATGGAGAAACTTCAGGCACAGACGTCTGATGGAAAGACAGACGTCTGGACATGCATGAGAGCCATGTTAGAAATCCAGAGCAACACCAGACGTCCGATGGAAGGGATGCAGACGTCTGGTCAAGTCGAAACCAAAAGTACAGAGCATCTAGAGACGTCTATGGTAGGCGTCTAGAGAAGTCTATGTTAGACGTCTAAAGACGTCTATAGCAGACGCTTGGTGGTAAATGTGTAAACGTCTGCCTAAGGAGCTGAAAAGATACAGAGTCTAGGCAAACGTCTGACCAAGTGTGGTTCAGACGTCGATCGACGATAAAACTGCTGCGAACAAAATTTTGGTTATTCGAGTAGGATTAGAGTTTGCCTATAAATAGGGACCTCTCATATGAATTATGTATTGCCTAATTAAAAAGAAAAGAGAGACTATTGTATTGAGAGGGGGACGGCTTAGATCTAGAGAGATTTGAGAGAAATCTCCTAGGGTTACTCATGTTGTACTTGTTTCGAGAATATAGTAGACTATGCAGATTCTGCTCTGCCGGAGACTAGACATACAGTGGGTGAATCTCGTTAATAAATTCCTCTCTGGTTTATGTTTGTGATTCTATTTTCTTATTCTCGCACTTTATTATCGTTGTCTTTCGTTATTAATTGCGTGATGTGATTGCGTAATTTGTGCAACACATTAGAACTTAAGTACAATATAATAATAATATCAATTAAAAAAAATTCCCAAATAAAATTATTATTTTTATTATTTGAGTTTAATATTTTTAATTAAGATAAAATATATAATTATGGTTTTCTAAGTTTGTTAATTAAATGATAATTAGTATTTAGAAATTGTTTTCTAATAAAATAGTATCATATTTTAATATGCTTATAATATTTTATTGTCCACTTTAGTTTTGTAACTAAATATATAATAATAGTATGATTCTTTTAACAAAATATATTTAGTATTTAAGTTTGTTTGATAACTTATTAACCTCTTATTTTAATTTGCATCTAATATATTTTCAAATATTAGTTTATGTAACTAAATATATTATGGTTGTTTAAGTAGTTATGATATATAATATTTAGAAAGTTGTTTTATTAAATCTAGTATTATTTTATCTCTTTTAAACCAACCCTGACCTATTTATACAACCATATCATATTTTAAACTAATCTATATATTTTATCTCCCCAAACAAAACTATACATATTTTAATCATATACATATTTAAACTAATATACACACACCAAACATCCTTTACAAACTCCCACATATTTTAATCTTTTTAACAGCATTTGGATCTCTCTTCAAATGTATTTCCTCAATATTTTATTCTCCTACCTTATAACAACTTTATATATATTTATTATTATCATCTCTCTCCTTCTCATATAAATCAGCATTCTCTCTCTTTCCTATCATAATATTTTCTTTTTCTTCAAAATTAGCCAAGCCATCAAAGTTTAGAGATTTACTTCGTGTCGTCGTGTTTTTCATCTCCGAGGCAAATACTCTTGTTCCTTTCCTTTAGTTGATGCAACATCAGCAATTCTTTAAATAAATTATTAACTTACAATGTTTAAATAAAATTGTAATATTACGTCGCTTCATTAATATATCTGTAACCACAAATTTCATGCACTTTCCTTTTGACTTTCTTTTCGTTAATAAAGGTTTTTCTTTGAATCACCTTGCATCGATATCCCATGAGTCTTGAGTTCAAACCCTAACCTCTCCAATTTATACGGTATAATAATAGTAATAGTTATTATTTTCTTAGATGTAATTATTTTGATTGGGGTTTAATATTTTATTTATGATAAAGTAAATATGTTGTTTGTATTTTATTAATTAATTATCTCTGTGTTATATTGTCTTGATTAAATATGGTTACGATATTCTTGTTATATTAAATCTATTTTTATACCAAATCATATAACAAAAATTTATATTATACACTCACGTTATTATATTAACATGACTGTTTTTAACTTAGGTAGTACTTATATTTTATACCTATTTAATATTATTATGTATAAACCCCTTTATATTTATAATACAAATCTTTTATATATGACTGTTATATTGATATAATATTATTAAACATATTACTTTAATATATGACTGTTATATTGATATAATATTATTAAACATATTATTTATGCGAATAAAAGATAAGTGGAAATCTTTGAAAATCTTTTTAAACAAATTGATTTGAGGGTGTTTTGTGAGAAAACCAAATTTTTGGGGGTTTATATGCAATAGTACCAATTCTATTTAAAACCCACTTCCTTTCTTTTTCTCTCTAAAAAAATAATAAACAAAAACCTAATCCTAAAACCTAGCTGCAGCATCTCTTCCATGTATCTTCTTCCTAATCTTCTTCCTTACCCTCTCTCGTTCCCCTTCACTCTCGCCTCCATGCAAGAAACGAGACCCCATCATCTTCCTCTCATGGCCATCCTTCTCTTAAAACATCAAACCCATCGTCACCATCGCACGAGATCTGCTCCTCATGACCCCGGCTGCCGCTGCCTGCCTCCATCGATGACGCCGAGCTCCGTTTCTTCATTTCTTTCGATGTTATGTAAGCCCCCCAATTCTATTCGATTCTTTCATCTAGTCTAATTTTTAGTCGTGATTTGTTTGTTTAGGGTATCCTTTTACTATGTTGTCATTTTCTATAAAGGAAAATTTATACTTCATCTAAAGTATATAATACGAACGTTTTTTATATGTTAATTTCCTTAATATTTTAGGGTAGATGGATCTTTATCTGAGATTTTTGGATAGACTTCCATTTATACTTGATCATTAAATTTTACTTTTTGCCAAATCAAATTATACTTGAATAATAGGAAATGCCATATGACAGCAACATGATTATTCATCTATTGTTCTGAACTGCAAAATGTCTGAGCACCGCGTGGGAATAATGTTTAAAAAATCTGCTTGATATATATAGGTTTCTGAACCAAGAAAACTAAATTTACAACTGAATAATCACCATAATCAATATCATTAACTTTTCTGGCTAATATGGCAAGCTAACTATTGAAAGAGTAAAAATGTCCATTAGCAGGTTGATGGAATCCTTACATCAGCCATCCCTTGGTATAAACCCTTGGTCAAGAAAATCGTGGATAAGAAAAGTAACTCCTGGTAGGAATTTCTACTCATTGATTTCTTTTTACTTAATTTAATTTGAGGAGCAACCCTACAAAAATATTCTAGACCAAGAAAAAGGCCAGAACAAGAAAAAATAGGATAGACTTGTATGATGTATTCCCAAGATCTGCAATCATCTGGTAGAGCTAATTACACCACTAAGGGAGAGAAATAGCTGGATATGTGCAGCCTATGAATGGCTGAGGGCAAAACTTTGGTTTGGTTAATGATCAGAAAAGGGGACAATAAGTCCACTAAAGAGTTTTATATCCAGAAACAAGAAATGATCTGATCTGATGGTATCTTGCAGTTTCTATACCTTCTTTGGATCCATGTGAGTGGTTAAGTAGGATTAATAAGCTCATTAGAACCAAGTAAACTTATTTAATAGGAATTTATATGACTCTTGCAAATACATCTTATGGCTGTATGTGTACAAGAGAAATAAACTGACTTCGTATTTTCCACAATACACCTTGTCTTTTATTAATCAAGGAAAATCATTCCTGCTTTCCTCTTCATGTGAAACTCTTGGTAACTACAAATTATTCCTTGTGTAAGATCCTCTAATTCTAAACCAAACCGATAAATTTCTGGATGTGAACTTATGATTATTTCTTACCTTAAACTGATCTATTATCACACACTTGTTACATATACATAGAGATTTAGAATTATATTTAGGACTTGACCTGTATTCTCAGGAGTCTCATAACCAACTCATGAATGAGCCCGTGTTTCTTGGCCCCTGGATGATAGCCTTGGGTCTGTGAATACTCTGGCGGTGGTTGGAGTCTTATTACATGAGCGGACCCGTGTTTTCTTACCCCCGGATGATAGCCTTGGGTCTGTGAATACTCCTGCGTTAGATTATGCTATCTTGACCTGAACCCGATATGTATCTGTAAATCTTGAATCTCATGAATCTAATGAATATCATGAATCTCATGAATTTCGTGAATATGACATGTACACTATTTATTGGATATATATATATATATATCATGGGGGATGGGGCAGCTTGAAAATGGGGGTATTTATGTGTAATGGAGGATCATATCTTGTTTCTCGTGGTACCGAAAAACGGTATATTGCATTATACACACACATATATATATTGAATCTCGTGAATCTCGTGTTGCTGTTGTTCTGTGGCATTACGGAATATCCTGGTTACATAATAAAACTCCTACAATCGAGCTTATATTTATATTTATACCTATGCTTATGGTTATACTCGTACTCATACTTATACATACCAAATTTCGCGATACTTTAGTTACTTTGCACTGATTAATACATATTACTTATTTGACATGCACATTATAGTTTACTGTACGCAGTTATTCTCATACCAAGTATTATATATCAAGTTTCATTTCAAATATTTTTATATATAAAATGGTGCTTACCGAACTTTAGTTCGCTGACGACATTCATGTTTTTATATTTTCTTTTCTTGGAAATGTCGTCAGACAACTTTAGGACAGATGACGAGGCTAGGTACGAGGTGGTACCAACCGAAAACAGTCAATATCTTTCAAGTCAAGCCTAGTTCTGGTTTTCCTTTTCAATAAGCATGTCTTTTGTTCAAGGATATCTTTCATCCCTACTTTCTTGAATTTCCAAACCATGTTCAGTTATCGATTTTGGGACTATTATAAATATTGTTGGATATTTTATAAGTTTAAAATTCTTTTACTATAATTTCCTTTACTGCTTATATAGACACTTAGTGTATTCATGTTGAGAAAAAGTGCTTCTCGATATGAATACGTTGCGGGATGGTTGCTCTCGTTTCTCGTTTTTGGAAAGCGGGGCGTGACAATATCTTATAATACTTGTTCACATGATGAAACCCTAGGATCTAGATCACCCATTAATCTATTCATCACGTGAACTGTAAAAGTGTAAGCATAATAAAATAATTATTAACATGTAGATATTGTTTAATATATAAAAAGTTTTATAAGTAATTATATGTTTCTGTTGCAACCATATTGGTATACACTAGTATGCAAAATATCAACACCCATATCCTAATCTTAAACATAAAAATATACAATTATTACTGTTAATCAATAAATGCTCTGAGCTTAATATTTAATATATATAAATTGAACTTTCTACACTACCACTCGTTATAACATTACTGCACTCTATATGCCCTGATCATATAAATTATATTAACACTATAATTTGTATTAATACTTTCTGTTATCACATAATTATAAAACTTATTACTAACACTTACATGATAACTAGTCAATCTGTCGCTTATTTTATCTTACTATTATCTCATAATTATACCGCTTTATGCATCTGTAATTTGTCATTCCTATTTAACTATGATTAACCCTTTAAATCATGTTCTAGATTATCTCCGATGCAATAAATAAACCCGGATGTTAAATACAGATGTTTGCATATTTATGAAGAGTATTGTTTACATTTTTGACTTTATCATATCATATCGCCTACATTTAACATTTTACTTGAAACTATTATTATCGACATGCTAGAGCAACTCTACCATGCTATTCTTGTTTATATGCACTATCATATTATAACTACTGTATTTGACATGCCATGACTACTCATTGTTCCAGTCTACTCATATTAAAACGAGATATCTAATTAGAATGCTGAATTACATGCCATGACACAATCTATACTGCTACAAGTTCCGTTTCTGTACAATTAACATGATATTATAAGTGTCTGTCCATTCGGCATTCCTAATTAGTGATTCAGTTTACTGCCATGCTAGTTATAAATACGTTGGATGTTGGGCTAGTTTGAGTATGTATTCGTTCAACAGGATCTTAAGAGTCCCATGCTGGCAGCTCATACCGGGATATATCGGTCGCTTGTTACTATAGCTCATATTGGACTATATCGGTCACTTGTTTATGCAGCTCGTATCGGGCTATATCGATCATTGGAGCTCGTACCGGGCTATATCAATCGCATGTTCATTAGCTGGTACCGGGCTTTAAACGGTCAAATGTTATTATTATTAGTACCGGGATTTACAGGTCACTTGTACATACCATATTTGGGCTTGTGTTTTCTTGCCCCTGGGGCACTACCCTTAAATTGGGAATACTCCTGCAGAGGTTGACGTACCGACTTGAACTCACAATAGGTTAGATTACCCTTATAGCGACCCACTAGGTTTATGACTTGACCTGTTTACATGCTTGCTTCATATTACTGTTATATCTATATCTACATGTGCACACGGTCTTCACTACACTCGCATATTTATGTTATCATACACATACACACACTATTACGATTGAGTACTTGTTGGAATTCTGACATCCCTGAGACCTGTCATCTCATATTTAAAAACTAATTCACAGGCAGAGCATGATCAGAATGACTTTCAAGAGTTTGCCGAAGATCAATAGTATTTGTAGGTTTATTTCTATTTTATTTCGGTTGATCTTAGAATGTGCGCCATCGCGGGACGTTGGGAGTGATGTATCTTTATTTTGGATCATTTATTTCGTTTATTCGGATATTTATCTTCCGTGGATATTTTATTGGATCCATCATCTTGTGATTCCATTTTTTATATTACTCGTTATTCTTGCAGCATGATATTAGTATTATATTTTGGATATTATCGTATAGATTTAGCTAGAACCTTAAGTGTGACTACGGTAGAGCGATTCCCCCTTGTCTAGGAGCACTGATGGTTTCGGTCAATATTTCCGTATTTCGGGAATTGAGGCGTTACAAGTTGGTATCAGAACCACGCTGATATCGAAGTTAGTCTTGGTTCTACCGACCTTTTAAGTTAGAACCGCGTGTCTAGAATTCCCATAGTGTGTTGTGCTGCATAGTTCATTGACTCTGATTGTAAAATTCGGACGACTAAAATAGAATTACGCTATTGTATCCATGTACTGCGGCATGGTTAAAATGCGGTATTCTGTTTAAGTAACTTAGAGTTCTACCCTTGATTTGTTCCTACATATTTGACTTCGTTGTACCGCCTTGTTTTTCTTTTCGTTCAATTACTCTCGAATATATATCTTATCTTGAGCTTTGAAATTTCGTTAAATTTCTTGTAAAGTGGGTAGAATGTAATACCATAGAACTTAACTACAGTATAATAATAATATCAATTTAATTTTTTTCTTAAATAAAATTATTATTTTTATTATTGGAGTTTAATATTTTTAGTTACGATAAAACATATAATTATGGTTTTCTAAGTTTGTTGATTAAATGATAATTAGTATTTAGAAATTGTTTTCTAATCAAGTAATATCATATTTTAATATGCTTATAATATTTTATTGTCTACTCTAGTTTTGTAACTAAATAGATAATAATAGTATGATTGTTTTAACAAAATATATTTAGTATTTAAATTTGTTTGATAACTTATTAACCTCTTATTTTAATTTGCATCTAATATATTTTCAAATATTAATTTATATAACCAAATATATTATGGTTAGAAGGTTGTTTTGTTAAATCTAGTATTATTTTATCTCTTTTAAACTAACCCTAATCTATTTATACAACCATATCATATTTTAAACTAATATATATATTTATCTCCTCAAACAAACATATACATATTTTAATCATATACATATTTAAATTAATATATATACACACACACCGAACATCATTTACAAACTTCCACATAATTTAATCTCTTTAACAGTATTTGATCTCTCTTCAAATATATTTCTCCTCAATATTTTATTCTCCTATCTTATAATAATTTTACATATATTCATTATCATCATCTCTCTACTTCTCATATAAATCAACATTCTCTCTCTTTCTCATCATAATATTTTCTTGTTCTTCAAAATTAGCCGAGCCATCAAAGTTTGGAAATTTGATTTGTGTCATCGTGTTTTCGTCTCCGAGGCACGTACTCTTGCTCCTTTCCTTTAGTCGATGCAACATCGGCAATTCTCTAATAAATTATTAATTTACAATGTTTAAATAAAATTGTAATATTATGCGGCTTCATTAATATAACCTATAATACTTATACACATGATGAAAAACTTAGGATCTAGAATACTCATTAATCCATTCATCACGTGAACAACTGTAAAAGTGCAAGCGTAATAAAATAATTATTAACATGTAGATACGATTTAATATATAAAAAGATTTATAAGTAATTATATATTTCTGTTACAACCATATTGGTACACACTAGTATGCAAAATGTCAACGCTTATACCCTAATCTAAAATATAAAAATATACAATTATTACTGTTAATCAATAAATGCTCATGGCTTAATATTTAATATATATAAATTGAACTTTCTACACTATCACTCCTTATAACATTACTGTACTTTATGTTCCCTAGTCATATAAATTATATTAACACTATAATTTGTATTAATAATTTCTGCTATCACATGATTATAAAACTTATTACTAGCACTTATATGATGACTAGTCAATTTTTCACTTAGTCAATCTGTCGTTTATTTTATCTTATTTCTAGTATCTCGTAATTACACCGTTTTATGCATCTGTAATTTATCATTTCTATTTAACTATGATTAACCTTTTAAACCATATTCTAGATTATATTTGATGCAATAAATAAACCCGGAAGTTAAATAGAGATACTTGCATATTTATGTAGTACTTGTTTAATTTTTGACTTTATCATATTATATCGCCTGCATTTAACATTTTACTTGAGACTATTATTGTTGACATGCCTGAGCAACTCTAACATGCTATTCTTGTTTATGAACACTATCATACTATAACTATTGTACTTGACACGCCATGACACGCATTGTTCCAGTCTACTCATATTAAAACAAGATCTCTAATTAGAATACTGAATTACATGCCATGACACAATCTATACTGTTACAAGTTCCATTTCCGTATAATTGACATGATATTACAGGTGCACGTTCATTCAGCATTCTTAATTAGTGATTCAGTTTACTGCCATGTTAGTTATAAATACGCGGAGTGTTGGGGTGGTTTGATTGTGTATTCAACAGGATCTCAGGAGTCTCATGCCGGCAGCTCATACCGGGCTATATCGGTCGCTTGTTGCTACAGCTCATACCAAGGTATATCGGTCACTTGTTCATACAGTTCGTACCGGACTATATCGGTCATTGGAGCTCGTACTAGGCTATATCGGCCACATGTTCATTAGCTGGTACCGGACTTTAAACTGTCAAATGTTATTATTGTTGGTACCAAGCTTTACACGGTCACTTGTTCATTCCACATTTGGACCCGTGTTTTCTTGTCCCTGAGGCCCTACCCTTGGATTGGGAATACTCCTGCAGTGGTTGATATACCCACTCGAACCCACAATAGGTTAGATTACCCTTTTAGCGACCCATTAGGTTTATGACTTGGCCTGTTTACATACTTCTTATTACAGCCATATTTATATCTACATATGCACGCGGGCTTCACTATACTTACATATTCATGCTATCACACACATACACACTATTACGATTGAGTACTTGTTGGGATATTCTGGCATCCCTGGGACTTGCCATCTCGGGTTTAAAGACTAATTCACATGCAGAGCATGATCAGAGTGAATTTCAGGAGTTTGCCGAAAATCAATAGTATTTGTAGGTTTATTTCTATTTTATTTCGGTTGATGTCAGAATGTACGCCCTCGCGAGACGTTAGGAGTGATGCATATTTATTTTGGATCATGTATTTCGTTTATTCGGATCTTTATCTTCCATAGATATTTTATTGGATCTATCATCATCTTGTGATTCTATTTTTGATATTATTCGTTATTTTTGCAGCATGATATTAGTATTGTATTCTGGATATTATCGTATAGATTTAGCTAGAGCCTTAGGTATGACTATGGCAAAACGATTTCCTCTTGTCAAGGAGCACTGACGGTTTCGGTCCATATTTTCGAATTCCGGGAATTGGGGCATTACAATTTGTTGCGTCGTAAGCATTGTTTCGTGAATCGACTTTCTCCCAGCATATCAATGGTAAAGGTGAGGGTTTCTCTTATATTAGTCAAAAAATCAACTTTACACAACTTATTTTTTATGATCGACATCATTCTTCTTTAGCTTCATAGCTTATAAATAGCATATGTACACCAATTTCCATGTGATTTTTGAGGCCATTTGACCATTGATTCGGTTATGAAAAATGTTCTATTATCGACAAGTTGTTAGATTTTGCAAGCCTCCGATGCAAGGGTATCAAAATCATATAATTTTTTGTGTGCCCATGTCTTACAATATGTTGATAGATTGTCGACTTTTTGGCTGACTAGAAGAGTTTTCTCTCCTAAGTAAATATAGGAAAAAGCCTTCAATCCCACCTATTAATCACAATAGACACACATGAGCAATTCTAAATGAAGCATAGTCTTGATGTTCATGGTTCTAAATTTAGAATCAAAGAAATTGAGGAAAAATAAAGAAAAAATAATAAATTAAATTCACCTGTAAATGGCTCTTGACTTCATCATTGGTGAGCCCATCCACCTTCATCAGCTCCCTAATTTGTTTCGGCGTTGCAACTGCAAACATTTTCAAAAACCAACACAAACCCTATATCAACAACACGAATCATCACAACAACAAACACATCAAATTAAAATAAAATATTTCGAAACACGCCATGAGCTCCTCCAAGCTGCTGGAGCGCATGCAGAAATCTCCGGTGGAGCTCCGGCGACCAACACCTCCTCGCCTTCCTCGACAAACTCCCTCCCTTCTCCTTCTCCTCACCATTTCCACCACCTCCATTATTATCATTATTTTTATTCTCGTTTGCCGAGTTCGCCGGAGCCTCATTAACAACAGCCTTTTCTCTCTCAAAAGGATGAAATGCTCCCCCAATTCTCTTCACATTCATCGCAATTGGCTTCCTCACGACTTCCTAATCATTCAATCACCACCAACAACAAAAATCTCAAAATGGGTTCCCACAAAAATTACTAAATAGCAAAATAAAATCACAAAAAACAATAAAAAAAAAAGCTCACCTTTTGGGGCTCAGGCTGCTGATTCGAAAGCTGAACAGATTTCAACCAATCTGGCATATCATCAACATTATCAGTCTTAGCATCATGATTCTCTTCATCTGATGAACAACTCGGCCTCAATGGGAGAAACTCCTCTAAAACAGGGACCGTTTCCTCTATAATCTGTTGCTTCTTATATGTCTCAATCGCTAGCAATTTTTTTAAAAAAATACCCATCACCAGAAAAAAAAATCAATCGAAATCTCGAGACCCAGATCGAAATTAGACCCAATAAACAAAACCCAGATGAGATTTATCAAAAAGATGATACCTTGTGTGACAACATGAAGGCTGAGGGGCAGCTCCTTCTCAAACATCAGCATCTTCTTCCTTTCTTCCTCCAAGGCTTTGATGTAATCCATGGCGGCTCTTCCTCAAGATTGAAGAGAGAGAGAGAGAGTCAAGGGGAGCTCTCTTTGGATGCAAGTTACAAATAGGAGAGAAAATTGAAGAATAAATCTGTAGAGAGAGAGAGAAGAGAGAGAAAACAAGGAAAATAAATGAGAGAGAGAGAAGAAACGGAATCGAGACGCCGCATAAAAAAAACGAATCTTTCGAAGATTCTCGTAGCTGGCGCTGACGTCGCAGCGGAACAAGGGGATAAGAACGATGACCAAAAAACGGAGGAACAATTTTCGGGTTTTTCTAGGTTAAATTGTCAACAAACCCAAGCAGGTTTTTCCCTTGACAAAAAACCCTTGGCATATACAGCTGTCAAAAACCCTCGGGAAAATTTCCATGCAGTGTCTGTATAGAAACTTGCTATATCTAAATAGGTCATATATCATAGACAGTTGCATAGATATCACATAATAGCTAGATATAACAGACAACTATATAGATACCGCAATCAGGTTTTTATTGACAACTGAAAACCTTTTCAAGGATTTTTGACAAAAGCTTCGAGGCCGGGGCTTTTTGTCAACGGAGAAACCTGCTTGGGGGTTGACAATTTAACCTTATTATATGTCATCCCAAAGCTTACTTATTTTTAAATATCACCCCAAAATATAGATATTCCATATATCATCTCCAAAACATACGATTTATCTAAAAAAACAGCATGAAAATATTATCATTAGCCAAAAATTGCCTTTGTTAACGTATAGTGTCAATTTTTTTTACTCGAATTGGGTTAGCTTAACTAAATATACAGGTTTATGAAAATAAAATCACAATTAGCTTATTTCTCTTTTATTCTGCTCTCTTAAGACATTCCTTTCTTTTTTGCAAATTCACCTTATTCAATCCATCAGACCACATAAAACCCTTTATTTATCAGCAAAAAAATGTTAGATTTCACTATTGCACCATTAATATCGGAAGAAGTGCTACTTTAGTTGCTATAGAGTATTTTTCATCCGAAAATTAGGTCAAGAGAAAATTTTGGAAAAGTTACAGGTTTTAGGGGTGATATACTGAATATCAAAGTTTTGAGGGTGATATTCAAAAAAATGGGAAGTTTAACCATTAATTTATTCCCAAGGATTTTATTTCCTAAATGAATCTTAACCGTTGGTTTTTGTAATCGTTGGGTTGAGATTGAGCGGAGGAAGTGAATCTTGCTGGGAACAAAGGAAGATTCTTATAGCCGGCTGTTTTGAGAGTGGGTGGAGATTCCAGAGAAATCCAGGGTTATTTGAAAAATAATAAATTATGCTTATTATTTTTTTTTTTAAAAAAATAAATTTAATTACGCGTGGGGATAAGATTTGACTAGGGCTTCACTAACCCTTGGGGATGCGAGGAGCCGTGTTTGGTTTTGTCTTGGGAAATGAGTTTGGGTTTTTTTTTAATGAAAGATCCAAAATAGGAAGAGAATATTATTAGGGAATAAACTTGTGGGTGAAGGATAATCCAATGGATTCGATGCTACAAATATTCATTGAATGTTGTTTGTCGAATCTTATTAAAGGTAGGCCCAAACCCTATAATGGACTGTAATGGAGAAGCAAAAAATTATTGCGAGATAAACAGTATTGATTTTCTGTGTGGTGATCCACGTCTGTTTATTTTTTTTGATAACATATGTATATGACTGAAGATGGACAATGATGGAGCTCCTTTTCGGGCCTCCGTCAGTTGTTGTCTTCCGTTGATCTCACGGTGAACTTAGCTGTTTATCCTTCATTGCGTGTGGGTCTCAATGGGGTTTTGGAGGAAAAGGTGAGGTGAGGAAGCTGTTGTCAAGCACCTGCAAAGAAATCCCGGGGTGGTTTGGTACCACCGAGGATCCTCCGACGCTCAAGTTAGTGATGAGATCCGAGCAGAGTAACGGCATAAAAGTGTAAAAAAGGGCTTACTTGACCCCTCTGTGATGGGAGTTTATATAGCGGTGGTGGTATGCAGCAGCAGGCGTGAGAATCTCGCCGGCAGTTACGCTCCCGACGTCACGTCCGCGTAAAGAGCGGATCGTCCATTAATGGGGATCGTGATGGCGTGGAACGTGGGATGTTGCTGGCGGAGAATCTGCGCATGACGAGATTTGCGGAGTGGCGGTTACGCCTGTGAGTGGTGGAGTTGGTCGGTCGGAGGGACCGAGGAAGATGATCTCGGCGGGAGAGCTCAGGAACGAGCGAGAGGGCCGAGGTATCTTGGTCCTGCGGTAGCTCGGAGGCGAGCTGAGAAGCCGAGGAGGCCAATTTGCAGGGGGCCCTGAGGTGAGCCAGCTTTGTGCTTGTAGGTCGGGTACAGGGGTGGCCTGATCGGCCCCTGTGAGCCCTCTCTTCTGAGTTCTTGGACACGTCATCTGCCACGTGTCCTGATCTGGAAGGTCGCCAATATAGAGCATCATCATTAGCCCCCCACTCTTGTCCCGACCAGCCGGCGGGTCGGGCCAAGAGTGGACAGCCGGGCCGCCCGGGGAGAGCTCCCTCCTAAGATTTCGTCAGGACGCGTCCCCGGGCTGTCAGCTTCCTTTTCTGCCAGCGAATCAGGGCGAAATCTCTGCATTTAAGGAAAGTGCGCCGGTTTGTGCATCCTGTCACAGAAGCGACTGTCTGCGTGCCAAGCATCGGTTGGTCGATGCGACGTGTGCAGACCTGTGGACTGATGGGGTGCAACCCAGTGTGGGCGTGACATGTGGAGCGATCGGTCGTCGAGTTGATTTCGATCACTTGCCGAGTGTGCCAAGCGCTGTTGAGAAAGAGGTATCTCCATAGCCCCGAAGTCGAGGGGGGATTACTCAGACTTGGATAGAACTGATGTCTCTCGTTGGGGATTCGGATCCACTGCATGTGATGGGCTCAGTGGCCTCGTTATGAGGGCTACAAACCCGCAACATCTGTTGGGCAGGAGGATGCCTGATGGGGATGACCGAGTAGGGAAGCTGCTCGGTTGATCTTGGCGAGGGTCTTGACCCCTGGCGTTGCGAGTAGGGAAGCTACCGGCCAGGGGTAGTCGAGTCTGGAAGGACTTTTGTCATGCCCCGCTTCCCAAAATACAGAATACGAGGGGTAGACAAGGCCAGCCATGCTCCTACGGTCAAGGAAATGTCCTGCCGTAGTCACACTTCGGTTTCTAGTTTTTCATGGTAAACAGTAAATGATGCGCAGGTAATGAGAAATGCAGTAACTGAAAGGAACAATGTAAAGATTGACCTGAAGTGGAACGAAATAATGTAACTCGGAATGGCAAGTCAAGAAGTCTGTGATGCACTGGTCCAGGCTAAATCTTCTCCTCACACTGAGCATGCATACTCAGGTCGTCAGAGCGACACAATAGCAATATAATATATATAAAATCAAGTGACAGTTCTAACAGTGGTAATAGATATGAATAACAGTAAATCAATGACAGCATGAATATGAATATGCAGTAATCGATGCAGCGGAGCAGTAAAGCAGTAGAACGATGTGTCACGAATGTCAACACAGTATATAAGGTATATAAATGCCAGTATCCCTATCAGTCTCTAAGTCTCACTGTACAGGTCACTAAGCCTATCGTCAGTCCAAGTGTGAGAATCAACCACTCGCGAGTGTCCTCCACCCAAGGGCAAGGGACCACGGGCCCAACATGTAACATGTATATCACGGTGAAATATCACATACCCTGTAAATCTCCATATAACTCCCTAAATATATAAGCCGGCATGGGACTCCCGAAATTCTGTTGAACTCACACTTAAACTACCCTACACCCCGTGGTCTACATCAAACGCTAACTATAACCCTAAATACTAATCGATCCGTGACAAGTCTGCGCGAGAACTGGAGGCAGGACCTCCATCAAGCACGTCCCGACTAATACCTAAGATAGATGGCAGTGTCGGATGCCTTATCTATGACACCCGTGCAAGCGCTTCCATAAGTGTCCCATACCACTTATAGTCACACGTACACGCATCCCACAGACGTCGACAATGCAATAGAATAATAGGGTCACTGATTGTGTACAAGTACGTATCACTTTCACTTAATCACGGATACACGAACACTGACATACTTGCCACAATCATCACTAAAAGCTAACACTGGGTAAATGTACGATATCACTAGGTTATCACTACAATGACATGAGTATGATATGATACGTAAACAGTATATGAAGCACGATTAAGGTGTCATAAAAACAGTATTCTATCACTTGCATAATTTATCATAAGTCATATGTTAACAGTTTAATGAAACAATGGATGGGGATAAATAGTATGTTCAGTTATCTAACTATTGAATTTAGTTTCATGCCAATCGGGTGCCAGAATCATTAATTATAACCATTTCATTTTAAGCGTTCGCGGCTGGAAATCCGGTTTCAGAATCAGATGTCCGTTTCGCAATGCATTTTAATCCCAGTTGAGATCAGAATTTAGCGACACTACAGTCAGATGAATCCTAGGGTTTTCAGTAAGGTTTTCAACGCAATAGACAGACCTTCGATCGCGTCTGTACGTTAGGAGTTATACACTGTTTAACACTAGTATGTCGGTACTGATTCTGTTGGGACTGTTATGCGTCCCGATCTTTTAAATTACAGAATAAATAACAAATGGTAACAAAACAGAAGGAAATCAATTGTGTTGTCTAGCTAACAGATTTATCTATAATAAACAGCAGAGTTCTGCCACCTACGAGTTAAGGAAATCCTGTGGTACCCATTACGGAACAGCAAGCAACAGCTGGAGTCGCTCTGGACTGCAGTCCAGAGTCGCACTCCGATCCAAATATCATCACAATTTAAGTACAGGAATGTCTGGAAACTGGAATAGGGTTAAAGTTCGTCGAGTCGGCTTCGAATTGAGCCCTCGAACGCACCATTCTAGTATGTATATGATTTATGGTGAATTTAACGATTTTCAGGTACAATAAAATTTCAGTTTTACGATTAAACTTGGGGGTAGTCGTTTTGGTCATTAATGATCAAATTATCCAACGAAATTCATGCGCCAGGTTCAAAGCCATACGGGCCAAACAATACTATTTAGTTCCGCCAAATTGGGAAAGGTTTCCCATTGGGAACACACGTCGAACAGGTAAAAAGTGTACGTTTTCAGGAATGGTAACACAACAATTTATATGATTTGGATTTGTAACATAAATAGAATAGCATGAAGCAAGTGGAGAACTTGCCTGGAGACGGTGAACTGGCGCGGCAGCTAAGGTAGTCCCGGCACATCCCGGCACGGAGTGGCAAACGCACGACGAGTCTCGCCAAAGTTTGGGCTTGGCTCGAGTTTGAGAAGAGCTTGTTGCGAGCTCAGGCGGTGTCGGGGCTGGGGATCGCTGGTGCTGTCGAGGCCGATAGAGAGATTGCAGAGGATGAGAGGGAGAATTTAGAGAGAGAGAAAGAGTTAGAGAGAGAAAGAATTTGAGAGAGAAAGTGAGAAGAAGGAGAGGGGAGAGATGGGGACAGAGAGGGAGAGAGAGTGAGAAAGAGAGAGAGAAGTGTGAAAGAGAGAGAGAGGGGGAGAACAGTGAGAGAGAGGGGGAGAAGAGTGAGAGAGAATGCAGAGGGAAGAGATGGTGGGAAAGATGACGACGACGATGATGTTGATGATGATGATGCTGCGGGGGAGGTCGACGACGAGACAAGAAGATCACCGGTCGTCGGCGCAGGGGATGTCGAGCTCGGATGCAGGGGGCTCTGTGGAGGTGCCGGCGGTGATGTGAGCGAGGGTGGTCGGCTGCGGTGAGCGAGGGTGGAGGATGGAGAGAGGAAGAGAGGTCGTGGTCGTCGCCGTCGAGGCGAGCGAAGTGGTGGGATGAACGCCGGCGGTGGAGGTGGCAATGGGTTGGTGTGTAGGGGTGCTCGGCAGGGGCAACGAGCGGAGTTGTAGGAGGAGTCGTGTTGGTAGGGGAGGAGTTGTCGAGTTGAGGGTGCGATGAGGTTGGGGACGATGCGATGGTGATGGAGGAAGGTGGCCGGTGATGGGTAGCGGGAGAAGAGAGGAGGAGGAAGGAGAACGAGGGAGAGGAAGAATGCGATGAGAGCGCAACAAGGGGGTGATCGCGAGTAAGCAACAAGGAGCGCGTCGTGGGTGTAACGTGCGCGAGCACGGGCGTAGGCGTGGGCGCGAGGCGCGGCGGAGAAGGCGGATCGCGCGCGGGGAAAGGAAAAGAGCCGTTGGAGAAGGAGGATGAATAGGAGCGGTCGGGTCGGGTCAGGTCAGATTTGAAGTGGGCGCAGGCAGAGGATGAGGAGAGTGGGCCTGGCCTAGGCTGGAAAAATGGATTTTTAAATGGGAAAAATAAGGATACGGGCCAAGGAGAGTGGGCTGGGAGTTGGAGAAAATCAAATAAATAAAAATAAAGGAAAGAATGGAGCCGGGCTGAGGAGATGGGCTCGGGGTTGGGCTGAGGGAAATGTAGGGTAATATGAGAAGAAGAATAAAGAATGGGCCAGGGTTAAATAAAAGAAAAGAAACTAATTGGGTAAAAGAATAGATTCGGGCCAGCTGAAATTGATTAAGGGATTTATTAGAAAAGTGTGTAGGCTTAGGGTTTTAAATATAGTTTGGGTTTATATTTAAAAATAAGGAAATGGCTAAGGATAAGGAAAAATAATAGTGTTTGCGTTTCACTGGTAAAAGAGAAAAATGGAGTTTTGAGGAATTAAATTTTTAATTAAAATAAATAAAATTATAATTAAAAATAAATAGAATTCTAAAGTAACAAAATACAATTTTGGTATAAAAGGGGCTGGGTATTACATCATACTACCCTTACAAAAATTCCGTCCTCGAAATTTAAAAGAAATAACACGCTATAAATAATAAACGAAGAATTATCATATCGAACACTAATACATGTTGATTTACTTAGAAACGGGTAGACAAAGTTTTGAGGGTACACACATATATATAAGAACCACATACAAAAGATAGGCCTAAAAGTATAATGCAGGAACACTATAAGGACAACTACAAATATACGAGAACATAGGTAACAATAACGAGTAATAATAATCAAGGTGTGCTCGATAAAAGTCGAAACCTAAAAATAAAATAACGACAATAAAGCAGTGAAAATTAGTCGGTAGGTTAAAACAATTTAGGATAAGGTATCGGTAAAAATAGGTTTAAAAATATTTTAGAAAAACTGCTATAGTGAAATTAAGAAGCATAGACCAAAAGTATGCGCGGTGTAAGGTTGCGCAACTAAAAACTGAAGATAATAATAGTGTGCTTACAATACATAAAGCTAATTTGTCAATAACACACACTCTTCAATAAAATACAAAATACTGAAAACCAAGTTTTCGAATGATAAAGTCCCTACATATACATAGGGTAATAGGAAAACACAGAAAAAATATAGGGCTAACTAGGGTAAGGATTACAAGGATATGCGGCTCATACAGAAGGTCGCAGTGTGGCGGCTGTAGGCTGAAGATCAAGGAGACTGGGATCGGGTCAGCACAGAAAGTAATGGTGAGCAACAAAAGAATACAGAAGGAAGAGTGTGAAGGAAAAACAACAGTCGGTGCATCACACTAATCAAGATTTGAAGGGTTAGCGAACTTGGAAATTTCCCTAGAATTTTTTCCCCCCAGAAGGAGCTCAAACGAGGCACAGACATAGGATGAAGAGTGGGTCTCCAGAAGATCGGGTGTAGTACCGGTTGATCGGAATGAGGGTTAAGGCAATGTAAGGAGTAGGGGTGGGCAGATCTCGGTAGGAAAAATAATTGTATAGAAGAAATATCAAACATCAAGGGAACTAAGAAGATCGATGGATTAGCGAATTCAACAATTTATTCCACTCTAGAAAATTTTAAACAAAGCATCATCCAAAAACGAAATGTGGCCCTAAACTATACACAGATTTATTTGGCCAGAAAGAGACAACACCTAAAAGAAATCCCGTCAGTCGCGGTTGTGGAGATTCAGTAGGTTGCGGTAGGCTCGCGCACTCAGGTAGGGGCGTCCATTTCTATAGCGCTTCGCGGGGATCGCCAATGGGAGTCCTTCCACAGCAGGGTCTTGATCTTCCGGTCCTTCTTCCTCGGGTGGAGCTTCTTCATCAAGGTCCGATTCCAGGTGATCCTCTCCTTCTGAGTTCTCTTCCATGGGGTCCTCCTCCACTGGATTTTCTTCTATTGGATCTTCCTCTATCGGGTTCTCTTCAGGTTCTCCAACCTCTTCGTCGGAATCGTCTATCATGTTAAACTCTGGGGCGGCTGCTCCTTCGTCCTCTGAATCGCTGTTTCCAAAATTGACCTGGAGACCGTTGATCTCATCGTCAGAACTTATCAGCGTGCGGTCTGAGGAAACGCATGACTGTGCATCCTCATCTAGATGCGGCGCTGCTCCAGGGTGGGCCATGGTCTGAAAAGAAAGTCATGATTAGACAGTGGGATACATCAAGGAAAAAGCTCAGGGTACGAACTATAGGAAAACATGCGGTTGCAGAAACTGAAAGATCAAGGTTAAAATACTGTGATAATGAATAGAATTAGATAAAGAGAAAGCAAGAGAATGATACATATATTACGATTCAAATTTTTATTGCATTCAATCAAAAATTCAGCGGATACAAGATTTCAAACGGAAAGAAATATTCATAAAAAGATGACATCATTATTACTGAGAATAGAAAACATAAAATTCTTCTTTGATTACTATAACGTTGCATTCTCGTCGCGAGAGTTGAATCCTGCGTTAGATCCGCCTTATAGTCGAAGTTTGAACTACGCGATAATTCTCACTTGGCAGAGGTGGGGAGTGTGGACGAGCTTCCTCCTTATAGTTCTTTCCTTTCTGGGCAACAGTTGATGAGATGTTCGCTGGATCCACAAATCAGACATTTCCCTTGGGCGCGACGACAATCCCTCTGAAGATGTCCTGGCCTCTTACAGTACCCACAACATGGAGTCTTCTGCTGCTTCTGCCGCGGAGAAACAAATTGGCGCTTCATCTTCCTCTCTTTTCCTCGTGTAACGGGGATCCCTTTATGATTTGAGACTCCCGCTGGTGCCTGATTCACCTGTCTTCTCAGTTCTTCAGTCAACAAGTCGTTTGTTCGCTCCTGGGCTTCCTTTAGACCTTGCAGTACACTCAGAATCTCGATCGTCTGATTCTGGGGAGCGGATATGGATGAAGAGTCGTTGGAAGACATGATCCCGAGACAACAATTTTGAGAATGATATAAGTCACAAGCTAAACGAATCAGAATATAATATGGATAGGACAAAGATTCAAGAATATCAGAGATGATGAATTTATCACAAGTGGAGTATCAACTGTATAACGGTAGTGCAATTGCAACTACGTAACCTTACTAAGTCAGCCGAAACCCTAGCGAATAGATAGCTGAACACACGATATGAATATGAATCAAGAATATCAAGTTTACAATCTAGACTGAGGGATATCTTAGATTATCAAGCTCTACACGAAAAACTGCAATCCCAATCGAAGCAAAACCTGGGCTCTGATACCAACTAAACCAAGTCACGTCCCGCTTCCCAAAATACGGAATACGAAGGGTAGACAAGGCCAGCCATGCTCCTACGGTCAAGGAAATGTCCTGCCGTAGTCACACTTCGGCTTCTAGTTTTTCATGGTAAACCGTAAATGATGCGCAGGTAATGAGAAATGCAGTAACTGAAAGGAATAATGTAAAGACTGACCTGAAGTGGAACAAAATAATGTAACTCGGAATGGCAAGTCAAGAAGTCTGTGATGCACTGGTCCAGGCTAAATCTTCTCCTCACACTGAGCATGCATACTCAGGTCGTCAGAGCGACACAATAGCAATATAATATATATAAAATCAAGTGACAGTTCTAACAGTGGTAATAGATATGAATAACAGTAAATCAATGACAGCATGAATATGAATGTGCAGTAATCGATGCAGCGGAGCAGTAAAGTAGTAGAACGATGTGTCACGAATGTCAACACAGTATATAAGGTATATAAATGTCAGTATCCCTATCAATCTCTAAGTCTCACTGTACAGGTCACTAAGCCTATCGTCAGTCCAAGTGTGAGAATCAACCACTCGCGAGTGTCCTCCACCCAAGGGTAGAACCCAAGGGTAAGGGACCACGGGCCCAACATGTAACATGTATATCACGGTGAAATATCACATACCCTGTAAATCTCCATATAACTCCCTAAATATATAAGCCGGCATGGGACTCCCGAGATTCTGTTAAACTCACACTTAAACTACCCCACACCCCGTGGTCTACATCAAACGCTAACCATAACCCTAAATACTAATCGATCCGTGACAAGTCTGCGCGAGAACTGGAGGCAGGACCTCCATCAAGCACGTCCTGACTAATACCTAAGATAGATGGCAGTGTCGAATGCCTTATTTGTGACACCCATGCAAGCGCTTCCATAAGTGTCCCATACCACTTATAGTCACACGTACACGCATCCCACAGACGTCGACAATGCAATAGAATAATAGGGTCACTGATTGTATACAAGTACGTATCACTTTCACTTAATCATGGATATACGAACACTGACATACTTGCCACAATCATCACTAAAAGATAACACTGGGTAAATGTACGATATCACTAGGTTATCACTACAATGACATGAGTATGATATGATACGTAAACAGTATATGAAGCACGATTAAGGTGTCATAAAAACAGTATTCTATCACGTGCACAATTTATCATAAGTCATATGTTTACAGTTTAATGAAACAATGGATGGGGATAAATAGTATGTTCAGTTATCTAACCATTGAATTTAGTTTCATGCCAATCGGGTTCCAGGATCATTAATTATAACCATTTCATTTTAAGCGTTCGTGGCTGGAAATCCGGTTTCAGAATCAGATGCCCGTTTCGCAATGCATTTTAATCCCAGTTGAGATCAGAATTTAGCGACACTACAGTCAGATGAATCCTAGGGTTTTCAGTAAGGTTTTCAACGCAATAGACAGACCTTCGATCGCGTCTGTACGTTAGGAGTTATACACTGTTTAACACTAGTATGTCGGTACTGATTCTGTTGGGACTGTTATGCGTCCCGATCTTTTAAATTATAGAATAAATAACAAATGGTAACAAAACAGAAGGAAATCAATTGTGTTGTCTAGCTAACAGATTTATCTATAATAAACAGCAGAGTTCCGCCACCTACGAGTTAAGGAAATCCTGTGGTACCCATTACGGAACAGCAAGCAACAGCTGGAGTCGCTCTGGACTGCAGTCCAGAGTCGCACTCCGATCCAAATATCATCATAATTTAAGTACAGGAATGTCTGGAAACTGGCATAGGGTTAAAGTTCGTCGAGTTGGCTTCGAATTGATCCCTCGAACGCACCATTCTAGTATGTATATGATTTATGGTGAATTTAACGATTTTCAGGTACAATAAAATTTCAGTTTTACGATTAAACTTGGGGGTAGTCGTTTTGGTCATTAACGATCAAATTATCCAACGAAATTCATGTGCCAGGTTCACAGCCATACGGGCCAAACAATACTATTTAGTTCCGCCAAATTGAGAAAGGTTTCCCATTGGGAACACACGTCGAACAGGTAAAAAGTGTACGTTTTCAGGAATGGTAACACAACAATTTATATGATTTGGATTTGTAACATAAATAGAATAGCATGAAGCAAGTGGAGAACTTGCCTGGAGACGGTGAACTGATGGCGCGGCAGCTAAGGTAGTAGTGGCACGTCCCGGCACGGAGTGGCAAACGCACGACGAGTCTCGCCAAAGTTTGGGCTTGGCTCGAGTTTGAGGAGAGGTTGTTGCGAGCTCAGACGAGCTCGGGGCTGGGGATCGCTGGTGCTGTCGAGGCCGATGGAGAGATTGCAGAGGATGAGAGGGAGAATTTAGAGAGAGAAAGAGTTAGAGAGAGAAAGAATTTGAGAGAGAAAGTGAGAAGAAGGAGAGGGGAGAGATGGGGACAGAGAGGGAGAGAGAGTGAGAAAGAAAGAGAAGTGTGAAAGAGAGAGAGGGGGGAGAACAGTGAGAGAGAGAGGGAAGTGAGAAAGAGAGAGAGAAGTGTGAAAGAGAGAGAGAGAGCTGAGAGAGAAGCAGTGAGAGAGAGAGGGAAGTGAGAGAGAATGCAGAGGGAAGAGATGGTGGGAAAGATGACGACGACGACGACGATGTTGATGATGATGCTGCTGCGGGGGAGGTCGACGATGAGACGAGAAGATCACCGGTCGTCGGCGCAAGGGATGTCGAGCTCGGATGCAGAGGGCTCTGTGGAGGTGCCGGCGGCGATGTGAGCGAGGGCGGTCGGCTGCGGTGAGCGAGGGTGGAGGATGGAGAGAGGAAGAGAGGTCGTGGTCGTCGCCGTCAGGGCGTGCGAAGTGGTGGGATGAATGCCGGCGGTGGAGGTGGCAATGGGTTGGTGTGCAGGGGTGCTCGGCAGGGGCGACGAGCGGAGTTGTAGGAGGGGTCGTGTTGGTAGGGAAAGAGTTGTCGAGTTGAGGGTGCGATGAGGTTGGGGACGAGGCGATGGTGATGGAGGAAGGTGGCCGGTGATGGGTAGCGGGAGAAGAGAGGAGGAGGAAGGAGAACGAGGGAGAGGAAGAATGCGATGAGAGCGCAACAAGGGGGTGATCGCGAGTAGGCAACAAGGCGCGCGTCGTGGGTGTAACGTGCGCGAGCACGGGCATAGGTGTGGGCGCGAGGCGCGGCGGAGAAGGCGGATCGCGCGCGGGGAAAAGAAAAGAGCCGTTGGAGAAGGAGGATGAATAGGAGCGGTCGGGTCGGGTCGGGTCGGATTTGAAGCGGGCGCGGGCAGAGGATTAGGAGAGTGGGCCTGGCCTAGGCTGGAAAAATGGATTTTTAAATGGGAAAAATAAGGATACGGGCCAAGGAGAGTGGGCTGGGAGTTGGAGAAAATCAAATAAATAAAAATAAAGGAAAGATTGGAGTCGGGCTGAGGAGATAGGCTCGGGGTTGGGCTGAGGGAAAATGTAGGGTAATATGAGAAGAAGAATAAAGAATGGGCCAGGGTTAAATAAAAGAAAAGAAACTAATTGGGTAAAAGAATAGATTCGGGCCAGCTGAAATTGATTAAGGGATTTATTAGAAAAGTGTGTGGGCTTAGGGTTTTAAATATAGTTTCGGTTTATATTTAAAAATAAGGAAATGGCTAAGGATAAGGAAAAATAATAGGGTTTGCGTTTCACTTGTAAAAGAGAAAAATGGAGTTTTGAGGAATTAAATTTTTAAATAAAATAAATAAAATTATAATTAAAAATAAATAGAATTCTAAAGTAACAAAATACAATTTTGGTATAAAAGGGGCTGGGTATTACAACTTTGATCCTTGTCTTTGTTGGGTAGGAAGCTACCCGCCGGGATGCGCCGAGTAGGAAGGGGCTCGGTGGCCTCACGAAGAGGGCTTCAGACCCTCAACGTTTGATGGGCAGGAGGACGCCCGCTGGGGATGCGCCGAGCAGGAAGGAACTCGGTGGCCTCGCGATGAGGGCTTCAGACCATCAGCGTCTGATGGGCAGGAGGATGCCCGCTGGGATGTGCCGATCAGGAAGGAACTCGGCGGCCTCACGATTAGGGCTTGAGATCCTCAGCATCTGATGGGCAAGAGGATTCCCGCTGGGGATGCGCTGAGCAGGAAGGAACTCGGCGGCCTCGCGATGAGGGCTTGATTTGTATGTCAAAAATATTTCTAAACCGCAATCAAGAACGGCGTCGCTTGGTAGCTAGCCGGTGAGTACGGGTCGGTCCACAGGGATTTTGTGAATTTCCTAATCGCTCTTACGAGTTAATACCGATGGGTGTCGGATTGATTAAATCTAAAAAACTAAATTAATTTATACTAAGATTATCTAGATCTAAGTCGTACTAGGGTTAGGTTTAGGGTAGGTTTGGAAATGTAAATAAATCTCACCGCTTTCTATACCCAAATTAAGATCTATGAGGTGTTATGGTAATTATTAATAAAGGGGATTAGAACCATTCGGGAAGATGTTTCTTCCTCTAGGTTCTTGTCCTTCCTTTATCAATCCTTACCCTAACCTCCATGGAAAACACGCGCAACCGGGCCTTTATACTACGGTATCGCCGCGACCTCGTGGGATAGGGTGCCGTAGGGAGCGGTGTGTGCATGTATGCATGGAGTCCTATTGATTATATGTGATGGGCAAGAAAGGGATGAGAGATCTCATCTCTCAAAAGCCTTCCCCAAAGCTAACCTAACAAGCGAGGAGACTACTCGCTCATTAGGGAATCGAAGAACGTTCTATCTATCTGTCTAGAGCAAGGAATTAAAGATCTAAACTAGGGCAATTAAATTAAAGCTACTTACTTTACAGATGGCTCTCTCCAAACATTTACACAGGGTTGTCAGATCTGAATAGATGATATGAAAAGAGTCATTGATACTCTCCAAAAGAAATCTGAATTTTATTAATGAAAAGGAGGCATGAACTAATACAAGGAATTGGGTCTCTATTTATAGGACATAGAAAACCCTAGGTTTACAATTGCCGCATGTGTGCTTTTACAAAAATACCTCTAGGAAGACTAGTCAGCGCCGCCTCTGTATTATGGTAAAAAAAATTCTTTTCTCTGGGCTCTAGACGGCCGCGGAACCGCGGCCGCAGCAAGGGTTGGGCCGCGGTTCCACGGCCCAATGGTGGACTTGGAGTGTGGAACTTTCTGGGCTGGTTCTGATTCTTTTGGGCTTCCTACTTCTTTGGTTCTTTACTCAATTTGGTTTCTCGGTTTCTTCCGGATCTCCAGTGAATATTGTAGCGGACTTTTACCGTTGCTTCGTGACGAAGTCTTGAACCTTGCGCTGTTTTGTACTGATCTTTGTGTAGGCTTGATCAAGATTCTATGTTTGTTGGTCAAAGTCTCACTTTTGCATCATCTTTTATCTTTTTCACTGTTTTAGATCTAAGAACCTGTAACATGTACTTATGTAGCAGACATGGGTCAAAAGCACCTGTTTATTTGTAAAATACATAAGAATGAGGAATATAATAATGCAATATTATGGTATGAACAAATACCCCCAAACTTATCTTTTGCTCGTCCTCGAGCAACTTAGTTTTATTCTCGACAAAAACCTAACCGCACTTTCGCAGGGAATCGCGATTGCACTGAGCTCGTGCAACAAGCCGTTAAACCTCTAGGTGTCCCTAGTAGGAGGAATGTTGTCTCATGAGGGTTTTCAGCGGACACTACCCACAAAATCCTATCAATTCGGCTCTACGACTTTTATTCTCCAATTAGGTTTTCTAACAAGGAATTCTATTATCGTCGACTCATAAATTATCCACCCATATTCTTCACACTTCCTCATCATTTAACTTAAGATTATATATATCCCGTAGACTTACTTAGCTTTCGGCATCTCTTAAGTTTTCCTTCTAGGGTTCCATCTCCACTTAGAAATTTTTATCAACTCTATTAAAGATACAAGTTCTATTCTTCATTCCTCTCTCTTATCTAAATCCCAATCACATACCCCTGCGTGTGTGTGTATATATCACCCCTACACTTGGAAATTCAAATTAAGCAATCATACTCCTGTCCGTTGTCCAAAGCACTTCTTAATTGGTGAATTTTTAAATGAATTTTGCTTACACATCCTTCATGCGACCGTTAATACTTCTTGAGGTACCAACGACCGATTACAAAATGCGTTTGCACTTTAAAGCGTACTTCCCAGTCTTGTAACACCTAAGGCTTTTTAGCAGTGACTCCCAAACCAGTTGGTCTAAGGCACTAGGTGATGAAGCACCCTCGCTAAATATTTTTTCTATTTTTGCAGCCTTAAGTAATCACAAAAAACAGTGTTCATTTTTTTTATTCTTTATTCACACTTGTATTTTTTCTATTTTTTCAATCGTACTAAGGATTTTAGACAAGAGCATTTCAAGGTCTCCTCTACTATTCCAAGTTTCAAGGTGCGTGACTGTGCAAATTGTAGGGTATACATTTTCAGAATCTAAACTTAAGCTAGGAATTATTTTTCAAACTTATACTCTAATAAAAATATCAATACTTTTCCTTTGTTTTGACTTAACCCAAGAAGTGAACTCAAAATTTGCCTATTTCTAAATAAACTTTAAAAACATATATTTTCTACCGTTAAACTTTAAGGAAGGTTATTTCTAGGGTTTTTAATTTACTAAGTCTAAGATCTAGTTGTTCCTAACCAGTTAACCTTTTTGTCAGATTCAAATCAATTAGGCCAAATTGAATACATTAATTTTTATAATTTTTGAAATTTTTCAATTTTTATGGGTTTTAAAATAAGCATGCAAATGCAAGAATATACACATGAATGCGAAGGAAGAAGGCTTACCGAGCATACCCCCAAACTTAAACTTGTCAGTGTCCTCACTGTCATGCTACACCAAGAGGGTCAAAATATCGGCACTCCCCTGTTTATTTATTTATAATAAATTTTTTTATTATTATTAAAAGAAAAACAAAATATATACAACAAGGTTCCCCCCAAACTTAAGTAAAACAGAGCTAAAGTTCAGAGTTAGGGAGGAGAAAAATCAAACCATACAGGGCCTTACACAGACCAAAAGTTAGCACCAACCATTCAAAAATTCTATCGTGGTAATGATGGGGTTGGTGAAAGAATGGAGTGTAAAGAAAAGAAATGAGAAGCACGCAAGACCGTGTGGGAAGGAGAGTGGAATATGGTCTCGGTGGAGGAGAAGAATGACGGAAGGGAAAAAGAAATGGTAGCGGTTCTACTTCTTCGAGTGGAGGTTGATTAATCACAAAATTCGTATCGTTTAAGAATGCGAGTTCGTCGGCGAAAATATCTTCGAAACTTTCATCGAAGGTCCAATTGAAAATTATCGAACTCAAAATATCAGATTGTGATTCATCAACACTCGGTATCATTAAAGGAAGATTAGAAGAACCAAAAAAAGTGGGAATACGAATTTGAGGGTGGGGATGGAGCATATAGATTAGCACAATTTGTAATGACCGATGTGTAGAAAGCGATTGTGCTAATCTATCAACCCGTGGAAAAATGAAATTAAATCCCTCAAGATTCGTGAACAAACATGGGTACGTCGAACTTGGTATTGGAGATGAAAACGTAACGGTCTCTTGCAAGGTCGGAGCGATAGGAAGGACGAAAGGAAGTGAATTAGGGATAGTCTCATTCTCACCGTAGTAAACTGTCTCGAACTTGAAAGATTCCATCAATGGTTCGAAACGACTGTAAGCAACCGAGTCTGATGGTTCAACTAACTTATCTGAAAATTCAAAAGACTCAAACTCGGACGGTGAGTCTTCAACATCGTCTGAAAAAGTGAAACATTCGTAAGTGTTATCGGCTGTGAGAACTGTGTCAGATTCAAAGGGAAATTTTTCAAGCTCACAGTCTTCAAGCGTGATCTTCTGCGTGGTCGGAACGATGGAAAGGAGGGAGGGTGATATAACAGTTAAAGGTTCAGGAGGATGAATTGAAAAATCCGACACATCAAACAAAAATGGTTCAAGCTCAATATCATCCTCAATACTATCCTCATAAGTCTCCTCAAAATTTAGCCTATCCATGCCATTATCATCAAAATCAAGACGCATATAAGGTTCGGAAGAAACATTTAATGACTCGGGATGATGCGATGGAGATAAAATTTCAGTCAAATTTACGGGTTCATCATCCAAAATATTCCCGGCATCTATATCCTCAATCAAGTGAAGATCAATTTTCTTAGACACCTCATCAAAAGCATGGATATTTATCAATTCAGGTTCTAGATTGGAGGTGTAGAGATCAAAATGATTAGTGATGGTTTCACTCGAAAGAGACTCTTCACAATTTGGCAAATCAAGCACTACAAAGTCGCACAACTCGTTAAATGTTTTATTTTCAACTTGTGAATCATATGGGACAATCGATGGAAAATCGGAGTTATGGGATTCAATTGGGTATGAGTAGGTTTGATTTGGAAAGGTATAGAACTCACTCTCTCTTCTCAAATTGTCACTCTATCCAACCGCCTCCTCATACATTGGAAAATTTGGAGCTAGTTGGAAACTGGCTGCCGGTTCACTAGGTTGCATAAGGGCGGTAATGGACGCATCCACATTCCTAATCATTTTGTTTGTTGCTGAAATATAAGCTTCCAACGACTGTTCCAAACTAGACATGGGTTGTGAAGGGGTTTCGGTAAAAGATTCAAAATTGTTTGGATACGTGAAACTCCCAAATGGCTGTGTAGAAGCAATGTCTAGTGAAGGTGGGAAAGTCGGGTAGGACTGGTAGAAATTGGATGGTTGGACAGGAGTAGGATCAACATTTGGATAAAAAGGTGAATGGACTTGTTGATTCCTAGAACTGGATGTGTGGAAAGGAGTGAAAGATCGGTTACGAGATTGTGCAATATGCTCAGCAATAGACATCGGTTTAGGAGTTACAACAGGACTTGAAAAAGTGGTATCAACATACGAAGGTGGTGAAGATTGACATGGTTGACACAAAGTGGGTTGTAAAGTCGAACTGTTTCTCCTAGAAGTTTCTATTCGATCTTTCAAAGAAATTTTGGGCATGGAGGGATCGTCCTTAAATCGACCGAAACAATTGACGTACGAGGCAAAATTATGTTCAGGATACCAAAGTTCGGCAAGAGATTTATGAGGTGGGGTACCCATGATGTAAGAAGGAGAAGAGAAAGAAGGTTGGGGTGCACGGATTTCTTAGCGACAAAAGTTGCAAGTCTTTTTTTAAAAAAAAAATTCCTTTTTTTCTCTTTTCTGTTTCTCTTTATTTGGAACTTTTTGCAAAAAAGATTTTCGATAAAGGGCTTAGACACAAATGCAATCAGCCACAAATGCACAATCAGGCCTAGATCTAGGGTCAGCTAGACAGCTCCTAACTGTTCCAAAGGGCTAAAAATAGGACCTCAAACCGCCTCTTCACCGCCAATTGCGGCCAGGTAAGTGCCAGGTGAGTGGGAGGCTCCCCACTACAAGTAGTGGTCCTAATTAAGTAACCACTCGCCTTAGACACACTTGCCTAGACACCGCAAAGTCAGATTAGGATTAACGGCCGATGCCTACAACTAATCCTCGGTCCTATTGAGCACGACGTCCTCAGGGCTGAGTCTAGTATTTTTTAATTAAAAATGGTCAATGCAAATGCCTTATATGATTTCTGGGGTACTGGGAAGGGTGATGAAATCCCCACCCAATCTGAATTGGTCTCAAGCCCCTTAAAGTCCAATTAAAGAAATGCAAAACAGAAAAAATCACTTGCAATCAAAGATTTTTTTATTTTAAGCGCGGCGCAAAGAATCCTGCACAAGATTTGTTATTGAGAAGGGGGGAGAGATTTTTTAAGCGCAAAGAATCCTGCAGAAGATTTGACAAAAGATATATTGGGATTTGCAGAGAAAGAGAAAAGAAATATTACAGAGCTTTTTCCAAGGGCTGACGCCACCCACGCGCGGCGCTTCCGCGGCCACAGAGGGCTTCGCGCGGCGGTTCCACGGTAGAGGCGCAAGATCACGCCTCCAAACTTTGCTGACGTCACCTATGCACCACGCTTCCGCGGCGGGAACGAGGTTTTGCGGCGGATCCGCGGTAGATTGGACGGTTCGGTTCCCCAAAATATTTCTGCTTTTCTGTTGTGATATTCCTCTGTTGTTCAGATTGTCTGTTTCCTGTTTCGCCTTCTGGATTTTTCCAGATCCGAACTTGTTCTTTGATCCTGCAAAATTCACACGAAAAATACCCTTCATAAAATAAATGATGATAAATTTTTTATATTTTTGATTTTTCAGTTTTTATGATTTTTTTAATTTTATATTAACCCGAAATTGTAAAAAGGAAATAACACGCCATCCCCGGCAACGACGCCATTTGATTTGTATGTCAAAAATATTTCTAAACCGCAATCAAGAGCGGCGTCACTTGGTAGCTAGCTGGTGAGTACGGGTCGGTCCACAGGGATTTTATGAATTTCCTAATCGCTCTTACGAGTTAATTCCGATGGGTGTCGGATTGATTAAATCTAAAAAAAACTAAATTAATTTATACTAAGATTATCTAGATCTAAGTCTTGCTAGGGTTAGGTTTAGGGTAGGTTTGGAAATGTAAATAAATCTCACCGCTTTCTATACCCAAATTAAGATCTATGAGGTGTTATGGTAATTATTAATAAAGGGATTAGAACCATTCGGGAAGATGTTTCTTCCCCTAGGTTCTTGTCCTTCTTTTATCAATCCTTACCCTAACCTCCATGGAAAATACGAGCAACCGGGCCTTTATACTACGGTATCACCGTGGCCTCGTGGGATAGGGTGCCGTAGGGAGCGGTGTGTGCATGTATGCATGGAGTCCAATTGATTATATGTGATGGGCAAGAAAGGGATGAGAGATCTCATCTCTCAAAAGCTTTCCCCAAAGCTAATCCTAATAAGCGAGGAGACTACTCGCTCATTAGGGAATTGAAGAACATTCTATCTATCTGTCTAGGGCAAGAAATTAAAGATCTAAACTAAGACAATTAAATTAAAGCTACTTATTTTACAGATGGCTCTCTCCAAACATTTACACAGGGTTGTCAGATCTGAATAGATGATATGAAAAGAGACATCGATGCTCTCCAAAAGAAATCTGAATTTTATTAATGAAAAGGAGGCATGAACTAATATAAGGAATTGGATCTCTATTTATAGGACATAGAAAACCCTAGGTTTACAATTGCCGCATGTGTGCTTTTACAAAAATACCCCTAGGAAGACTAGTCAGCGCCGCCTCTGTATTATGGTAAAAAAAATTCTTTTCTCCGGGCTCTAGACGGCCGCGGAACCGCGGCCGCAGCAAGGGTTGGGCCACGGTTCCGCGGCCCAATGGTGGACTTGGAGTGTGGAACTTTCTTGGCTGGCTCTGATTCTTTTGGGCTTCCTACTTCTTTGGTTCTTTACTCAATTTGGTTTCTCGGTTTCTTCCAGATCTCCAGTGATCAATGTAGCGGACTTTTACCGTTGCTTCGTGACGAAGTCTTGAACCTTGCGCTGCTTTGTACTGATCTTTGTGTAGGCTTGATCAAGATTCTCTGTTTGTTGGTCAAAGTCTCACTTTTGCATCATTTTTTATCTTTTTCACTGTTTTAGATCCAAGAACCTGTAACCTGTACTTATGTAGCAGACATGGGTCAAAAGCACCTGTTTATTTGTAAAATACATAAGAATGGGGAATATAATAATGCAATATTATGGTATGAACAGGGCTTCAGACCATCAGCTTCTGATGGGCAGGAGGATGCCCGCTGGGGATGCGCCGAGCAGAAGGAACTCGGCGGCCTCGCGGTGAGGGCTTGAGATCCTCAGCGTCTGATGGGCAGGAGGATGCCCGCTGGGGATACGCCGAGCAGAAGGAACTTGGCGGCCTCGCGGTGAGGGCTTCAGATCCTCAGCATCTGATGGGCAGGAGGATGCCCGCTGGGGATGCGCCAAGCAGGAAGGAACTCGGCGGCCTCATGATGAGAGCTTCAGACCATCAACGTCTGATGGGCAAGAGGATGCCCGCTGGGGATGCGCCGAGCAGAAGGAACTCGGCGGCCTCGCGGTGAGGACATGAGAACCTCAGCGTCTTATAGGCAGGAGGATGCCCGCTGGGGATGCGCCGAGCAGAAGGAACTTGGCGGCATCGCGATGAGGGCTTCAGATCCTCAGTGTCTGATGGGCAGGAGGATGCCCGCTGGGGATGCGCCGAGCAGAAGGAACCCGGCGGCCTCACGGTGAGGGCTTGAGATCCTCAGCGTCTGATGGGAAGGAGGATGCCCACTGAGGATGCGCCGAGCAGGAAGGAACTCGGCGCCCTCACGGTGAGGGCTTTGGTCCTTGACGCTGGAGGGGCCGTGAGAGGCCTGCGAAGGATGGCCGAGCAGGGTAGCTGCTCGGTGCCTCTTGGCGTGGGCTTTGATCCTTGACGCTGGAGGGTCCCTGAGAGGCCTGCGAAGGATGGCCGAGCAGGGTAGCTGCTCGGTGCCTCTTGGCAAGGGCTTTTGATCCTTGACGCTGGAGGGTCCCTGAGAGGCCTGCGAAGGATGGCCGAGCAGGGTAGCTGCTCGGTGCCTCTTGGCGAGGGCATTGATCCTTGATGCTGGAGGGGCCCTAAGGGGCCTGCGAAGGATGGCCGAGCAGGGTAGCTGCTTGGTGCCTCTTGGCGAGGGCTTTGATCCTTGACGCTGGAGGGTCCCTGAGAGGCCTGCGAAGGATGGCCGAGTAGGGTAGCTGCTCGATGCCTCTTAGCGAGGGCTTTCTGATCCCCGGCGTTGCGGTAGGGAAGCTACCCGCCGGGGATAGCCGAGCGAGAGATCCTCAGGCTCGACTGCCTCTGGGAGGACTTTCTGATCCCTGGCGTTGCGGTAGGGATGCTACCCGCCTGGGATAGCCGAGTGAGAGATCCTCGGGCTCGACTGCCTCTGGGAGGACTTTTGATCCTTCAGGACGGGGACCGAGCAGGGTTACTGCCCAGTGCCTCTTGGCGAGGACTTTGATCCCTGTCGGTTGTGGTAGGAAGCTACCTGCCGGGGATAGCCGAGCAAGGACCCGACTGCCTCTGGGAGGACTTTGGTTCTTGGCGCGGGAAGAGTTATAGGGCTGTAAGAAGCCTACCAAAGACCCTTGGCCGGGCAGGGTTACTGCCTGGTGCCTCTTGGCGAGGGCTTTTGTCCTGAAAGATAGCCGAGCGAGGGATCCTCGGGCTCGACTGCCTCCGGGAGGGCTTTCTGATCCCTGGCGTTGCGGTAGGGAAGCTACCCGCCAAGGATAGCCGAGCGAGGGATCCTCGGGCTCGACTGCCTCTGGGAGGACTTTCTGATCCCTGACGTTGCGGTAGGGAAGCTACCCGCTAGGGATAGCCGAGCGAGAGATCCTCGGGCTCGACTGCCTCTGGGAGGACTTTCTGATCCATGGCGTTGCGGTAGGGAAGCTACCCGCCAAGGATAGCCGAGCGAGGGATCCTCGGGTTTGACTGCCTCTGGGAGGACTTTCTGATCCTTGGCATTGCGGTAGGGAAGCTACCCGCCAGGGATAGCCGAGCGAGGGATCCTCGGGCTCGACTACCTCTGCGAGGACTTTCTGATCCCTGGCGTTGCGGTAGGGAAGCTACCCGCCAGGGATAGCCGAGCGAGGGATCATCGGGCTCGACTGCCTCCGGGAGGACTTTCTGATCCCTGGCGTTGCGGTATGGAAGCTACCCGCCAGGGATAGCCGAGCACGGTAGCTGCTGGGCTGCCTCTTAGTAAGGGCTTAGATCCTTGGGCAAGGTGGCCATCGAGCCGCCGTGGCGAGCCCCCTCTGTGCGACCCCGTCAAGGGAGGGGGTGTCGGACTATTCGGCCGGCGAGGGCATTGATGACGGTCGCCGGAGGAGGTTCACCTGCGCCTCCGGTGATGGGGAGGCGGCGGCTGGTATCTGGATCTTCAGGGTGATTGCTTGCCATGGGGATGGATATCGGAAGGCCAACTTTGTTTTTTTTGTGGAGTTTCGTTTCCCACAGACGGCGCCAACTGATGGAGCTTCTTTTCTGGCCTCCGTCAGATGTTGTCTTCCGTTGATCTCACGGTGAACTTAGTTGTTTATCCTTCGTTGCGTGTGGGTCTCAATTGGTTTTTGGAGGAAGAAGTGAGGTGAGGAAGCTGTTGTCGAGTACCTGCAAAGAAGCCCCGGGGTGGTTTGGCACCACCGAGGACCCTCCGACGCTCAAGTTAGTGATTAGATCCGAGCAGAGTAACGGCATAAAAGTGTAAAAAAAGGCTTACTTGACCCCTCTGTGATGGGGGTTTATATAGCGGTGGTGGCATGCAGCAGCAGGCGCTAGAATCTCGCCGGCAGTTACGCTCCCGACGTCACGCCCGCGTAAAGAGCGGATCGCCCATTAATGGGGATCGTGATGGCGTGGAACGTGGGATGTTGCTGGCGGAGAATCTGCGCATGACGAGATTTGCGGAGTGACGGTTACGTCTGTGAGTGGTGGAGTTGGTCGGTCGGAGGGACCGAGGAAGATGGTCTCGGCGGGAGAGCTCGGGAACGAGCGAGAGGGCCGAGATATCTTGGTCCTGCGGTAGCTTGGAGGCGAGCTGAGAAGCCGATGAGGCCAATTTGCAGGGGGCCCTGAGGTGAGCCGGCTTTGTGCTTGTAGGTCGGGTACATGGGTGGCCTGATCGGTCCCTGTGGGCCCTCTCTTCTGAGTTTTGGGACATGTCATCTGCCACGTATCCTGATCTGGAAGGTCGCCAATATAGAGCATCATCAGACAAGGAATTGTTTTTATGACCGAAAATAATGTGTCAATGATCTGGAAACTCTGGAGGATGAATTGGATATGAATCTTTCGTTGTTAGTTTTATCATATCAAACCTTCTTATAACAAAAGGACTAGATTAATTAAGTTATCTTTGATTATCTTTATCTAGTATCTTAGATTAGTGTTATGCAAGAGTGATCCATATATGTATATATTTTAGCAGAGATATTTAAATATTAGAGAAAATTTGAAATGTTCATTATGCTTTCTTACAGTATCATTTCTCAAAATTTTAAAAAAATTTATCAGAAATATGATTGCTTTAAACATTTTTAAAAACATTTAAGTTTTTTCTGTTCCCACTCGTCAACTTGAGAATCAAATCAACAATTTTGATTCGAATTCTCTCCCTCATCTTGAATTAATAGTAAAGATTTATTAAGTCTTTTCTTAGCCGGCCTTGAATATCACATTCATCGGACCTGTATTTTCTAGACAGAAGATTTCGCCTTAATAAAGGTGGAGGAGTGGAACAGTTATTCATGCCAACCCTGAGGGACAAGTGCAAGTGTATGGTGCTTCTTAGTATGACTACTACGATTTTGCGGAATCAAAAACTTTAAAAATCTTGCGCACAATACACTAAAACCCTATGATACAAGCCCAAATACTAAACTAAACTTTACTAACTAGAGTTTTAACTACTAGGTTAGTGTAACAACTTTTGTAGACGGTCCTTCGGATCTTGAAAGGCTCACTTCTCAAGCTCCTTGGTTTGATGGAACGAGCTCTCGAAATTGAACTTCCCGTGTCGAAGACTATCTACCCGAGAATACCGATTCAAGCGATAGTTTCAACCAAAGCAACTAAAAATCGAGTCTTGCTAAGAAAAGATACTTAGGAGAGTGTAGTTTATAAAATAAGATACTTTCTATACTTTCTCAAAACCCAAGTGAGCAAGTGAGGAAGAAGATGAAGAGAATGGCTACAAAAGAAATATCTCAACTCAAGATGAAAACCGTCATCCATCAAAAATCCCCACACTCTCTTCATCTTATCTCTTCATCTAACATAAAAGAATGGGTGGGCTAATGACTAACTAGGGTGAATCACAAGCCTACACACTTCATTTATGATGAAGAAAAGAGTGAGGGAGTGTAGCAACCTCACTAGGTACACATATACACACGTATATATGTGTGTGTAATCAAGTATACCATAAACCCGTATTTATAATAAATACGTATACCGTATTTCTACCAAAATACGAATACCATATTTGTACCGAAAATTAAAAAATACGTGTATTCATATTTAGAAAGAAATGCATGCATTTGTATCAAAGCACAAACACCCGTATTTATACAAATACATGTATTCGTATAAATATCGTATTCGTGTTAAAATACAAATACCCAAAAGAGAGCAATATAATACTAGCATCAAAACTGGCCATCTTTCAAATCTGCTAGTACTATTAAACTGTCCAATTAAAGCACGTCTATAAATGCACGTGTTCAATCGAACACCCGAGCATATCAAAATACGCAAACTACACAGTTTCGCCTGAACCAGAAAAACCTCTGTATGGGATTCTAAAGACTCGACAATACACTGGCAGTGGGTTTAACCACAAGCACGTCAGTGGCACTAACTATATGTAACAGCTATCCATGTATCTGTCGAAGGGAAGATCGACAAGATAACTCGTCCGAAAACCCTACTGAGCCTATATGTGACATTCTCCGTACAGTCCGGTCTATTCGTCAAAGAGTATCGCATATCGGGCCTAAGGGGTGGTAAACGTCAAACCCCTAATAGTGCGACAAGTCGTGTCCGTGTGGAACCCAATACAACCTAAGAAACTACTGGTGTACCTACCAGTAAATCTCACTTGCCCTGGTCAGAGAACTTTAGTATTAGCCAACCGTACACAGTGCGATATCAACTCCCAATACCGGGAGAGACGAATCCCTTCTATCACCTACTGCCTCCACGTGCTTTGGGGCTGCACCCCACTACTACCTATTTGCACGAATCATTAAAACCGTGGTAGGGTAGTAATCTAAGTACAGTGGGAACACAGTCGAGACGAATAATGATGTCAAGTCAACGGACTAACATGTACTCGTGTCACCGGAGAACTGCTATCCGACGATAAGAATAATACCAACCAGCAGTTCCCAACGAGTCCGTCCAGTGTAACTCATAACCAAATAAGCACATGTATACTATTTTTGGTACCGTATACCAATGGCTACGGGACAGGCCATCTCCCCTGAAAGGGATAAGAAACGTATACACTAGTTTACTCTAGAGTATCGATGCCCTATCTCGATAATCCTATGACTAGGGACAAGTTTAAGCATGTGCTTATATACTACCCAGCCCCTACCAGTGTAACTGCCATCACAGCATTGGTAGTCAAGCAAAGATCCTACGGGCTCTATCAACATGTATTAGAGATACGTTAAAGAAACACATACATGTTAAGATAAATATAAACCAGATAGCATACCATCATATTGAGCAAGACTGTTATATATCTGTATATATCCCAAGCTTTCAAAATGTAATATGCAATCATGTACTATACAATAATGGGCTTTAGGGCATATATCACAAAACAATCTCCCATTTGCACTAAGGCCATGTATTGGCGTATCACAGACCTATCATCTCGAACAGGCTCTCGAATTGCATCTGAGGGATGACCTTTGTGAGTGGATCTGCGGTGTTGTTCTCCGTGTCTACTCTTCGCACTTCGATCTCCCAGCGATCCACGATCTCCCTAATCAGGTGATATTGCCTCAAGAAATGTCTGGACTTCTGATGGGACTGTAGTTCCTTCACTAAAGCAATAACCCCGTTATTGTCACAATACAGAGGTATTGGGTTAATAATGGATGGAACCACCTGAAGTTCTATAATGAACTTTCTCATCCAGACTGCCTCTTTTGCGGCATTACATGCAACGATATACTCTGCCTCCATCGTCGAGTCAGCAACGGTGTCCTGTTTGGAGCTCTTCCAACAGACTGCCTCTCCATTGAGGGTGGAGACATAACCCGACATGGATTTGGAATCACCCTTGTCACTCTGGAAGCTAGAGTCGGCAAAGGCCTCGATCTGGAGATCTTTACTACCGTATACCAAGAACATCTCCTTAGTCCTTCTCAGGTACTTGAGAATGTTCTTAACTGCTGTCCAGTGCTTCTCCTTTCGGTTCGACTGATACTTGCTTACCATGTTTAGTGCGTAAGCAACATCTAGTCTGGTACATAACATCGCATACATTATAGATCCTACCGCCGAAGCGTAGGGTCTAATACTCATGCGATCGCTTTCCAAATCAGTCTTGGGAGACATCTCTTTGGAGAGGATGATCCCGTGACAAGCGGGTAAATTACCGAGCTTGGAATCTTTTATACTAAATCTTTTTAGTACAGTATCTATGTACCTGAATTGTGAAAGTCCCAATATCCTCTTAGATCTATCACGATAGATCTTGATTCTCAGAATGTAGGAGGGACCGCCCAGTTCTTTCATGGAGAATTTCTGTGACAAGAAGTTTTTGACCGATTGTAGAATAAAAATGTCATTTCCTATCAAGAGAATGTCATCCACGTACAAAACGAGAAATACCACAGTTCTCGTTGCAATCTTACTATAAATATTTAGTTCATCTATATTTTTGATAAAGTCTGTTCCCCTCCGAATGGCGGCACACAAGACTGCGATGTCCTGACGCTGAGATTCGGGGCAGATGCTATTTGGTTTTATCTGTCTACCTCTCCGAAGATACCAAGTTGATTTATGGCACCTTGTATCGGAGGTTTAGACGGATGCGGCCGATGTAGCAGACTTCGTCAGATTCCCCCTCGCTTGAGGGGTTTTTGATTGTGGGGACGCTCTTCCCTGCAGGCGCAAGCTCCTGCAGTTAATTACGCTACCGCGTCGCAGTAACAATTTTCTCCTTCTCCAGAATTTCACTTCGTGTCGTGGGTGTTTGTTTTGTTCGTGGTTGCCCGTGGATTGTATACGGAGACTGAGTAATGCCGTCGCCCGTAGGACGTGGATTAGTCCAAATCCGTATTTACTTAGATTTGGGTTTGGTGTTTTTAGTTTAAGGATGCATTAGTCGCGTTGCGGCTAAGATCAACTTAAACGTTCGTTAAGGATACGATAGTCCTGTTTGAGACTAAGATCAACTTAACGTGATCGTTTAGATCCGACAAAAGAGCGTTTGGGCTCTATTATTCCAGTTTGGGAGATTCATAGTCCAATTTGGGACTAAAGTCTGTTTGGAGGATACGTTAGCCATTTTTGAGGCTAAGATCGACTCAAACGTTTGTTAAGGATACGTTAGTCCAGTTTGAGACTAAGATCAACTTAACGGGACCGTTTAGATCCGACAAAAGAGCATTTGGGCTCTATTGTGCCAGTTTAGGGACGTGATGTTCCATATTCCAGTTTAGGGACGTGATGGTCCGATATTAGTTTAGGGACGTTTCGGTCCGATACTAGTTTAGGGACGTTTCGGTCCATATTCCAGTTTAGGGACGTGGTGGTCCGATATTAGTTTAGGGACGTTTCGGTCCGATATTAGTTTAGGGACGTTTCGGTCCGATATTAGTTTAAGGACGTTTCGGTCCACGAGTTTAAGGACCCCGCAGTCCATATTGATGTATGGTCGTTGGGACCCGTCACCTCTTTGACGTCGTTGAGGAATTACAACGATAGATATCAAAGGAGTTCGGAGATGTACCCTTAAACCAGATGTGGATTGGTTTAGGAGAGCCGTTTTACTCAGTTAATTTAGTTTAAGGACTTATGGCCACGATTGGGCTAAGTCCAGTTAAAAATGTCCAATATTTTATTTGCATTTGTTTTTATTTTTATTTGGGCTTTGCCCAGAAAAGATGCAGGGCATCAATTTGTTTTGGGCTCTGCCCTTTATAAATGATGCAGAGCATCAATTTCATTTGGGCTCTGCCCTTGTATAAAGGATGCAAATCATCAATTTATTTGGGCTCTGCCCATTTATTGCCTTGCAATTTATTTTGGCCTGTCAGGTCATTTTGATTTGGGCCTGGCCCTTTAAGTAATGCATTGCATTTGTCCAAAGCACTGTTAATTTAAGAATCTTTTAGATTCAAGAACTGATGGTTCATAAAAGAAGTGCAAAACACTATTTGATTTAGATCTAAGAAAAAAACAAGTTTTTTCTTGTTTTTCTTATCTCAGAGAACCAAAAGTTCATAAAAGTGCAAAGCACTATTAATTTAAGAACCTTTTAGGTTCAAGAACCGATGGTTCATAAAACAAGTGCAAGGCACTATTTGATTTAGATCTAAGAAAAAACAAGTTTTTCTTGTCTCAGAGAACCAAAGGTTCATAAAAGTGCGAAGCACTATTAATTTAAGAACCTTTTAGGTTCAAGAACCGATGGTTCATAAAACAAGTGCAAGGCACTATTTGATTTAGATCTAAGAAAAAACAAGTTTTTCTTGTCTCAGAGAACCAAAGGTTCATAAAAGTGCGAAGCACTATTAATTTAAGAACCTTTTAGGTTCAAGAACCGATGGTTCATAAAACAAGTGTAAGGCACTATTTTTTTATTTATTTATTTATTTATTTATTCCATGATCTTGTTCTTAGATCAATGATCTGTTCATAAGAGAATTTTCTCTTCTTTTAAAGGTTTTTACCTTTTTTTTATTCTTCAAGAGTTCTCTTCTCTTTTTTTTTTTTAGTCCGATCTTCATTTTGAAATGAGGTCTAGGGTCCTTTTTATAGTGCCCATAAATTAGTTAAAATTTGTTAAAGAGATCATTCTCTGAGTGATTTGGGAAATTTTCCCCACCGTTGGATCTTTAATCCAAAGGGCTCTGTTTTACAGAAGAAATCTTTTTGTTTTAACAAAAACAGAAAAGATTTTCTTCAATCTTCATTTTGTTTTTGCGCAACTCCCCAGCGTGTGACACGTGTCGTGCAGCGCTTGTCCAACTGCGCAGACACGTGTTCTCTTCTTCTTCTGATAGAGTACGCTACCTTGGGCGTTGCGCTCCTTGCGCTACTGTGCCTGATTTTGACATGTGGCGCTCTGCGTGCAGCGCAGGGGATCTGAAGCGTTATTTCATTTATTTTAACTTTTATTTTCACTTTAATTTTCAAGACAGAGTTTTGCTCTGATTGGAGAAAAACAGAAGCATTGTTTCTTTTCCCACCTTGGAATTTGAACAGAGTTTTGCTCTGATTGGGGTAAACAGATGCCCCCCCACCGTTGCGCTTACGTGGCCTCCTAACGTGAGCGCAGCGGTGGCAGACTCCGAACCGTCGCGCCATCCCTTGGAAGCTGAAAGGGCACTTGATGCCTATAAATAGGACCTTTGGTCTCTTAGATGATTCTCATCTCTAAAATTTTACTTTCAGAACTCAGAGCCCTGCTCTTTATTTTCAAGAACTTTAAGAGTTACATTCTTAAAACTTTTAGGTGAAAATTTTAATTTGGATTAAATTAAATTAAATTAATTTTCATCGATAGAGCCTCGCTCTCAATAGATCCCTGATCTAAAGGAAACCTATTTAGGGTTTCACTTAGCAGAGCTTTACTTTACAGGTCTTAAAGGGATCTAAAGAGAACTAAAGGGGACCCTACTAGGGTTCCACAGAGCTCTGCTCTCTGAAAGATTTTCCTTGGATTTTCTTAATTCATTAATGGAGCTTTGCTCCTCCCAAATCATATGTCACGCCCCGCTTCCCAAAATACGGAATACGAGGGGTAGACAAGGCCAGCCATGCTCCTATGGTCAAGGAAAAGTCCTGCCGTAGTCACACTTCGGCTTCTAGTTTTTCATGGTAAACAGTAAATGATGCGCAGGTAATGAGAAGTGCAGTAACTGAAAGGAACAATAATATAAACTGACCTGTAGTGGAACAAATGAATGTAACTCGGAATGGCAAGTCAAGAAGTCCATGATGCACGTCTAGTTCTGGCCCAGGCTAAATCTTCTCCTCACACTGAGCATGCATACTCAGGTCGTCAGAGCGACACAATAGCAATATAATATGTATAAAATCAAGTGACAGTTCTAACAGTGGTAATAGATATGTGAAGCAGTAAATCGATGACATCATGAAAAATGAATGTGCGGTAATCAATGCAGCGGAACAGAAAAGCAGTAGAACGACATGTCACGTATGTCCACAGTATATAAGGAATATAAATGCCAGTATTCCTATCAGTCTCTAAGTCTCACTGCACAGGTCACTAAGCCTATCGTCAGTCCAAGTGTGAGAGTCAACCACTCGTGAGTGTCCTCCACCCAAGGGTAGAACCCAAGGGCAAGGGACCACGGGCCCAACATGTAACATGTATATCACGGTGTATATCACATACCCTGTAAATCTCCATATAACTCCCTAAATATATAAGCCGGCATGGGACTCCCGAGATTCTGTTGAACTCACACTTAAACTACCCCACACCCCGTGGTCTACATCAAACGCTAATCATAACCCTAAATACTAATCGATCCGTGACAAGTCTGCGCGAGAACTGGAGGCAGGACCTCCATCAAGCACGTCCCGACTAATACCTAAGATAAATGGCAGTGTTGGATGTCTTATCTGTGACACCCGCGCAAGCGCTTCCATAAGTGTCCCATACCACTTATAGTCACACATACACGCATCCCACAGACGTCGACAATGCAATAGAATAGTAGGGTCACTGATTGTGTACAAGTACGTATCACTTTCACTTAATCACGGATACATGAACACTGACGTACTTGCCACAATCATCGCTAGAATCTAACACTGGGTAAATGCACGATATCACTAGGTTATCACTACAATGTTATGGGCATGATATGATGCGTGAACAGTATATGAACATGATCAAGATGTTATGAAACGGTATTCTATCACTTGCACGATTTATCATGAAACGTACATATATATTTTAGCGAAACGATAAACAGGTAATATTTATCATGTTCAGTTGTCCATCCATCGAATTTAGTTTCAATCCAATCGGGTTCCAGGATAACTAGTTATAACCATTTCATTTTAAGCGCTCGCGGCTGGAAATCCGGTTTCAGAATCAGAAATCCATTTCGCAACGCATTTTAATCCCAGTTGGGATCAGAATTTAGCGACACTACAGTTGGATGAATTCTAGGGTTTTCAGTAAGGTTTTCAACGCAATAGACGGATCTTCAATCGCACCTGCACGTCGGGAGGTATACAATGTTTAACCCTAATATGTCCATTCTGATTCTGTCGGGACTGTTATGCGTCCCGATCTTTTAAATTTTAAAATAAATAACAAATGGTAACGAAACAGAATGAAATCAATTGTGTTGTCTAGCTAACAGATTTATCTATACTAACCAGCAGAGTTCCCCAACCTACGAGTTAAGAAAATCTGGTGGTACCCATTACGGAACAGCAAGCAACAACTGGAGTCGCTCTGGACTGCAGTCCAGAGTCGTACTCCGATCCAAATATCATCACGGTTTAAATACAGAAATGTCTGGAAACTAGTATAGGGTTAAAGTTCGTCGAGTTGGTTTCGATTTGAGCCCTCGAACGCACTATTCTAATATGTATATGATTTATGGTGATTTTAACGGTTTTCAGGTGCAATAAAATTACAGTTTTACGATTAAACTTGGAGGTAGTCGTTTTGGTCATAAACGATGAAATTTTCCAACGAAACTTGCACACGTTGTTCATCACGGCAAGGGCCCAAGTAATAAATCAAGTTCCGTCAATTTAGAAAAGTATTTTCTTTGGGAACACGCGTCGAACAGGTACGGCATATAATTGGTTAAACTTGTAACTTTAATAATCTATGTATTTAGTGATTGTACCATAAGTAAATAGCATGTAAGCAAGTAAAGAACTTGCCTGAGAATGTCTCGGGGTTGTTTGCTGACGGTAACGCTACTAACGCGACACGAAGATCACAAGCTTGGGCTCGGCCAGGATGCAGTCGAGGCTCGTGGAAGTTGGGGCTCGCTATGTGCTCAGGCGATGTTGTGGCTGGGGACCGCTGATGCTGTCGAGGCCGATGGAGATATTGTAGAGGAAGAGAGGGAGAATTTAGAGAGAGAAAGTGTTAGAGAGAGAAAGAACTAGAGAGAGAAAGTGAGAAGAAGGAGAGGGGAGAGATGGGGACAGAGAGGGAGAGAGAGTGAGAAAGAGAGAAGTGCAGGCAGATAGAGAGACAGAGGGAGGGAGAGAGAGAACTGAGTTAGAGAGAGAAGGAAAGAAAGCACAGGGGAGAAGGAGAGAGAGAGAGGGAGGGAGAAGCAGTGAGAGAGAGAGGGAAGTGAGAGAGAGAGGAAATGGGAGCAGAGTGAGAAAGAGAGAGAGATCTGAGATCGGAGTGAGAGTGGAGGCGACGACGATGATATGGATGATGACGATGGGGTCGACGAGAAGCAATGGGCCACTGTCGAGAGGTGGCAAGGTGGCTGGTGATGGGTGCAGGGGGTTGGTGCTCTGTGGGTGCTCGTGATCGAGGGTGGAGATGGTGGTGGTGATCGGGGATGATCGACGAGGAGGGTACGGTAGTGGTGGTCGCGGCGTTGAGAACCGGTCGTCGTCGTCGTTGCCGGTGTAAGGAGTGGGTGTGGGAGTGGATGAGAGAGGAGGAAGAACAGGAAAGAGAGGAGGAAGGCTGAGGTAAGACAATGGGAGTGAGGGAGAGAGGAAAAGAGACGAGGCGAGTGTCGAGGATAACGCTCGCGAGCGTGGCAATCGTTGCAGACGTGAGCGCAGGCGGAGGAGGCGGATCGCGGGGAGCAGGGAGCGGGAAACGCGGGGGTAGCCGTTGGGAAGAAGGTTGGGCAGTGGGCCGGGCCGGGTAGGAGTCACGGGCCGCAAGGGAGTGGGCTGAAGAATTAATAAGAAAATAAAGGGAAATTGAAGAGAAAGAGAGGGATGGGCCGGGCCAGCGCAGGAATTTCTTTTAATGAAAAATTTGAGGAGGTGGGCTCGGGCTTGGGAATAAATTGATGGAAAAAAAAATGGGCCGGCTAGGTGGGTGTTGGGGTAAAAATTTACACCCCCGTTGATCGAGTCAAAGTCAAGGTCAACCCCAAGCCAGGTGGGCCCAAGCCCAGGTCAAGCGGGCCCATGCCCAAGTCGAGCCCGCGGCCAGCCTCCCCATGCCAACAACAAAATCATGTAATAAATAATTTTTATGTAATTGTTTATGCATGAATGTAAACAAAATGGGCATAAAGCCAATATTTTGTAAGCCCATGGCTTATGTGCAAAAATGAAATAGCACATGAGCCATGGGATGGCCAAAATGCCATTTTGCAAAGCCCAAGGGGCTATATGTAAATATGTAAGCCTATAAAAGGCAACATGATGATGAATAGAAAAAACTTTTTCTCTCTCAAAAAAAAAAAGTTTCCAGATCTGAAATCTATTCTTCTTCTTCAAGGTTCCAAAACCTTCTTCTTTCTCTTGAATTAAATCAAGAGTTTTACTCTTCTTTTTATAAAACAAATTTGTTTTTTACCACAAAACCCACAAAGGGGAACTTGGATCTGTTATCAGATCTTAAAAAGGAGAGATTTTGAGATTTCACATCTCTTGATCTTCAAGATCCAGTAAGCAACAGGAGGAAGAAGAAGAACCACCTCCATTAAACCCAAAACACATTCAGGAGCCCGACTCCTCTCTGATTTCTCTTTTGAGAAATCTTTTTTTCAGGCTAAAAGCCTCTTGTCCTCTCCGGCGTGCAGCGCAAGTGCGCAAAGCGCCCGCGTGCCGACACGTGGCGCGCGCGCTTACGCACCTGCGCGCTTGCGCAAGTGCGCAAAGCGCCCGCGTGCCGACACGTGGCGCGCGAGCGCTTGCGCTCCAACGCGCATTGCGCAAAGCGCCCACGTGCCGACACGTGGCGCGCGCGCGCTTGCGCACCTGCGCGCAAAGCGCATTGCGCAAAGCGCCCACGTGCCGACACGTGGCGCGCGTGCGCGCTTGCGCAGCTGCGCGCAGCGCTCTTGCGCAAAACGCCCACGTGCCGACACGTGGCGCGCGCGCGCGCTTGCGCACCTGCGCGCAGCGCTCATGCGCAATGCGCCCACGTGCCGACACGTGGCGCGCTTGCGCCTGAGCGCACAGCTCTCAAGGCGCTGGCCCCACGCATCCCTTGGATGCCTTTCCCCCCTCTTTTTATTTACATACATATATATATATATATACATATATATATATATATATATATACAAATTCACACATATACATACTCCGCCACATTCTCCCCCTCCAAAAAATTTTCGGGCCGGGTCGCTGCCCCGAACCCCGCAAGGGGGCTGCTAGCCCCCTTGACCCCCAGCCCGCTATCCGGGTAGCGGGACCCCCGTAAAAACTCTGCGTGGCTCCCGATATATCCAAAACCCCCTTTCAAAACAAAACACACGCACACTGCACATTGAGTTCGCATGACCAATTTAACCCGTTAATCGGAGGTTCCCTCGCCCCAAAGGCGAGGGGTAATTAACGGCAGCTTAGTCCGCGGCTGCCGGAGATTCGGATCCCCACAATCATTAAACCCCGGCCTACCCTAGGCAGGGGAAATCTGTAGTACGCCTGACAAGCGCTCGCGTATTCCCATCTCAATGGGGTGACGAAAAACACCCTACAGTGGGCTCTGAGGAATAAGGAAAAGTATTTTAAATAAATAAAGAGGGCTGGGCCGGGAACTAAAACTTTAGCAAAAACGAGAAATGGGCTGAGGGTTTGGGTTTAATTAAATGGGAATGAATGAAAGAATATGGCTGGAGAAAAATGTGTGCTGGGCTCGGTGATTTGTAAGGGGATAATATAGGATTAGGGAATTAGGATTGGGTTGCAATAAAAGAAATATGCGGTTTAGAAGAAATAAAATTATAAATAAAATGAATACAATTACAAATAAGAATACATAGAATTCTAAAGTAATAGAATACAGGTTTTGGTACAAAAGGGGCTGGGTATTACATCATATAGAAGAACTCTTAAGAATTCTTCATGAATCTTGGAACTTAAAGATGACATTTTATTCCTCGGTGCATTATACCGTTTTGCTTGATCAGTCTTCCTGATAATTCTTTTGATTCTCTTTCACAGGAATAATGAACGCCCACATGTATGCTCTTAACGAGATCATCTCTCATGAGGACATCCGCCGACTTGGCCGCTCTCAAAATCAGGAGTTCACAAACGAGGAGTGTGCTGAAATAATGAGTCGTTTCGACGCATACAATGGTCCACTGCTTCCCCGACGTTCCTCTCTTCTTAAACTTATCGTGGGAGCTATCTGGGAAGCGCTTTCCCTATTCTATTCCGGCGTGCCACTTAGGGCGTTGGATGCCGCTGAGGACAATGTGCACTCTGTGTACCTATTGAACTTTATCTCGAAGAGACGGCGAGACAGTCTTATCGACCTCTTGCATAAGGTCTTTCAACTGTCTGCCATACTCGCTGCTTATCGGAGGGTGGAAGACATCGGAAGGGACCCTGACGCTTGTGCTCGCGAAAGGAAGCACACTAGGATGGTCCGCAAGGCTTGGAAAGTCATAGATAGGGTCGCTTTTGAATTCTTCAATCCATACCCTGGATCTGAGGTTATTCCATTGTAACTTTCATTTATTGTTTTTATGACTGTAAGAACTTCGTGCAATATTAATGGAATTTTTTTTTTACCCCAGCCTGTCTTTATTATATATCTTTTGTCCTGAGTCTTTTTGCCCATGCATGAATGAATGTGTTTTGAACGCTTGATCAAATGTAAATCGAATGCTTTTTCTGTTGCTTTTCCTCTTTCTCAGCATGTCGTCACAATTAGCAGGTAATAGAGTAAGCTTCTTGATTTCTTCACGAGATAGCGGGGGCTTAGGCCACAGGTTCAGATCTGCTGCCTAAGACTTTTCAACTCTATGAGCCGTGAGGGTCTCATAGAGACTTTTCTCCCTACGGATCGAGAGGATCTCGCAGGCGGGTTTTTCTCCTTAGGAATCGTGAGGATTCCTAAGTGTGGTTTTCTCTTGTAAGTCGTAAGGATCCTACAAGAGAATTTTTCCCTCTTACGAGTCGAGAGGACTTGTAAGCGGTTGTTTCCCTCCTTGTAGAAGTTCGATGTTGGAGAGTGAGACCCGTGGATGGTATGCAAGAGACCGTTTTGGGCCAACTTACGGGGTCCCGATGCTTAGGAAACAGGCTTCTTTTATGCCCACTGCCTAAGGCTTTATCTCACGAGTCGAGCCGCCTCGAAAATTTTTCACAAGTCGAGACGAATCGAACGTTTCTCGCAAGAACATCTTAACGTCGCATTTAACCTCTGTTCTTTACGACAGAAGCCCGTTAAGGTTGGTGGTACTTAGGGTTTTGGCCATCGTACCGTCGCATAAGCTGATATAGTCCTCGATAGGCAATCGTGCTGTTCGAGTAGCCCTGCGACTGCCGTGTCTCTGATCCCTTCGGGGGCTGGACAAGACGTCTTCAAGCAATCCTCCTTGGCAGTTTGACCGTCGGAAGAGCAAGCGCTAGGAATTTGCCATGCCGCTTTTTACTTGAGGTTAGGCTCATTTTGGAGAGCCCCGATGAGTCATAACCACTCCGCGCTGGTGTGGGATGATCTCCGATAGTCTTTCAGGCTTTATATGACTTGCCGTTAAGACCCTGAAGCTAGGAATTTGGCCTTTACTTCGTTTGCTGGCATTGCGTCCTCTGTATCGAGACGAATGTTGCTGTGGGAACTAGGGATTTTGCCATGGCTCCGTTTGTTTGATGACGTTGCGTCTGCTGTGTCGAGACGAACGTTGGGGTGACATCTCGTCTGCTGTATCGAGACGGACGTCGAGGTTGTCTCTAGGTTGCTGGTGAACCGCCGAGGTTTGGAACTAGGGATTTTGCTGTGGCTCCATTCGTTTAATGACATTGCGTCTGCTGTGTCGAGACGAACGTTGGGGTGACATCTCGTCTGCTGTATTGAGACGGACGTCGAGGTTATCTCTAGGTTGCTGGTGAACCGTCGAGGTTTGGAACTAGGGATTTTGCTGTGGCTCCATTCGTTTAATGGCGTTGCGTCTACTGTGTCGAGACGAACGTTGGGGTGACATCCCGTCTGCTGTATTAAGACGGACGTCGAGGTGGTGACCATTCTGTACTGGTGCGAGATGATCCCCGATTGTCTTTCCGGTTTTATATGAGTTACCGTCAAGACGTCGAAGCTAGGAATGTGGCCTTCGCTTCGTTTGCTTTGGTGTGTTCAAATCCTATTGGAGGAAGAATGCTGGGGTGACAACTCGTCTGCTGTATCGAAACGAACGTCGAGGAGGTGACCACTCATGTGAGATGATCTCCGGTGGTCTTTCAGGCTTTATATGACTTGCCGTTAAGACCTTGAAGCTAGGAATTTGGCCTTCGCTTCGTTTGCTGGCATCGCGTCCTCTGTATCGAGACGAATGTCATGGTTGTCTCTAGGTTGCTGGTGAACCGTCGAGGTTTGGAACTAGGGATTTTGCCGTGGCTCCTTTTGGTGATGTTGCGTCTGCTGTATCGAAACGAACGTCGAGGTGGTGACCACTCCATGTGGGATGATCTCCGATTGTCTTTTCGGTTTTATATGAGTTACCGTCAAGACGTTGAAGCTAGGAATTTGGCCTTCGCTTCGTTTGCTTTGGCGTGTCCGAATCCTGTTGGGGGAAGAACGCTGGGGTGACATTTCATCTGCTGTATCGAGACGATCGTCGAGGTGGTGACCACTCCGCGCTGGTGTGAGATGATCTCCGATTGTCTTTCAGGCTTTATATGACTTGTCGTCAAGACGTATGAAGCTAGGAATTTGGCCTTCGCTTCGTTTGTTTCGACCATGGGGTCTCTTGTTGACGTTGCTTCTACATCCTGCTGGACTGCGAAGGAACGCCGTTGTTGACATTGCGTCTGCTGTGTCGAGACGAATGCTGAGGTGGAGCTAGGATTTTGCCGTCACTCCCCTTGTTTCGACCATGGGGTCTCTTGTTGACGTTGCTTCTACATCCTGCTGGACTGCGAAGGAATGCCGTTGTTGACATTGCGTCTGCTGTATCGAGACGAATGCTGAGGTGAAGCTGGGATTTTGCCGTTGCTCCGCTTTACTGACCATGGGGGCTTTCGTTGACGTTGCATCTGCATCCTGCTGGACTGCGGAGGAACGTCATTGTTGACATTGCGTCTACTGTATCGAGACGAATGCTGAGATGGAGTTGGGATTTTGCCATCGCTCCGCTTGATGGTGTAACATCTGTGTCCTGTTGGAATGAGGAGGCACACCGTTGTTAGTCTCCAGGCTGTAGATGTGGCCATTGAGATTTGGAACTAGGGACTTTGTCATAGTTCCGTTTCGTTGCGACTCTGGGGTCGGTTGTTGACGTCGTGTCTGCATCTGGTTGGAGTGAGGAGAAACGCCGTTGGTGATCTCTAAGTTGTCGATATTGACGTCGAGACCCTGAAGCTAGGGACCTTCCTTTGCTCCGTTTGTTGACATCGTATCTGCAATATGGCGACAAATGTCGAGGTTGTCTCTAGGTTATCTATGAACCGTCGAGATTTGGCTTCGCTTTCTGGTGGAGCCTATTGGGAAGGTATTGTTCCCTTTTTATCTGTGCCCCTGGATTGTATACAGGGATCGATGTGATTTCACTTGTAGGGCAAAATGTTTCATTCTTTCATTTTTTTTTATTCTTTCCGCGATGCTCTATCATTTCAGCTTTTTATATCGCGAAAATCGCGATTGCCCAATCATTTCGGCTATTTTTCGCGGTGCCTAATCGTTTCGGCTGTTTATTTTGTTTTTACTCGCTGTTTTTTATTACGAGTTGCCCAATCATTTCGGCTGTTTATTTTATTTTTACTCGCTGTTTTTTATTGCGAGTTGCCCAATCATTTCGGCTATATATATATATATATATTTTTTTACTCGCTGTTTTTTTATTGCGAGTTGCCCAATCATTTCGGCTATTTAATATGCATTTTCAGCCCGCTGATTTTTATCGCGAGCGTAGAACTTGGAATCTGGTGCCAATCTCAGCATCAGCATCGCTACAACCAGAATATTGTGAGGAGCGAATCATCATCTGCCATGAAAGGATTTGGAATTTGATACCGATTTAGACATCAGTATCGCTACAACTGGGATATTGCCAGGAGCGAATCATCATCTGCCATGAAAGGACTTGGAATTTGATATCGATTTAGACATCAGCATCGCTACAACTGGAATATTGCCAGGAGCGAACCATCATTTGCCTCTGTCGATGTCGAACAAAGGTGGCTTAGTAAACAGGATTAGGATCCCGTCGACTAAGGCTTTTGACTTCATGAGCCGTAAGGGTCTCATAAAGGTGTTTCTCCCTACGAGTCGTGAGGATCTCACAGGTGCGTTTTCTCCTTAGGAATCGTGAGGATTCCTAAGTGTATGTTCTCTTATAACTCGTAAGGATCTTACAAGAGTGTTATCTCCTTATGAGTCGAGAGGACTCACAAGGGTTGTTCACCGTGTGGACATATCCCCAGTCACGAATGTGACTTGGTTAGGGAAATGTTTATTCGCGCCCGTGGATTGTATACAAGGGTCAGTATTGAGCCACTTGTAGGGCATTATCGAAGGTTGTGGGGGATTTGCTTAAGAACAGGTTTAGGTTTCTGTAACTTAAGACTTTCAAGTCTTACGAGCTGTGAGGGCCCCATAAGAGAATTCTCCTTACGAGTCGTGAGGATCTCGCAAGTGTATTTTCTCCTTAGGAATCGTGGGGATCCCTAAGTGTGTTGCTCCTTTGTGAGTCGTAAGGATCTCACGCGGGTGGTTTCTCCTTACAAGGTCGAGAGGACCCTATAAGTGTCTCTTAACGAGGTTGCGCCCTTTCGGGTTTTCACAAACACTCGCCGGTAGTCCTGCTGTTTTTACTCACGGAGCCCTTTCGGGTTTTCATCCGTGCCCATTTTGCTTATGGACATACCGTTTTTTTTTCTTTTTACTCTTTTTTTAAAATTCTTTTTATTCTTCTTATTTTTTCTAACGAGATTGCACCTTTTCAGGTTTTCACAAACACTCGCCGGTAGCCCTGCTGTTTTTACTCACAGAGCCCTTTCGGGTTTTCATCCATGCCCGTTTTGCTTATGGACATACCGTTTATATTTTTTTTATTTTTTTTATATTCTCGTCAGCCTGAGAATGCTGCGGTAGTAGTTTAAAAACATTTCGGTCATTTGCAAGTTTTAGGACATTGCGGTCCATCATTAGTTTAAGGACATCTCGGTCCGTTGTTAGTTTAAAGACATTTTGGTCCGTTGTCGCCATATTTGAGGCAAATATCTGGTTTATTGACTTTTCGGTCTATGAGTCCTTTATCATGAATGAACATGATGCCCCCGGCGTATCCATCTTCTTCGGAGCGTGCGGTTGTGGCGGACTCACCTTCCAGTTCTCAGTCAGCGCAAACTTGCCCTGTTGGTATTGGTCTTCAACCCAGTTTTTGAAGACGTAGCAGTCCTTGATCAGGTGACCTACTGTTTGGTGGTAAGGGCAATAATTAGGATTATTAATATCGCCTGGCCGCAACGGACGTTTTGGACCCGGCAGATTGATGAGTCTGTCGCATACTGCCAGCTCGAACAGTCCCCTTGTTTTATCTTGCGGAAACGAGTAAGGACGTTTCAACTTTTCCTGGAGGGGTTGCCGCTTGTTGCTTTGGCAAGCAACCGGTCTAGGGTCACCTGATTGTTGTTGAGCGCTGGCGACGAGGGCCGTTTTTCCTTTTCCTTTATTCTTTTTGTTCGGTCCCTTGTTTACGGGGCCGAGATTTTTTTTGAATAGCGTGCGATTACATGGCTGAACGTTCTCGCAGCTTCTCAATTCCTTTATTTTCGAAATAGATTCCCCGAGGGAAAAGTTGGGGATAGCTTCTTCGTCAGAGTCGCTTCCAAAGGTGAAAATTTGTGATCCCTTGAAGTCGGCTATATGATAGTTTGCGGCGGCTCCTTTGCGCTCATATATCGCATTTTTCCGATGTCCACAAGCTTCACACTTTGTCCTGTCGAAGTGTTTGTTCTCCTCCGAACGGCCTTGCCTGCGACGTTAGGACGTCACGAGCCTGGGGTTCGGGGCAGATGCTATTTGGTTTCATCCGTCTATCTCTCCGAAGATGCCAAGTTGATTTATGACACCGTGTATCGGAGGTTTAGACGGATGCGGCCGATGTAGCAGACTTCGTCAGATTCCCCCTCAGGGTGAGGGGTTTTTGATTGTGGGGACGCTCTTCCCTGCAGGCGCAAGCCCCTGCAGTTAATTACGCTACCGCATCGCGGTAACAACTTTCTCCTTCTCCAGAATTTCACTTCGTGTCGTGTGTGTTTGTTTTGTTTGTGGTTGCCCGTGGATTGTATACGGAGACTGAGTAATGCCGTCGCCCGTAGGACGTGGATTAGTCCAAATCCGTATTTACTTAGATTTGGGTTTGGTGTTTTTAGTTTAAGGATGCATTAGTCGTGTTGCGGCTAAGATCAACTTAAACATTCGTTAAGGATACGTTAGTCTTGTTTTAGACTAAGATCAACTTAACATCATGATTGATTTAATTATCCGGCCATCGGGACTCGTCACCTCTCTGACGTCGTTGAGGGATTACAACGACAGGCGTCTGAGGAGTTCAGAGATGTACCCTTGAACCAAAGTTAATTTAGAGTTTTATTATTTATTTAAATGTCTAAGGACACGTTAACCGTATTTGGGGTTAAGATCAACTTAGATGGGACCGTTTAGATCTAACAAAAGAGCGTTTGGGCCCTATTGTGCCAGTTTAGGGACGTGGCGGTCCATTGCCAGTTTTAGGGACGTGGTGGTCCATTATTAGTTTAGGGACGTTTCAGTCCGTCGCCAGTTTAGGGACGTAGTGGTCCATATTCCAGTTTAGGGACGTGGTGGTCCATCGCCAGTTTAGGGACGTGGTGGTCCGATATTAGTTTAAGGACGTTTCGGTCCGTCATTAGTTTAAGGACGTTTCGGTCCAATGTTAGTTTATGGACATTTCGGTCCATTGCCAGTTTAAAGACGTGGTGGTCCATCCTTAGTTTAGGGACGTTTCGGTCCGATATTAGTTTAGGGACGTTTCGGTCCATCATTAGTTTTAAGGACGTCTCGGTCCACGAGTTTAGGGACCCCGCAGTCCATAGCGATATGCGGTCGATGGGACCCGTCACCTCTTTGACGTCGTTGAGGAATTACAACGACGAATGTCAAAGGAGTTCGGAGATGTACCCTCGAACCGGATGTAAGTTGATTTAGGAGAGCCATTTTGCTCAGTCAATTTAATTTAAGGACTTATGGCCACGATTGGGCTAAGTCCAGTTGAAAATATTCAACATTTTATTTGTTTTTGCATTGCATTTTATATTTAGGCTCTACCCACAAAAGATACAGAGTATTAATTTATTTTGGGCTCTGCCCATTTGCAGATGATGCAAAGTATCTACCTTGTTTGGGCTCTGCCCCTTTTAAAATGCATAGCATTCTTAATATTATGCTTGGGTTCTGCCCATTTATAAATGATGCAGAGCATCTGTTTTGGTTTGGGCTCTGCCTCTTAAAATAATGCATTGCATTTTATTAAGCCTGTTAGGCCTTCTTTTAATTGGGCTTGGCCCTTTTGTAAGCAATACAATGCATTTGCGCTTTGTGCTAAGTAATGAGCGCAAGCTCGTATGGTGATGACACGTGTCGTGCTCTGGTGAGCGCAAGCGCACTAGCGCAGTGCGCTGCGTTGTTGCGCTGCGCTGTTGCGCTGCAGACACGTGGCGCGCTCTTAGCGAGTTGCGCCAATTCCAGAGAGCAAAGCTCTATTTCAAAGCGCGTAGCGCAAGTTGTTTTTGCAGCTGACACGTGGCGCGCTCTGGTGAGTTGCGCTAGTTCCAGAGAGCAAAGCTCTTATTTCAAGGGCGCTTAGCGCAAATGGTTTTATAGTCGACACGTGGCGCTCTGTTAAGAGCGCAACGGCGCAACTTGGAAGTGCAAAGCACTAAGAATCTTTTAGATTCAAGAGGGGAAGTGCAAAGCACTGTTTAATTTCTTCGTCTAAATTAGATCAAAGAAAAATAAATTTTTTCTTTATTCGAAGAACCAGAGGTTCTTAAAAGTGCAAAGCACTATTCTTTTATTATTCTATTATTTTTATTGTTTTTACAGAACCGAAGGTTCACAAGAAGTGCAAAGCACTGTTTTTTTTTTTATCAAAAGATCATTGATCTTATTTTTAGATCAATGATCTATTAGAAGGCCCTTTCTCTACCTTATAAAGGTTTTTTACCTTCTTTCTTCTCGGAGTTTTTCTCTGTTTAGACTTCTTGATTTTTTCGAGAAAATTCTCTTCCTCCTTTTTTTTTTTTTTTGAATGAGGTCTGGGGTCCTATTTATAGTGCCCCATAAATTTGTTGAATTTGTTAACGGGATCTTTCCTGAATGATTTTTGGGAGTTTTCCCACCATTGGATCTTTGATCCAAAGGCCGAAGAAAGTCTTCTAGTTCTGGAAAGAACAGAAAAGATTTCATAAAAATCTTAATTCAGTTTGGCGCAGATGCCCCAGCGCATGACACGTGTCGCGCAGCGCAACTGCGCTAGCGCATCTGCGCTGACACGTGTCGCACAGCGCAGAGCGCAGCGCAACTGCGCTAGCGCATCTGCGCTGACACGTGTCACGCAGCGCAGAGCGCAGCGCAGCTGAAGCGTTGCTTCCTTTAAACAGAGCTTTGCTCTGATTGGGCGCGCCTTCTTGGGCGTTGCGCGCGGGATTTGAAGCTCTGCTTCAAAAATTTGAATTTTGAATTCAAACAGAGCTTTGCTCTGATTGGGCGCAACAAATGCCCCCCCACCGTTGCGCTCACGTGGCGCACACGTGAGTGCAGCGGTGGCAACCCTCCTGACCGTTGGATCAAGGGGGAATTTCAAGAGGCGCAAGCGCCTTATAAATAGGGCGTTTGACCCTTAGAAAATCTCACCATTAGGTTTTGATTTTCCAGAGCTTTGCTCTTGCTTAAGACTTCAGAGCTTTGCTCTTGCTTCCCAAAGTTTTTTAGAAAACTTTTAGGTAATGTTTAATTTAAAACCAAGTTAAATTAAATTAATTTAAGTCAATTTTAAACCACAGAGCTTTGCTCTCATAGATCTTTGATCTAAAGAAATTCCCTTCGGGGTTTCATCCACAGAGCTTTGCTCTCACGAATTCATAGATCTACAGAGATCTTGTTCATGGGTTCTAACCCATGAACAGAGCTTTGCTCCTGAATTAAACGTAGATCTTTTAGACTTAAAAAAAATGAAGAATTTTCTCTATAAGCTTTTATGGATCCTTTGTCAGGATGCCAGAAATTTTAATTTTAAATTTCTTTTTTCAAAACTTTCCCTTTGGTGGGGGTATTATAGAGCTAAAATCCTTTTTAAGGAATTTTATTCTTTTGAGACCAGAACTTGACAAGTGTCATTCTGTGATAGAGCTTTGCTCTAAAAGAGGAGATTTTCTCCTTGTCTCTAGTGATTCTTTCCCCCTTTTTTGTTATGGGAATGTTCCCCTGGGGACCAACTGACAATCTCATCCAATGATGAGGTTGTTTTATTAACTGACGTATTGTCATCCAGATTTTGTGGGTCCCTTTGGTCCCGTACTCACTGCACTGTTGTGTGGTGTAATTAGTTAATTTTAATTTAATTTAATTAATGCATTTTTTTTTAGACGCCAAACGTTGGGATTACAACACTAACGGCTAGATTGTTCTTTTTGCAGCGATCATGTCTGAAGACACTTCATTCCCGTTTGTCCGTTCAGAGGAGGGGTTTCCAGAGGCGCCTTTGAATCGTGAGGTTCTGGCTATGATCAAGGCGCACGACCCGGAGTATAAGAGTCTCCACCTTTGGGGGTCGTGGTACAATCAAATTATTATGGGTCGGCGCAGCTTTACATGTGCGGTGCCGTCAGAGCCCATAACGGCGATTCACTACGCCAGTCCACCCCCGGTGCAGTATGCCGCGGAGATGACAGATTGGACATCGAAGGGTTTTCTTCATCCGGCCATAGATGCCATCCCGGTTCAGCGTCCGATGGTTTTGGACATCCTAGGGCGCCGTATCTGTCAGGGCGAGGCGAGACCTTGGGGACAATCATATAACCTTGGTCTGATCCCCCGCCACCCGGTCGGCTATCTGCCATGGGCCCGGTATATCCTGTCGACGAGGAAGTCGCAGTTGATAAGGCTAGGACTGTACACCGCAGTCTACGTCTCTCTCTTCCAGTATCCTACGCTTCCTACTTGGTGGTTCAAGGCCTTCTTGGAGCAGTGGAACATTCCTACTCATACTTTCCTCGCCATGGATCGGGAAGTGTCCATTTCGCTGGAAGAATTTACGGAGGTGTCTGGCCTACCGGCTATGGGGGAACATTATGAGGAATTGCTCCTGCCGGACGAGTACATCTATGGGGCTAAGCCGAGGGTAAGGGAGCTCACGCCAGAGAACGCTGTTCAACATCAGTTTCCAAGTCTGATTAAGGTGTTGAACATCTATGAGAATCTTTTCATTGAGCATGGGAGCCGTGGAGTTAATTTTGAGGATTTTATTGCTCGGTTCCTTCATCCAAACGTCCTTTCGGCGAAGACTGCCAAGTTTGCTTACCTTGAGGATCCCTTCGGCTTAGGTTTGGATAACCTGCCAGCGAGAGACATAGATCAGAAGGACTTTTTTCTTCCCAACTCTTCAACCATGTCTTTTGCGGAAGTTGCAGCCCCCGAGATGGACGAGGAGGCCTTCTTTTTGGGATTCCTTGGGCTTTGGTTGAGTTGGTTTGCACTTCCGATGCATTCTCACCGTATGCGGCCCTCTGTTTTTTACCCGGCCCACCGAATGGTTATCGGGGTAAAGGTGGCCGTCGGGATCGCCGGCTTGGCACATTTATATCATGGCCTTAGCCGAGCAGCAGATGCTAATGAGCCTGGGGCGTTGCATGTGGTTTTTTCAATACACTACTTTATGTCGTGGCTCGAATTACATACAGCGGGTGTTTTCGGCATGCACAAAAGGCCCTCATTCTACGAAAGGTGCATTTTTCCTCGCCTTTTACAGTTGATTGGCGCATCAATCGTAAATCCATCGCCGCGAGATGCCAGGAGTTTACTCCTTCGTTCCCACACCGTTGGAGCCGGTGTGTCTTTTATCGACAAGGTGCTGACCATTGGAAAAACGTCCGCTACTGCAGTGCGGCCATTGCAAGACACTTTCAAGGACGGCGCTTCGATTTTAACGGCCCGGGAGACCCTTCACTTATACTCTATCAGACCGGGCTTTTTGGTGTTTAGACAAGACGGGGGAGCGATCTTCATGAGATACAACCCGCATCGTTTCGCCCAACAGTTGAGCTATAACCAGGGGGTACCGCTGGAGGCCTTTTTATCGGAGCCTATCGCAAACGAAGAAGGGATAGAGAGGGCGCTGCATCACTTCATGCGTCTAAACACGGGCTCTCACTTCTTTATCAGTGAGCCGTCTTGTGCTCCTCGTCTCCTTAGGGTATACACCGAATGGTATAGTCATTCGACGGGAGCGGTCATAAAAGAGGAAAGACGGTTGCTGATCGACCGTAAGGGTGCACCTCCAGGTAGCGATCGCAGCGCTCCTCTGGTGCCGAGGACTCCAATAGTCGCTCCCTTAAAAGATGCTGGAAGTAGACCGTCACGCGCGCAAAGTCCTCCGCATGAATTACCGTCCCCCAATATCGCGGATGCATCTCCTGCACCCCGCGTTCAGGTGGAAACAGTAGTTGTATCTTCGCCGGAATCTGGCGCGGGTGCGGACATCGGGACCCGTCGTCCCAAAGCGGCTGCCAAGCGTAAGTCGCTTCCTCGTGAGCCTAGGGTTGGAGGGAAAAAGAAAAAGAAATCGCTCTTTGCCGCGGACATTGCGTTCGGCCAGGAACCCCACGCTCCTTATTCCGAGGGTCTGCTCGAATATGGGACTAACGCGGGATTAGTGATGCCGCCGCCGGACGATACAGACTTGGAAGCTGCTCTCAGAGCTTCAGCATGGCTGGTGAAGCGTGACGCGTGGTTGGCTAAGCTCGCGCAATCAGGTAACTACTATTCACACTTTTTTTTTACTGCAACGTATTTTCTTCCTTATTTCATTACTTTTGACTAACGCTTTTCTTTCTTTTCTTTCAACAGGCATCACTGATGAAGAAGCCATTGCCGCTTCTCTGAAGACTTTTCAGGAGGAGGAACGTCTCAGAGCATCTATGGGCCTTAGTAAGTTTCGACTCATCAAGTTTTTTATTTTCCTTGTGTTATGGTCGATCTAACCTTTCCCTTTTAATTACAGGAACCTCAATGCCGTTCCCTCCTAGCGACGCAGCCGTTCTACCAGCTGCCGATGTTCCTGCTTCTTCCGGGCCACCGCAGGAGGTTCGCCTTGAAGCGCCGATGAGAGATGCCTTAAAGGCTCTGGAGGCATCCCTGAATGAAGATGATGACGCCTTGAAGGAGGCGTCACAGAGATCCCTCATGACCGCTCGGGAGGAGAGAAAGCGGTTGAGGCGTGAGGCGAAGGCGCGCAGGGCTGCCTTGGCCATGGGAGCGGGACCCAGCACCGCCCCTCGAGCCGATACTCCCTCCGAAGAGGCCCCCGTCGCCCTATCCACTGCCCGCAGAGAGGTGGCGCGAGCAGTTCGGAGCGCAAACGGCAAATCCGCTTCAGGTAATATTTCTCTCAGAGTTTTTGTTATAAGGATTTTAATGTCATTGGTCCTTATATCTCTTATCTTTGCAGGGCCAAGTCTGATCGAGGGAGAGGCGGAAGCCGCCGATCCTAGGGGAACGGAGGAGGCGATGCCTGTTGAACTCGAGCCGACAATAGGCAATATTGTTGAGGCCATGGAGCCTGGAGTGGAGGTCGAGGGGCCTACCGCTGAGAAGGTCACTGATGCCGAACCTGAAGCGGGGGCAGATGATATGATCACTATAGCTGAGTCCAGGGTGGTGGCAAATGAAGCGCTCGAGGCCGGCGATCCCCTGGCGATGGCGGACGATACGACCGCCACTATTGAGCCTGAGAGAGTAGTGGGTGAGGAGGCCATGATTCCCGAAGACGAACCAACCGCTCCTTCTCTGGAATCTGGCAATACTCCGGTCATTGCCCTCCCCAGCTATGGTCCTCCGCCGTCGCCAGGTCTTGCGAGCACGAAGACGGTCCCTATCGAGTCGGGTGACGAGGCCACGGGCGGTGGTCTCATGTCAATAGAGGAGGGAGTCGCCTCCGTTTCGGCCGGGAGCTCCTCAGGTAAACCCCAAGTGACTGCCTTTCTTAACTTTACAATCTTTTTTCTGACGAGTCCACTTTTTCGTGATGCAGGCGCAGCTAGTGCCGATGCCCCACCGCTCGAGGGAGTGCCTTCGATGACCGCTTTGGCGGTGGTCACCTCTCAACCTTCTCTCATACCCTCGAAGATGTTGGAAGGTATATGTCTACGATTTATTAATCTTGTTTTCCAGATATCTGATTCGTGTACTAAAGTCATACTGTCGTGTTCTCAGGAGCGCTTTTTGATCATGTACATCAGATGTTGCTCCCGTATTTCTCCTTCCCATCTGAGCTCGCTTCTTCCCCTGGTGGCGTCGGTAAGTATAATTTCTGTCAACATTTTACCTCTTTCTCTTTTCCCCTTTTTTTTTTATTGATGGGATTGTCTCTAAACTCTTTTTCTCATCTCAACTGCAGTGCTACAGATTGAAGAAGGGGATAAAAGCTCAGCTGTACCACCAGCCCTTCCGACTTTGCCACCTGTCTTAACTGGTACAATGACCATCATATTGGTAACTTTCCTCTCTCTATTTTCTGCACTGTTAACTGATCGCATCCTGTCTCTTTCAGCTGTCGTTCTGACTTCGGCGTCCTTCGAACCTCGCGTCACCATGCCGGCGGGTCCTTATCTGAGGAGTCTGTCTTCAAAGGGCGCTGCGAACAGTCTGCGCATGTTAAGTGATTATGTCGAGGAACTCAATGTTGAAGCTCCTACATCTGCCGCCGACTTCGCTATGGTGGTTAACCCGATGCTGGCAGTGCTCGTGAACTTTCATAATGAGAGCATAATTGCATCCTGGGTTAACCATTGTAAAGAGATCGAGGGTTGCCTATTTCAATTGGAGTCGTTGCGTCCCACTCCCGAGACTGTGGCTGCCGATAATCAGAGGACTGCGTGGATCGAACAGAGCGCTTCTTACTTCCGCCATCTCGAACAAGAGGTCATTTCAAGGCGCAAGGAGCGTGATGATGCTTCGAGCAAGTCCGCTCAACTGCATGCTCGGGTGGGGGCCAATGCTGCACGGCTGAAGGTTATCTTTGAGGGCCTCCTGCAATGTCTCTCCGAAGGATTATCATTGAGGCATAAACTTCACGTTGTCGAGCGAGCTTCAGCCAGCCAGGAAGCAGCCCAGAAGGCGGTAGAGGAGCAACTTTCATCTTCCTTGCAACAACGGGCTCAGGTGGAGGCGGAGGTGGCCGCGGCTGTCACCCGAGAGGAAGTGCTGAAGGAAGTGAGAGAGCAGCTTGTGAACTTACTAAAGACACTTCCTCCTCAGTAGCTATCCATTTTTGTATCAGTCATACTTATAGATAAAAGAATGTATATGTATATGTTTTTTTTTTTTTATCCTTTGACATAATGTATCCTGTATTTGATCAAGTTTATGAATAAAAGATACACTTTTTTGTAATGTCTTGTGTCACTTCTTCGCTTTTTCTTTCTTTTTATAATCAGTACGCCACCTTGATAACCATAATTGATGGACAATTGGGACGAGTATCCTGACCTTCTTAAGAAATAACGATGGCTTAGGCCGCAGGTTCAGATCTGCTGCCCAAGACTTTTCAACTCTATAAGCCGTGAGGGTCTCATAGAGACTTTTCTCCCTACGGATCGAGAGGATCTCACAGGCGAATTTTTTCCTTAGGAATCGTGAGGATTCCTAAGTGTATTTTTCTCTTCTAAGTCGTAAGGATCCTATAAGAGAATTTTCCCTCTTACGAGCCGAGAGGATTCGTAAGTGGTTGTTTCCCTCTTTGTCGAGAATCGACTTCAGAGAGTGAGACCCGTGGATAGTATGCAAGAGACCATTTAGGATTGACTTGCAGGGTCCCGTTTTTTAGGAAGCAAGTTTTTGAATCCTTACTGCCCGAGATGTGAGTCAAAGAAACTCTCGTCACGGAGTGTTTGTATCCGTGAGTTGAGAGGTTTTGCGAGGGATTATTTGTTTCCCAAGCGCCAAGGACTATTTGTGTCCTTGGGGTTTGAAACGAGTCGAGGTTTCCTACGGAGGCACTGGTGGCTCTGCGGGTCGACGCGGATCAGGAGGCTCTCGTCAAGGAGTGTTTGTATCCTTGAGTTGAGAAGTTTTGCGAGGGATTATTTGTTTCCCAAGCGCCAAGGATTATTTGTGTCCTTGGGGTTTGAAACGAGTCGAGGGTTCCTACGGAGGCACTGGTGGCTCTGCGGGTCGACGCGGATCAGAAGGCTCTCGTCAAGGAGTGTTTGTATCCGTGAGTCGAGGAATTTGCCGGGATTATTTGTTTCCCAAGCGCCAAGGATTATTTGTGTCCTTGGGGTTTGAAACGAGTCGAGGGTTCCTACGGAGGCACTGGTGGCTCTGCGGGTCGACGCGGATCAGAAGGCTCTCGTCAAGGAGTGTTTGTATCCGTGAGTCGAGGAATTTGCCGGGATTATTTGTTTCCCAAGCGCCAAGGATTATTTGTGTCCTTGGGGTTTGAAGCGAGTCGAGGGTTCCTACGGAGGCACTGATGGCTCTGCGGGTCGACGCGTATCAGGAAGCTCTCGTCAAGGAGTGTTTGTATCCGTGAGTTGAGAAGTTTTGCGAGGGATTATTTGTTTCCCAAGCGCCAAGGATTATTTGTGTCCTTGGGGTTTGAAGCGAGTCGAGGGTTCCTACGGAGGCACTGATGGCTCTGCGGGTCGACGCGTATCAGGAAGCTCTCGTCAAGGAGTGTTTGTATCCGTGAGTTGAGAAGTTTTGCGAGGGATTATTTGTTTCCCAAGCGCCAAGGATTATTTGTGTCCTTGGGGTTTGAAACGAGTCGAGGGTTCCTACGGAGGCACTGGTGGCTCTGCGGGTCGACGTGGATCAGGAGGCTCTCGTCAAGGAGTGTTTGTATCCGTGAGTCGAGGGATTTTCGTTGAAGTCACTGGCTTCTTCGGTTGAAATGAACCGTTGAGGCTTGGTTTCTTCATTTGACGGAATCCACTGGGGAGGTATGTTTTCTTCTTTGTTTACGCCCTTGGATTGTATACAGGGATCGATGTGATCTTAACTGTAGGGCCGAAGTTTTATCATTTCTTATTTTTTTTTTTTTATTTTATTTCCGCGATGCTCTATCATTTCAGCTTTTATATCGCGAAGGTCGCGATTGCCCAAACATTTCGGCTATTTTTCGCGGTGCCCAATCATTTCGGCTTCTTTTTTTTTTTTATTATTTTATTTTTTAACTCGTTGATCTTTATTACGAGCTGCCCGATCATTTCGGCTATTTTGCATGCGTTCATTTTACTTGCTGCTTTTTATTGCAAGTTGCCCTATCATTTCGGCTATTTCGTATGCATGAGCGGTTTACCGGCTTTCGCCGTCAACCTGAAATTGGACACCGATTTCGGCATCAGCACCGCTGCGACTGGGATATTACCAGGAGCGAATCATCATTTGCCTCTATCGTTGTTGAACAAAGGAGGCTTAGCGACCGGGGTTAGGATCCCGTCGACTAAGGCTTTTGACTTCATGAGCCGTAAGGGTCTCGTGAAGGTATTTCTCCCTACAAGTCGTGGGGATCTTGTAAGTGTATTTACTCCTTAGGAGCCGTGAGGGTTCCTAAGTGTTTTGTTCTCCTGTAAGTCGTAAGGATCAAACAGGAAGGTTTTCTCCTCATAAATCGAGGGGATTTATAAGGGTTGTTTACCATACGAACGTATTCCCAGTCATGGGTGGACCTTGGTTAGGGAAACGTTTATTCGCGCCCGTGGATTGTATACAAGGGTCGATATTGAACCACTTGTAGGGCAATATTGGAAGTTCGCGGGGGTTTGCTTAAGCACAGGTTTAGGTTTCTGTGACTTAAGACTTTCAAATCCTATGAGCCGTGAGGGTCCCATAAGAGAGCTCTCCTTACGAGTCGTGAGGATCTCGTAAGCGTATTTTCTCCTTAGGAATCGTGGGGATTCCTAAGTGTGCTGCTCCTTTGTGAGTCGTAAGGATCTCACGCAGGTGGTTTCTCCTTACCAGGTCGAGAGGACCCTATAAGTGCTCTTAACGAGGTTGCGCCCTTTCAGGTTTTCACAAACACTCGCCGGTAGTCCTGCTGTTTTTACTCACGGAGCCCTTTCGGGTTTTCATCCGCGCCCATTTTGCTTATGGACATACCGTTTTTTTTTTTTTTTTTTTTTATCATTTTATATATATATTTTTTTTATTTTATTCGTCTCGTCAGCCCAAGGATGCTGCAGTATTAGTTTAAAGACGTTTCGGTCTGCTATTAGTTTAAGGACATTTCGGTCCGCCGTTGAGAGGGTTGGCTACTACTTATAAAGTCTGAGCTTAGGAAGATAGCGAGCGGACATAGTCGTCGTCATCTACCATTGACCTAGGCTGTGGCTCATTAAGCGTAGTATTTCTTGAGGAAGCGTCCGTTTATTGGCCTGAAAGGCCTTTCACCGTGCATGTCCATGAGTAGATAGGCCCCGCCTTGGTAGACTTTATCAATGATGTACGGTCCTTCATAGTTTGGCTCAAACTTTCCCCGCTTGGCGCGATTGGGGATCATGGGCCTTTTGACTACTAGCACGAGTTCGCCTTGGTGGAACGTTCTCGGGCGGCTCAATCTTTCATATGAGCGCGTCATCTTTGCTTTATAGGCTTCAAGATTTTGTTGTGCTAGAAGCCGGATTTCATCAAGGGCGTCAAGCTCTTCGAACCGAAGGTGAGCATTTTCCTCGTCTGTCAGCTCGTAGTGGACTGCCACTCGTAGAGAGGGTAATTCTATCTCGAGAGGGAGTACTGCTTCCGTCCCAAATACCAACGCGTATGGCGTTGTGTTTGTGGCCGTTTTAAACGTAGTCCGATACGCCCAAAGAGCCTCTTGCAATCTTTCGTGCCAATCTTTCTTATTTCGTGACACTGTTTTCTTTATGATCTTCGTCAAGGTCTTGTTGAAGGCTTCAGCTAGACCGTTAGCTCGCGGGTTATAAACTGAGGAATATCTCCAGTCTATATTGTGCTGCTGTGCAAAACGGCTAATTTTATGACTTCGATAGGCTGGCCCATTATCAGAGATGATTCTTCTCGGGGTTCCAAACCGGTATATGACATGCGTTTTGAAGAAATGGAGGATGTTCTCCGTCTTCACTTCCCTCAATGGTACTGCCTCTGCCCATTTGGAGAAGTAATCAGTCGTCGCCAAGATGAAACGATGTCCCTTTGACGATGCTGGTTCGATGGGACCGACTATGTCAGTTCCCCACATTTCGAATGGCCAGCTAGCCATTGTTGGATGCAGTGGATTGGGATGCTGATGGATGAAGTCCCCATGAATTTGGCATGAGTGGCATTGCTTCGCATATTCGATGCAGTCCTGAATCATCGTGGGCCAATAGTAGCTCATCCGCTTTATCTTCAATTTCATCTTAGGGCCTGCTTGGTGGGAACCGCAGAGTCCGTCGTGAACTTCTTGGACGACCCTTCTCGCTTCGTCAGGTCCTAAGCATCTCAACCACAGAGAGTCGAATGATCTCTTGTATAGAGTATCATTGACGAAGGCGAAAGACAGAGCTCGTTTCGTGAGCTGATGTCTTGTGGACGCCTCTTCAGGTATTCGGTGGAACTTGAAGTAATCTATGAAGACTTCTCTCCAGTCCTCGGTATTTTCCCTGTCTTTTATTTGCAGGGTTGTCTCCTCTGTTGCTCCATTTTCTTTATATGATCCTGGAGATATTTCTGTTGGGGCAAGCACTCGACGGCTTTGCACCACGATTCTAACGTCGTCGAGGTTCTCGTCCGCCAATTCTTTAGCAAGTTTGGCCACTGCGTCCGCTTTGCTGTTTTCCGCGCGCGGTATACTTTCCAAGGTATAAGAGGGAATTTGGGTTAGCAGTTGTTGCACTTTTTCGCCGTATTTTACCAATTCCGGTTTGCATGTTTGGTAATCGCCGTTTACTTGACTAACGACCAGTTGGGAATCATCGTATATGAGGAGATTTTCAATTCCCATGTCAATGGCGATCTCGAGGCCTGCTATCAGAGCTTCGTATTCGGCTTCATTGTTTGTTCTCGGCTCCGTTAGGGAGAAGGCGTAGCGCATTATCCCTCCTTGTGGAGTTACGAAGATGAGTCCTACCCCTGATTTAATTATAGGGGTACTTTGTTTACGTTTCTTCACGGAAGATGCTCCATCGAAATAAAGCTCCCATCGGATATTATCACCGTCGATCGCATCGAACGCATGTTCGTCTGGAAGATCGCAATTCAGAGGAGAATCGGCGGGTATCGGATGCTCAGCGAGGAAGTCGGCGATGGCCTGGCCTTTCACTGTCTTGAGAGGTTGATATGTTATCGAGAATTCCATCAAGAGCAAGGCCCATTTAGCGAGTCGTCCTGTCAATATGGCTTTTGACATTAAATATTTAAGGGGGTCCACTTTTGAAATCAGACGGACCTCGTGCGCCAACGCATAGTGCCTAAGCTTTGTTATTGCGAAGATCAACGCCAGGCAGTGTTTTTCAATGGGAGAGTAATTGCTTTCTGCCCCCAGCAGAACTCGACTTAAGTAGTAGAGCGCTCTTTCTTTCCCCTGATCGTTCTCTTGTGCCCATAATGCGCCTAAAGAACCTTCGAGGGCGGTTGTATAAAGAATAAGAGGCTTTCCCTTAACTGGAGCAGCCAACACCGGCGGGTTCTGCAGATATTGCTTGATCTCGTCCAGTGCGCCTTGGCATTTTTGGTCCCAAACGAACGGGGTCCCCTTCTTCATCAGGTGGCTGTAAGGACGGCACTTTCCTGAAAGGTTGGCTATGAATCGCCGTATATACGCGAGTTTCCCTTGGAGAGACCGCAGCTGTTTGAGAGTCCTCGGCGGAGGCATTTCCATGATCGCTTTGATCTTTGACGGATCTATTTCAATACCTCGGTGTCGAACGACGAATCCCAGGAATTTGCCCGAGGAAACCCCGAACGCACATTTAAGAGGATTCATCTTCAAGTTGTATTGCCGAAGGCGTTGAAATATAGTCTTCAGATGCTCGAGATGTTCCTCGTATGATTTGCTCTTGACCACGAGATCGTCGATATAGCATTCGACGATTTCGTGTATAAGGTCGTTGAAGATCTTCGTCATGGTCCTCTGATAAGTAGCACCGGCGTTCTTCAAACCGAAAGGCATCACTTTATAACAGAATATACCAAGAGGAGTCCTGAAGGCTGTGTGCTTCTGATCTTCCGGGTGCATTTTTATTTGATTATACCCCGACGAGCCGTCCATGAAGGAGAAAACCTCATGAGTGGAGGTGTTGTCTATCATCAGCTCGGTGACTGGCACCGGGAAATCATCTTTTGGGCAGGCTTTATTAAGATCCCGGAAGTCTACGCATATGCGCACTGTCCCATTTTTCTTCATCACTGGGACAATGTTGGCGATCCATTCAGGGTATTGGACTTCTTGGATGAAGCCTGAATCTATCAGCTTTTTGACTTCGGCGTTGATGCTCATCTCAAGCTCGAGTCGCATTCTTCTCGGCGCTTGTTTGACTGGCTTGATGTCCGGGGATATCGCCAATTTGTGCACAGCGATTTCTGGATCTAGTCCCGGCATTTCGGAATAGTTCCACGCGAAACAATCTTTGTGTTGTAGAAGCACATCCTTTAACGCAGCCACCCTTTCTTCAGATAGCAGTTCGCTGATGAATGTCGGTCGCGGGTCATTTTCCGTCCCCAACTCAATTTTCTTGAGATTATCTGCAGTGGTATGGATTCCATCTTCCAGTTCTTTCGGAGCTGGGGGAAATTCTGAGATTACCTCATCGCTGCCGCTTTCAAAACCACCAGGGGAGGTTGTTAATGTCCTCGGACCCTTCTCTTAATATTGTTATCACATGGCAGGTGCAAATTTTCTGCCAATCCCAATGCGGAGTTGGTTTTATTTTTGTGTTTTCGGGTTCGTGCTTTTGCGGCGGCGCTACCCTCCAACTGTCAGACAACGCGAATTTGCCAAGCTGATATTGGTCCTCAACCCAATTCTTAAAGGTGAAGCAATCTTCAAGCGGATGCCCTACTATTCGATGGTAAAAGCAATACTTTGGGTTCGAGACTTCGCCTGCTTGTTCAGGATGCTTAGACTCTGGCAACGTAAGCATTTGATGTTTTAGAGCGAGATCGAATATTTTCCTTGTTTTGTTCCGAGGAAAAGAGTATGTTCGACCCATTTTCTTCCCGAGGGCTAAGTCAATAACGCTCGATTCTCGGCTGCGCGGCTTCTTAGCTCTGCTTTGTAGTTGTCGAGCGCCTCTCTTGCCTTTCGACTTGTTTTTGTTCTCGCATCGAACCTTTTTTGTAGCAGGTTGACAAGGAGCGGCATCTTCGTTCTTTACTGCCTGTTGGAGGAGGCGCTGTGTCTTAGCTTTCTCATAGATTGCCATTTCACGATCGTGAGCATCTCGGGCTTTTTGACTCGCATCTCTTATAAGTTTGCTCATCTGGTCTTCAGACGATGGACTGGGCGGTTTTGCATCAGGAACTTTTGTTGGCTCAGGATTAGCATCCTCCCATTGAGCGTCCGCCTCTTCATCGAAGTCATACATGGCATAACAGCTATTTACTAGCTCCCGCTTTTTTGGCCGGATGTACCCAAGCCCTTTGGTTTCTACTTTCCCATTAGGCAGTTTGCATTGGGTCCCGGGAATGTTCCAGACCTTGTCATAGAATTTGGCTTTTCTAACGGTCTGTGTAAAGGACATCCCCTGGCGTTTTAGCAGTTTCTTTAAACCTTCGGTATAATATCGGGGAAGACGGATAGGCTGAAGCCTGTCGAGCGTGGGATCCACGCCATGCCAAGCTTCTTTTTCTACTTTGTTTTCTTCAGAACGGTAGAATAAGATTGCCTTCTCGCCCCTTCGTCCGGGAGGGATATAGAATGTCTGCAATTCTTCTACGCTGTTAGTGTCGAGTGCATCCAGTTCTTTGTAATGTTCAAGCGGCACCATGGTTATCTGCAGACTTCGCTCTTCATCCGCGGAGATCCGTATCGAAGGCCGAGCAGGGAATACAGCATGAACTTCATCCTCTGAATCACTACCGAAGATCAACGAAGGAACGGATGGTCCTGGCCTGGTAGATTGGGATGGACCTGAATAAATTATATCCTCCTCCTCGGTGTCACTGCCGAAGACAGGGATGGTGGAATTAGTTTTGTTCTCCGGTTTGTGACACCTTTCCGTGTCTTCGAAACTCGGCAAGAAGTATTTGGCATCTTCATACTTGCGAACTTCGTTCACGGAAAACGGATTCAACTCTCCGGCCACAGTGTACTCGAGGCCATCCCTGGAATACTTCATGCACTGATGCTGTGTAGAAGGGATGATGTTGTACTCGTGTAGCCATGGTCGGCCGAGCAGAGCATTATAGCACGTCTTGGCATCTATAACATGGAATTTGATGTCTGTGACGAGCAACCCGAAGCGTAGCGTCAATATCACAGATCCAAGAGTCTTTGAAGATTGAGAGTCGAAACCGGAGATAGTGATCTTGTCTCGGGCGAGGTGATGGACACTCATGCAAATCTCCTTTAACACTCGTATGTTGAGTAAATTGACGGACGATCCGTTATCGACCAAGATTTTACCTATCTTTATGTCATGGCAGTATCCTGAGACATAAAGAGGGCGATTGTGTTCACACGTCCCGAGAAGAAGGTCCTCATCACCAAAAGCAACGTCGGCTGTGTGCACTTCCTCCAATTCGTCTTTCATCTTTTCTTCGGCCAAGAAGGCTTGGAACTGGTCCGGATCTTGTAGCGCCTTAATCAAAGAGTCTCTCGCCTCCTTCGATAGTAACAAGGCATCGAGGATGCTGAGTTGTGAGGGTAGCTTTCTCAGATGCGCTAAGACATTGTAATCCACCTTACTCCTCTTTGGCGGATTTTTGGCGGTTAACTCTTCCGCGACTTGGTCATCCAAAGTGATGTCTTCAGAGACTTTCTCTTTCCCTTTATCTTTTCTATTCGAGGGTCCGAGGTTCTTTTCAGGCAATGTCCGATTTCGCAGCTGTATATTTTCGCAAGACTTCGGTTCTTTTCCTTTTCCCGAAGTTGACTCTTTAAAGAGAGGGGCAATCTCTAGTTCCTCATCAGAGTCGCTCCCAAATGTGGGCACTTGTGACCTGGTAGTGTTAACCATGTGACAGTTGCCGGCAGTTCTTTCAAGCACTTTGGTCGTGTTTCTTTGCTCCCGACGAACCTTGCGCTTTTCCCGTTTAAAGCGTTGTTGATTGGCGACGTATCCTTGCCACCATTCATCGAACGCCTTGCACTCTTGGGTAGAATGGGAGACATCCTGATGATATAAGCAATAAGAGGGGTGCATTTCTACCACGCTAGTAACTCTTTCTTCTGAGGATGGTAGCTTCATGCCCATCGATATGGCCTTGGCGAACTTCTTTTTTATCTTAAATTGGCTTTTGTCAACGGTGGAGGTATTTTGCTCCAGTGGGATCATTTCAGCTCCTCCCTCAAGTCGCTGGCGCTTGGCCGTTTCGAATATCGCCATCTCGCGTTCTTGATCAGCTTTACTTTTCAATCGAGCTTCACTAAGAAACGCGTCAATCATTTCTATTGATAATTCCGGAACCTTTGACTCAGTGTCTGCCCCCGGCGTTTTGGTGCCAGAAGTCCCTTCTTCGTTCAAGGTCGAGTGAGAGATCATATGACAGCTTGCCACATATCCGTCGGATTCATCCGATGAAGCTTCTTCCTCCTCTTCTTTTTGAAAGACGTGATCAAGGAAATCTTGGAGCGTAATGGGAGTCCGCGCCTTTTGGTTGTACTCATCCAGTGCGTCGATCTGCTTCTGTAAGTCCGTGCGCTTGTCGCCAGGCTTCACGGGCTTCTTAGATTTCTTCTTCTTCTTTTTCGAAGATTTTGACGGCTGGCTATGAACGCTTGAACTACCACCATCGGCCTTCGGAGTCAGACGTGGTTTCAACATCCCCTCTATAACCTGCGGCTCCAAGGGGTTCTTCCACTTGACCGCTGGACAGGTCTGAAGATCATTTAGCATTCTCCTCGTTTTGGCTGATAATACAACCTCCCAAGGAGCTTCTTCAATGACGGAGCATGTTGCCCCCGGCGTATTCGTTCCCTTATAGGTGTAGGGCTGCGGAGGATTCACCTTCCATTTGTCAGATAGAGCAAACTTGCCCTGACGGTACTGGTTTTCAAGCCAATTTTTGAATACGTAACAGTCTTCGATTGGATGTCCTAGCACTCGATGGTAAGGGCAATAATTAGGTTCGTTAACGTCACTTGGTTGTGACGGACGTTTTGGATCTGGCAGATTTATGAGCCTATTGCGCAATGCCAGCTCAAATAACCTCCTTGTTTTATCACGGGGGAAGGAGTAAGCACGTCCCATCCTGTCCTCAAGGGGTACGTATGGGCGCGTGTTATTTGGACGAGCAACCGGTTTCGAGTCGTTCGGTTGTTGTTGGGCATTAGCGACGATGATCGCTTTTCCCTTTCCTTTATCGTTTTGAGAGTCTGGCTTCGGAAGAGGGGGTTTATGGCCCATTTGGTCCATCTGCGCCAATTTGTCGATCAAAGCCTGGAAAGAAGTCGGCTTGAAGAACATCATAAACTGCGAAATGGTTGCTTGTGGATCAAGGGTTCCAACAAACATTCCCACCGCAGGGGCTTCTTCTATACGCTGTTCACATTTAGACCATAAATTACGCCACCGTATAGCGTACTGGACCCACGTCTCGCCGGGCTTTACCCTGGCGTTAATCAGCGCCGTCATTGGAGTACGTTCGCTGGCACTTGCAAAGCGTTGGGTGAAGAGCAGCTCCATCTCTGCGAAGGTTTTAATGGAGTCGTTGGGGAGCTCGGAATACCACTCGAAAGCCGTATCTGATAAGCTTCCAACAAACTGGCGCAGCAAGAGCTTGTCGTCGCCTCCAGTGTTACCACAAAGCGCCCTGAATTGGGCAACATGTTGATGGGGATTGCCGGTCCCCTTGTAGACATGAAACTTTGGAATTGTGTAACCTGGCGGGTACTTGATTTGGTCATACCAGCCCGGATATGGCCGCCCCGTTTTTACAACGTGGCCGGCTGCTTCGGCCGCGTGATGAACTTTTATTTGCTGGGCTATATATTCGTCCAGATCTGTTTTAGAGATTGTGTCTTCTTTAGCCGTCGATAGAACGGGGTGAGGGTTTGATGTTTCTCCCCTATCATCCCCAAGGACGATTGGGGGTTCTTCAGTCGGGGATTCTGGTTGTATCATCATCCCTATCATATCCTGGAAGAGAAGGCCCATGCGCTGTATATTGGCTGCTTGTTCAGCAGCCTCTTGGTCTCTCTTTTCGAGCATTCGGCGAAGGAACTCGGCGTCGGTCTCTTCTTCTTGACGTTCATCTAAGGACGTCTCAGGATTCTCTTTTGGCCCCGTGAGTGCAGCCATTGTAGTCATCATCTCCTGGAGCTTTTGTTGCTGCTCTTGAGACTTGGTCACTGACCGGGTGAGCGGTCGGTGACCCATAGAAGTACGACTTTCTTCTTTCCCCGAAGCCATATAGACCGTATGAACTGTGATGCCCCCTGACTTGGGGCGTTAGGTTCACCGTTCTTAGACTTTGTCAGCGTCATGGGAGCTTTTTCTGGCCTCTTCCTTTTATGGGCCTTTGAGGTTGAAGGAGCCGTTGAAGTGGGCATCCTAGCATTTGTTGCCCCCTGCCGTTTAGCGGGGCGGTTTTTGTCTTTTTCCACCCTTGTCCTGTTCTGGCGACGGAAGTGGTCTGAGTCAATCACGGAGTCTTGAACCCTCCGCCAAATTTTATAAACTTTCGCTGACAGCCGTTGAGGAGGCTGTTCCTGTTTCATCTCCGGAGCTTTTTCCATGGGTGGAGGAGACCTTTTTAACGTAGCCACCGGGGAGTTCTTTCTCACCTTCCTCAGCATTTCAAAGCTGTTCCCAGTTGGAACAGCAGCATCGACTTCCACCGTCGGAGCAGGTGGGGTTAGCCCTGAGGGGGAGTTGCCCCCTGCTTTCCTTACTCTCTGCCAATGGCGACGTCGCGCACGACGAGCCGCCGGGATTGACTCGGAGATTGAGATGGTTTCTTGTTGCCCCCTGTTTGAGCGTGGGGTAACTGTTGATGTCAGCCTATCGAAGACTGATGCCTTCTGACCGGCTGGGGGAGGAGTAGGAACCGTCAATCTTGTGAAGACTGACTCTCTGATAGGAGAAGCCGCTTTAACGACTTCCAAAGCAGCGGCCGTTGCCCTCTTTGGGACAGCCACCTTATAGTTCTGACCCAGCCTGGTGAAAACGGAGGCTGTTGGTCCAGTAGCAGGCGACCCGCTGACAGGGGTCGCGGTAGCAGTGAGCCGGTCGAACACCGACTTCTTGTTCGCTTCCGGTGTGGGTATCGGCGCCGAGAAGCTTGTAGGTGGGACCATGGTCCTGAAGAACAAGCCGGTGGTGGCCTGAGTCAACTGGCCTACCGGCAGGGTCAGGAAGGAAGCCGCCTGGGGCCCATATGCTACACCTTTAGGTGAGGTGGAGCGTCCGTTGCAGTTGCACTTCGAGCAGTTGGTGCAGTTGGTGGCCATTGAATGCTTGAGTTCTGTACCAAACAAAAGACCAAATCTTAGCAACTTGAAATCCGAAGGCAATCATTTAACAAACCGCGATTGGTTCGCGAAGACGACACACGAAGTGTGGAGTGGAAAGAGGAAGAGGTCCCACCGGGCGTGCCAGAATCTGTTCTCCTCCGAACGGCCTTGCCTGCGACGTTAGGACGTCACGAGCCTGGGGTTCGGGGCAGATGCTATTTGGTTTCATCCGTCTATCTCTCCGAAGATGCCAAGTTGATTTATGGAACCGTGTATCGGAGGTTTAGACGGATGCGGCCGATGTAGCAGACTTCGTCAGATTCCCCCTCAGGGTGAGGGGTTTTTGATTGTGGGGACGCTCTTCCCTGCAGGCGCAAGCCCCTGCAGTTAATTACGCTACCGCATCGCGGTAACAACTTTCTCCTTCTCCAGAATTTCACTTCGTGTCGTGTGTGTTTGTTTTGTTTGTGGTTGCCCGTGGATTGTATACGGAGACTGAGTAATGCCGTCGCCCGTAGGACGTGGATTAGTCCAAATCCGTATTTACTTAGATTTGGGTTTGGTGTTTTTAGTTTAAGGATGCATTAGTCGCGTTGCGGCTAAGATCAACTTAAACATTCGTTAAGGATACGTTAGTCTTGTTTTAGACTAAGATCAACTTAACATCATGATTGATTTAATTATCCGGCCATTGGGACTCGTCACCTCTCTGACGTCGTTGAGGGATTACAACGACAGGCGTCTGAGGAGTTCAGAGATGTACCCTTGAACCAAAGTTAATTTAGAGTTTTATTATTTATTTAAATGTCTAAGGACACGTTAACCGTATTTGGGGTTAAGATCAACTTAGACGGGACCGTTTAGATCTAACAAAAGAGCGTTTGGGCCCTATTGTGCCAGTTTAGGGACATGGCGGTCCATTGCCAGTTTTAGGGACGTGGTGGTCCATTATTAGTTTAGGGACGTTTCAGTCCGTCGCCAGTTTAGGGACGTAGTGGTCCATATTCCAGTTTAGGGACGTGGTGGTCCATCGCCAGTTTAGGGACGTGGTGGTCCGATATTAGTTTAAGGACGTTTCGGTCCGTCATTAGTTTAAGGACGTTTCGGTCCAATGTTAGTTTATGGACATTTCGGTCCATTTCCAGTTTAAAGACGTGGTGGTCCATCCTTAGTTTAGGGACGTTTCGGTCCGATATTAGTTTAGGGACGTTTCGGTCCATCATTAGTTTTAAGGACGTCTCGGTCCACGAGTTTAGGGACCCCGCAGTCCATAGCGATATGCGGTCGATGGGACCCGTCACCTCTTTGACGTCGTTGAGGAATTACAACGACGAATGTCAAAGGAGTTCGGAGATGTACTCTCGAACCGGATGTAAGTTGATTTAGGAGAGCCATTTTGCTCGGTCAATTTAATTTAAGGACTTATGGCCACGATTGGGCTAAGTCCAGTTGAAAATATTCAACATTTTATTTGTTTTTGCATTGCATTTTATATTTAGGCTCTACCCACAAAAGATACAGAGTATTAATTTATTTTGGGCTCTGCCCATTTGCAGATGATGCAAAGTATCTACTTTGTTTGGGCTCTGCCCCTTTTAAAATGCATAGCATTCTTAATATTTTGCTTGGGTTCTGCCCATTTATAAATGATGCAGAGCATCTGTTTTGGTTTGGGCTCTGCCTCTTAAAATAATGCATTGCATTTTATTAAGCCTGTTAGGCCTTCTTTTAATTGGGCTTGGCCCTTTTGTAAGCAATACAATGCATTTGCGCTTTGTGCTAAGTAATGAGCGCAAGCTCGTATGGTGATGACACGTGTCGTGCTCTGGTGAGCGCACTAGCGCAGTGCGCTGCGTTGTTGCGCTGCGCTGTTGCGCTGCAGACACGTGGCGCGCTCTTAGCGAGTTGCGCCAATTCCAGAGAGCAAAGCTCTATTTCAAAGCGCGTAGCGCAAGTTGTTTTTGCAGCTGACACGTGGCGCGCTCTGGTGAGTTGCGCCAGTTCCAGAGAGCAAAGCTCTTATTTCAAGGGCGCTTAGCGCAAATGGTTTTATAGCCGACACGTGGCGCTCTGTTAAGAGCGCAACGGCGCAACTTGGAAGTGCAAAGCACTAAGAATCTTTTAGATTCAAGAGGGGAAGTGCAAAGCACTGTTTAATTTCTTCGTCTAAATTAGATCAAAGAAAAATAAATTTTTTCTTTATTCGAAGAACCAGAGGTTCTTAAAAGTGCAAAGCACTATTCTTTTATTATTCTATTATTTTTATTGTTTTTACAGAACCGAAGGTTCACAAGAAGTGCAAAGCACTGTTTTTTTTTTATCAAAAGATCATTGATCTTATTTTTAGATCAATGATCTATTAGAAGGCCCTTTCTCTACCTTATAAAGGTTTTTTACCTTCTTTCTTCTCGGAGTTTTTCTCTGTTTAGACTTCTTGATTTTTTCGAGAAAATTCTCTTCCTCCTTTTTTTTTTTTTTTTGAATGAGGTCTGGGGTCCTATTTATAGTGCCCCATAAATTTGTTGAATTTGTTAACGGGATCTTTCCTGAATGATTTTTGGGAGTTTTCCCACCATTGGATCTTTGATCCAAAGGCCGAAGAAAGTCTTCTAGTTCTGGAAAGAACAGAAAAGATTTCATAAAAATCTTAATTCAGTTTGGCGCAGATGCCCCAGCGCATGACACGTGTCGCGCAGCGCAACTGCGCTAGCGCATCTGCGCTGACACGTGTCGCACAGCGCAGAGCGCAGCGCAACTGCGCTAGCGCATCTGCGCTGACACGTGTCACGCAGCGCAGAGCGCAGCGCAGCTGAAGCGTTGCTTCCTTTAAACAGAGCTTTGCTCTGATTGGGCGCGCCTTCTTGGGCGTTGCGCGCGGGATTTGAAGCTCTGCTTCAAAAATTTGAATTTTGAATTCAAACAGAGCTTTGCTCTGATTGGGCGCAACAGTGTTGCTTTTGAGCGACATACCCTTGCCACCAACAGTTAAAGGACTCGCAGTCTTCGGTAGGATGTATGATCTTCTGATGATATAAACAGAAGTTAGGGTGCATCTCTACCTCAGAGAAAGAATTTTCTTCAGAGGGCGGTAGCTTCATTCCTACTGATAGAGCTTTGGCGAACCTTTTCCTCGTCTTGAATTTGTTTTTATCCGCAGTGGATGGCTCTTGATTTGACGGGAATGCCTTGGCTCTTTCCAGTATGGCCATTTCATGCTCTTGATTGGCTTTTGCTTTCAGATGAATTTCACTTAGAAAGACATCGATCAACTCGTCTGATGGCTGTAGAATCTCCGGCTCAGGATTCGCCATTGGTTTTTCAGCGCAAGGAGCCTTTTTATCATCCGTCAGTGAATGAGAAATCATATGACAAGTCGCTACGTAGTCTTCGGATTCATCCGATGAGTTTTCTCCATTGTTTTCATCCTTGACTAAAGAACAAGCTGCCCCCGGCGTGTCCGTCTTCTTTGGAGAGTGTGGTTGTGGTGGGTTTACCTTCCAGCTTTCAGACAACGCGAACTTGCCTTACAGGTATTGATCCTCGATCCATCCCTTAAAGACGAAACAATCCTCAATCGGGTGACTTACCGTTTGGTGGTAAGGGCAATAATTGGGATTATTAAGATCGCCTGGCTGCAACGGACGTTTTGGATTCGGCAGATTAATGAGTCTGTTGTGCACTGCCAGCTCGAACAGTCTTCTCTTTTTATTCTGAGGAAACGAGTAATGACGTCCTAGCCTCTCTTCAAGGGATGGGCGTGGACGCATGTTGTTTTGGCGAGCGACCGGCTTTGAGTTGCTCGACTGTTGCTGAGCGTTGGCGACGATGATCGCTTTTCCTTTCTCATTTCGGGGATCGGATCTTGGAGGAGACGGTCTATGGCCCATCTGGTCCATTTGGGCTAATTTGTCGATCAAGGCCTGGAAGGTGGTCGGCCTGAAGAACATCACGAATTGCGAGATGGTCGCTTGCGGATCGAGAGTGCCCACAAACATGCCTACCGCAGGTGCCTCTTCTATGCGTTGTTCGCATTTCGACCATAGGTTTCGCCATCGTGTTGCGTATTGGACCCACGTTTCGCCGGGCCTTATCCTGGCATTTATCAGTGCTGTAGTCGGGGTGCGTTCACTAGCACTTGCGAATCTTTGTGTAAACAGCGGTTCCATCTCTGCAAATGTTTTGACAGAGTCATTAGGTAGCTCCGAATACCATTCAAAGGCTGTTTCTGCTAAACTACCGACGAATTGACGTAGCAACAATTTGTCATCGCCTCCAGTATTGCTGTATAAGGCCCTGAATTGAGCGACATGCTGATGCGGATTCCCTGTCCCTTTATATATGTGGAATTTAGGGATCGTATATCCTGGCGGGTAATTGATTTGGTCATACCAGCTCGGATACGGTCGTCCGGTTCTAACAATTTGCCCAGCCGCTTCATTCGCCTGATGAACCCGGATCTGCTGAGCTATATATTCGTCTAGGTCAACTTTGGAGATTGCCTCCTCCTTGGCTGTTGATAGAGCCGGCGGAGAATTTGACGTTTCTCCCCTGTCGTCTTCAAGGACGATCGGAGGATCTTCAGCAGGAAGGTCCGGCTGTAACATCATCCCTACCATATCTTGGAAGAGGAGCGCCATCTGTTTTATGTTATACGCTTGCTCTGCAGCTTCTTTGTCCCTCTTTTCGAGGACTCTGCGTAAAAATTCAGCGTCGGTTTCTTGTTCTTGACGCTCATCCGAAGACGTTTTAGAGCTTTCTTTTGGCTCAGTGAGTGCAGCCATTGTAGTCATCATTTTCTGAAGCTTTTGTTGTTGCTCCTGGGCTTTCGTCACGGATCGGGTGAGCGGTCGGTGGCCCGTAGAAGTGCGGCTTTCCTCCTTTCCAGAATCCATATAAACAGTGTGCACCACCATGCCCCCAGACTTGGGGCGTTTGTGTTCGGTGTCTTTGCGATTTGCCGAAGACACAGGGGCTTTTTGCGGCCTCCTTTTTTGAGTGATTAGAGTTAAGGGAGCCATTGTAGTGGGCATCCAAGTAGCTTTTGCTTTTTGTGGTTTGACAGAGTAATCCTTCCCCCGCCGAACCTTCATCTTTTTCTGTCGTCGGAGGCAGTCTTGATCGATCACCGACTCTTGGACCTGTCGCCAGACTTTGTAAATTTTACAGGACAGCCGTTGAGGGGGCTGCTCTAGCTTCTTCTCTGGAGTATTCTCCACAGGTGAAGGAGTTCGTTTCAACATCGCGGTAGGAGAGTTTCTGCGCACCTTGTTGAGCAGTTCAAAGCTGTTCTTAGTTGGAACAGCAGTATCGATCACAACCATTAGAGTTGGACGAGTAAGTCCAGAGGGGGAGTTGCCCCCAGCCTTCCTCACTCGGCGCCAGTAGCGACGTCGAGCATGTCGTGCTAATGGAATTGTTTCAGATATAGGGTGACCTCCTCATGCCCCCTGTGTTGGTCAGAATATGCTGGTACCAGCCTTTTAAAGATCGACGTCCGTTGAACGGGGACGGCCAACCTGTCAGAAGCGGGCTTCCGAACATGGGAAGCAACCTTGGTGACTTCGCCAAGAACGGGAGCTGGGATGGCTATCCGCTTCGGGATAACGCCTTCTGGTATGGCAGGCTTCTTCATGGGCCCGATGGAGCTCTGGCCTAATCCATTAAAACCTGAAGCAGTGGAGTTGGGCAACCTATTGAGAGGGGTCGCGGCAGTGGTAAGTCAATCGAAGACCGACTTCTTTGGAGCTTCTTGCAATTTCATTGGGGCGTTGAAGCTCATTGGTGGGAGCATGGTCCCAAAAAATAGTCTAGTGGTGACTTGAGCCACCTGCTCCACCGGCATTTTGAAAAGGGAGGCCGCTTGGGGCCCATAAGTCACTCCTCCAGTAATGACGGAGCGAGAGTTGCTGCTGCAGGCGATGTAGTTCGAAGCTATTGATCTTCTGTTTTCTGCACGGAGGAAGACACCAAATCTTAGTACCTTGAATCCACAGGCAATCACAGCAAATCGCGATTTGTTCGCGAACACGACACACGAAGTGTGGAGTGGAAAGAGGAAGAGGTCCCACCGGGCGTGCCAGAATCTGTTCCCCTCCGAATGGCGGCGCACAAGACTGCGATGTCCTGACGCTGAGATTCGGGGCAGATACTATTTGGTTTTATCCGTCTACCTCTCCGAAGATACCAAGTTGATTTATGGCACCTTGTATCGGAGGTTTAGACGGATGTGGCCGATGCAGCAGACTTCGTCAGATTCCCCCTCGCTTGAGGGTTTTTGATTGTGGGGACGCTCTTCCCTGCAGGCGCAAGCCCCTGCAGTTAATTACGCTACCGCGTCGCGGTAACAACTTTCTCCTTCTCCAGAATTTTCACTTCGTGTCGTGGGTGTTTGTTTTGTTCGTGGTTGCCCGTGGATTGTATACGGAGACTGAGTAATGCCGTCGCCCGTAGGACGTGGATTAGTCCAAATCCGTATTTACTTAGATTTGGGTTTGGTGTTTTTAGTTTAAGGATGCATTAGTCGCGTTGCGGTTAAGATCAACTTAAACGTTCGTTAAGGATACGATAGTCCTGTTTGAGACTAAGATCAACTTAACGTGATCGTTTAGATCCGACAAAAGAGCGTTTGGGCTCTATTGTTCCAGTTTGGGAGATTCATAGTCCAATTTGGGACTAAAGTCTGTTTGGAGGATACGTTAGCCATTTTTGAGGCTAAGATCGACTCAAACGTTTGTTAAGGATACGTTAGTCCAGTTTGAGACTAAGATCAACTTAACGGGACCGTTTAGATCCGACAAAAGAGCATGTGGGCTCTATTGTGCCAGTTTAGGGACGTGGTGGTCCATATTCCAGTTTAGGGACGTGGTGGTCCGATATTAGTTTAAGGACGTTTCGGTACGATATTAGTTCAAGGACGTTTCGGTCCGATATTAGTTTAAGGATGTTTCGGTCCATATTCCAGTTTAGGGATGTTTCGGTCCGATATTAGTTTAGGGACGTTTCGGTCCGATATTAGTTTAAGGACGTTTCGGTCCACGAGTTTAAGGACCCCGCAGTCCATATTGATGTATGGTCGTTGGGACCCGTCACCTCTTTGACGTCGTTGAGGAATTACAACGATAGATATCAAAGGAGTTCGGAGATGTACCCTTGAACCAGATGTGGATTGGTTTAGAAGAGCCGTTTTGCTCAGTTAATTTAGTTTAAGGACTTATGGCCACGATTGGGCTAAGTCCAGTTAAAAATGTCCAATATTTTATTTGCATTTGTTTTTATTTTTATTTGGGCTTTGCCCAGAAAAGATGCAGGGCATCAATTTGTTTTGGGCTCTGCCCTTTATAAATGATGCAGAGCATCAATTTCATTTGGGCTCTGCCCTTGTATAAAGGATGCAAATCATCAATTTATTTGGGCTCTGCCCATTTATTGCCTTGCAATTTATTTTGGCCTGTCAGGTCATTTTGATTTGGGCATGGCCCTTTAAGTAATGCATTGCATTTGTGCAAAGCACTGTTAATTTGAGAATCTTTTAGATTCAAGAACCGATGGTTCATAAAAGAAGTGCAAAACACTATTTGATTTAGATCTAAGAAAAAAACAAGTTTTTTCTTGTTTTTCTTATCTCAGAGAACCAAAAGTTCATAAAAGTGCAAAGCACTATTAATTTATGAACCTTTTAGGTTCAAGAACCGATGGTTCATAAAACAAGTGCAAGGCACTATTTGATTTAGATCTAAGAAAAAACAAGTTTTTTCTTATTTTTCTTATCTCAGAGAACCAAAGGTTCATAAAAGTGCAAAGCACTATTAATTTAAGAACCTTTTAGGTTCAAGAACCGATGGTTCATAAAACAAGTGAAAGGCACTATTTTTTTTATTTATTTATTTATTTATTGTTGAAGATCCATGATCTTGTTCTTAGATCAATGATCTGTTCATAAGAGAATTTTCTCTTCTTTTAAAGGTTTTTACCTTTTTTTTTATTCTTCAAGAGTTCTCAAGAGTTCTCTTCTCTTTTTTTTTAGTCCGATCTCCATTTTGAAATGAGGTCTAGGGTCCTTTTTATAGTGCCCATAAATTAGTTAAAATTTGTTAAAGAGATCATTCTCTGAGTGATTTGGGGAATTTTCCCCACCGTTGGATCTTTAATCCAAAGGGCTCTGTTTTACAGAAGAAATATTCTTGTTTTAACAAAAACAGAAAAGATTTCCTTAAATCTTCATTCTGTTTTTGCGCAACTCCCCAGCGCGTGACACGTGTCGTGCAGCGCTTGCGCAACTGCGCAGACACGTGTCGCGCAACAAATTTTTTTTTTTTTACTGCGCAGCGCGAACTGCGCAGTTTTTTTTTCCTCTTCTCTTCTTCTTCTGATGGAGTACGCTACCTTGGGCGTTGCGCTCCTTGCGCTACTGTGCCTGATTTTGACATGTGGCGCTCTGCGTGCAGCGCAGGGGATCCAAAACGTTATTTCATTTATTTTAACTTTTATTTTCACTTTAATTCTCAAGACAGAGCTTTGCTCTGATTGGAGAAAAACAGAAGCATTGCTTCTTTTCCCACCTTGGAATTTGAACAGAGCTTTGCTCTGATTGGGGTAAACAAAGTCAAATTCTTTGACCGTTTCATCAAAACAGATGTTCTGTAACGACCCCAAAATCTTTATACATTTGTATTATCCCTCTTCAATAATATACCGTATTTACTTGTACTTGGTATTTTCCGTTTTCTCCTAAATTTATTATTATTTTATTTCTCAATCTATTATATATATTTTTCTAGGTACAATTTCTTTTCTTATATTTAAGTTTTTTTAACTTCTCATTCTTATTTTTCTTTTCATAAATATTTAACCCAAATCCATTATTCTTATTCTCTACAGCCCATATGAAAAGCCCACTTTCTTTTTAAGCAACAGCATATATTTAATTCTAATTAAATATGTGCATGAATAACCGTGTAGCTCATTGGTTAAGTCTTTGCATTGTTATTCCATAAGTCACATGTCCAAATCCCCATTCTTGCAATTATTTTTTTTATCATTTTTTATTCTTCTCATAACCTACAAATGAGACCTTTCATTTCCAAAATGAATGGTGACCTTTCATTTCTCTTTTAACTCTTATGTTGAATGCATATATTATTATACATAATTCACCATTACACCATCTTTATTGTCCTCCTCTATATTTTCCTTATATTTTTCTATCCCCCACTTCTCCCTCTTCACCTAGAGTCCAAGAAGAAGAACATGAAGAAGTCTTCAAGAAGGTTTCGCTAGTAACGCGAGACTATCGGCGGATAGACAAGCTCGGTGACAATACCGGCTTGTGCATGTAAGTCCTTTCTCTCTCTCCCTCTCCATATCTTTATTCTCCTTTTGTCATATCTCGTAAACCCGCTATTCTTTTCATATCGTAATCCATAAAAGAAGATAAAGATAAACATATACATATATAAATCTAGATATATATGGTTTTATATGGTTTAATAAATATCATATTGCTTCTTCTTTAAATCAAAGTGTTTTGAATTCTTTGTTCATGATTATGAATGTTTATTACAAGTTGTGAGAACATAGATTTCATACCACAATATATCTACGATATCTCATGGAATCGGTTTTGTTATTAAAAGAAAGGATGAAGCTTGCATAAAAATACTAGTTAATCTTTTTGCCGATTTTAGTATACACATCAATACCTTTAACTTTAATATAATTTTTACAAATTAATTTTTACTTCTGAAAATTTAAGGAAATTTACATATGATAGAGTATATTATTTTGTACATGCTGTAAAAATTTTAGATCGAATCACCAAACGGTTTATGAATTATATCATTTTTATTCACCATTCGTAAAATAGAAAACTGCAGTTATCAGTTAATTTCTAGGACACATAACTTGGTATAAAGATATCCAAATTGAGAAAACTCAGGTGTTTTAGATATCTACATCGAATGATCTAGATTTTCTTGGTTTTATATTTTTACTGAAAATCGACGTAAAATATAGAAAACTGTGTTACAACATTAAGCGACGAATCTGGACAAAATCTGTCCTGATTCGCACACTGTTTTTAAATTAGACATAACTCAAACTCCCGATATCCGTTCGTGATAAAATTTAGATGTGTAAATGCAAAATTGATAGAGCTATAATTTTATGTATACTTGATTACTTATAAATGCATGAAACACTCCGATGTAGGCTTTGCAATACAATATATAGTTGCTGTCCAGAAATCTGAATTTCTGTTTTAAACGCTGATATTAAAATGATCATAAGTAGAGCTTCAAAAATCCAAATCGTTTAAATCTTGGTGTTTTGGATAATTACTTCAAAATACCTAAAATTTTCTAATAATTTTTGTAACCTAAAACTTGATGCAAATTAACTCAAACTGTGTTTTAAAAATATGTGATGGTGCTGAACAGATTCTGATCTGTTTTGCGCAACGATACGAAAACATTTATATCTCTCATACCGATAGTCATATTTAGGTGAAACTGGAACTTACGGATGCAAAACACTTAGAGCCATATTTTTTTTATGTTCCGCATTCGTTCGACTTGATTAATTAGTCGTACATAATATTTCTTTATAGCATTGTTTTTGGTAGTTACTCGCATAATATACTTGACTCATTTCATACTATTCGAACATGTATACATATTTATATTGATCATTAAATTGTTATTTGTACATAAATATGATAATTAAATATTTGAGTTGTATTTTGAAAACCATACAAAATTATTTTTTACATAAAACCCCCTCAAGTTTTATAAATTACCCTAAGGGCCCTAGCAATTATAAGATCTCGATTCACTTCGATCTGATTGTCTGACTCGGGTTTGAGTCTAATTAATTTGACTCGAATATGATTCAAGTCAATCTATAATCTACAAGATTCTAAGTCAATATGAACACATGAATCCATGAATACAATCATCAATTTACACAACTTGACTGAACCGAACCATGGATATATATTCCTTTTACATGATTCTCAGTATTCCATTTACATGACTCTACGGTTATAACCGTTTCTTGATATCATGGTTTCGGTCAGTCAGTCAATCAATCTTACAATCAATACAATTCATAAGATAACAATACAAATAAGACATCACGGGGTTTAAAGGGTAGACTGGTAAGGAATATGTTAAAGATGGCACGAGGTGGTCACTTAAGACATAATTACATTCATGCCGTTGTTCCGTGGTATTATCGACGGAGCCTTGTACTACAGGTTACCAAGGTCCCCGGTGTAAGTGGGACTCCCCTCGTATACACTGGCATCTTCTGTACCAGGCTACAAACAACAGCGTTAATACAACATTAAAAGCTACTCTCTCTCTCTCTTACTCTCTGTCTATTTCTCCCTTATCTTTGGGACTTACCGAGCGACCTGTTCGCTAATGACATTCTATTTCTTTCTTCTTTGAATGTCGTCAGGTAGTTTGGACCCGGCGGAGATCGAGCCATCTCAAGAAGACTTGGAGCAGTTTGCCGAAGACCCTGCACTTTAGTTTCATTGTACACTTTTCCTTTCTGTATTTTTCATTCCCTGTTATGCCACTGTTTAGGCATCTTTTTATTTCAGTTCTATTTCCTTTTCATGTATTGTACGAAAGAATGTTAATAAATAAAAGTTGTTGTTTTATTATCTCTTGTCTCTTGTGTATTTATTTTATATTGCTTAGACGCGCTTAGCGTATGTACTTCTGAGTATATACGTAGCGAGCCTCGTCACGTCCCCTTCGCCGTATACCGGGAAGCGGGGCATGACATGTTCCAACTCCGCGCTGCTTTAATTCATAAATGGATTTAAACAACTTGCATACTCTTCCACTACTCCTATTCTCTATACAGTCTTTTGGTTGATCCATATAAACACACTCTTCTAAACTTTCATTCAGATTAGCGGTCTTTACGTCCATCTGCCAAATTTCATAATCATGGAAGGCAGTAATGGCAAGTAGGATCCAAATGGATTTAAGCATAACCACTGGAGAAAATATTTCATCATAGTCCATGCCAGATCTTTGACGAAAACCTTTTGCTGCAAGTCTAGCTTTATAGGTTCAACATGTCAATCTGCACCAATCTTCTTTCTGAAGATCCATTTGCAGCCTACGGGTTTTACCCTTTGAGGTGTAACGTCCAAAGTCCAAACTTTGTTGGTGTACATAGATTCCATCTCGGACCGCATTGCATCCAGCCACTTTACTAAGTCTCTGCTCATAATGGCTTGCTGGAAACTAGTTGGCTCATCATCATCGATAATGCAATCCTCTTCATCCCCGTCTACGAGAAAACCGTAGTATCTCTTAAGCGAATGAGATTGCCTACTAGATCTGCGGAGCGGCGCAGGGATATCTATTTCTCTTGAAACTTCAGGTTCCACCAAGCTTTCAGTAATAGATTGTGGTTCTGGAATTTCTTCCAGTTCTATTGAGCTCCCATTTATTTCTCTTTCAAGAAATTAAGTCTCCAGAAAGTGGACATGCCGAAAAACAAAAACCTTTTATTCCTCTGCGTAATAGAAAAGATACCCCTATAGTTCCTTGGGTGTCCCACAAACTTACATAATACAGATCGTGTATCGAGCTTGTCCGCATACTGCTTTTTAACAAAATCTGGACATCACATTTCATAAGATATTTAAGATAGGGTTTCTTCCTACTCTACATTTCATATGGAGTGGTAGGCACTGACTTAGTCGGAACTTTGTTCAAAAAATATGCAACATATTTTAGTGCATAACCTAAGAAAGATCGCGGTAACTCGGCATTACTCATCATGGAACACACCATATCTAATAAGGTACAGTTCCGCCTTTCCGATACACCGTTGTGTTGAAGTGTGTATGGAGGAGTAAATTGAGAGAGAATTCCATTCTCTTTTAAATATCCCCGGAACTAGGCACTCAAGTATTCACCATCCTGATCAGATAGGAGTATCTTGATATTTTTGCCTGTTTGTTTTTCCACTTCATTCTTATCCTCTTGGAATTTCTTAAAGGCCTCGGATGTATATTTCATCAAGAATGCATGTCCATACCTTGAGAAATCATCCGTAAAACTAATGAAGTAGGAATAACCACTTCTTGCATATGTAGACATTGCACCACACATGTCGCTGTGTATGAGTCCCAAGAGCTCGGCGGCGCTTACTCCGTGTCCAGTGAACGGAGTTTTTGTCATTTTTCTTTTGATGCATAATTGACAAGTTGAATAAGACAGATATTCAAACGAATCCAAATGTCTCTCTTTATATAACTTCATCAACCGTGTTTCATTGATGTGATCTAATCTACAATGCCATAAGAAAGTTTAATTTAATTCTGGAGTTTTTCTTTTGAGTGTATTCTGGACATTGAAAACTTGGTATTGATTTAATACGTATATACCATTGTCTAGTGTACCAGACCCAATCAAACCATGATTAAGATGAATGTTTACAATATCGCTTATAAATGTAAAATCATAATCTTTTTTAGATAGTAAAGATATAGAAATGATATTATATGTCATACTTGGTACACAAAAACAGTTACGCAAAACCAAAATGTTTCCATTTGTTAATCTTAGGTGATATTCCCCTACGGAAATAGCATCCACACTCGCTCTGTTAGCGAGCCTGAGGGTCATATCACATGCCTTCAAAACTCTACGGTTTCTCAGTGACTGCAATGAATTACAGATATGAGATCCTGAACCGGTATGCAATACCCAGGAAGTAGAGTTGATTGACAGACAGTTTTCAATCATTAACACACCTGAAGTCGAAACAACAACTTGCTACGAATCCTGGTTCCTAACTTTCCAAGCCCTGCAGTTTTTCTTCCAATGACTTTTCTTTTGACAATAGAAGCATTCATCTTTTACCACTATTGGCCCCCTAACTTTTACCTTCCCCTTCCCCTGTACCTTAGTGTCACCTCCTTTCGGCTTGGTGGGGGCCTTCTTTCTCTTTCTCTTGGCTTTCGCCTTGGATCTAGAGGAAGAAAATTCCCCAATAAGCAGAGCGGGTGTTTTCCTGGATTTCTTTAGGGTGCCATCTGCACTCCTCAACATGTTAAGGCACTATGGAAGTGTAACTTCCTTCTCTTGAATATTGAAATTCAATAAACTGGGCATAGATAGAGGGGGGGAACTGTAGAATCAAGTCCGTGTACAACTTATTCTCCAATGTGGTACCAAGGCCCGTGGGCTCTTCAATAATGCTGATCATCGTAAGGACGTGGTCCCCTACAGATGACCCGATAACCAATCTCGCTTGAAACAATTTCTTCGAGATCTCGTATCTTGCGATACGAGATTGCTCTCCATACAAGTCTTTGGTATGTAGGAAAATGGAAGCTAATTCCATCTTCTTGTGCCGCCTCTGGTGTTCATTATCTATAGAGGCTAACACGAGGCACTTGGCTTTCACATAGTCTATATCTCATGTCTTACGGATCTCAATATCCGTGACGGTGGAATCTGGACCTACGAGGGCGGGGGCTTTAGTAGTAAGGAGGCAACCCAGTTTGTCATAAGTGATGGTCATCTAGACATTCCTTAACCAATTTTTATAGTTTAGCCCCGTCAATATATTTTTATCTAATAGTAACTTAAACCTGGTCATCTTGGTCGCTGTAATTAGGAGAGAGAGAGAGAAAAACACTCAGCATAGATGCTCTTGCAAGTTCAGATTGGTTATTAGTTTATCTAAATATGATGGTTCCCACTGTTTCCTCAAATTCTCCTTCAAACCATAAAACAAGAATTAGTCGGGATTAATCGCACCCTACAATTCTTGTTTTACCTTTCGGCCAGCCTAGTGTCGGTATTTCGAGAGAGGTTTTACAACGTTTTCGCGAAATTCCTTAATTAAATAGCTTCTTTTTCCTGGAGGCGTTGCCCCGCTAACACCATTCCAGACACATACTTGGTTTATAGCATTGATCGTAAAGTGAAAAACTCTCCCGAATAATAATAATAACAACTACTCACAGTGGGATCGGGATCCAACTATCATTATGTGATAAGTTTGAAGGAATCCTACCAAAGTTATCACATTTCAGATGGTATGCAAAACTAGCAAGTTTTCTTTTCCTTTGAAACTCCCGATGTGAATTGTTGCCCCGGACGCTTATGACATTGACGAAGGCCAAAATATCATAAGACACAAGCCAAGCTCCACCCGTCATTGTCCAGGCTAATCTAGACTCATTCGTACAAACCTTTGACGAAGGCTAAAATAGCTGTACGTCTGTCCTAGATTAACACGTCCATCTATATTACAGAAGAATACCCAATAGCTACGATTACCATGATTTGGCGAAAGTCAAAATACATAGCTTGAATACTACTGGATATCCATCTGAAATTACGGAAGGCTACGGCTGGTTTTGGCGAAAACCATGAACGTAATGAACTTGGTATAGTCGAAAGAACCTGATAGCTTTTAAAAAGAGTGGTTTAGGCTCCGCATTTAAAAGTTGTTTTTAAATAAAACCGAGTGGTTTTTAAATTGTTCTAACAATTTAAGCTTTTGGTTTGTCTTCTTTGCACTAATCAAAATTAATGCGGTCCCATCATTTAACCATATCATTGCAGAAAGAAATGAAAATAGAACGTACGCTTATACCATTCGCAATCACCACGGGGCCCCCGGTCTTCACAGTAAGGTTACTTGACTTACGGCAGGGCGGGGGTAGGGCTAGCGCGGATGCAAAACATAAATAACTTTTATTATATATAATCTATATATTGTCATGCCCCACTTCCCAATAGACGGAAACGGTGACGTGGTAAGCCCACAACGTATTTAATATGAAAATACGTTAAGCGTAATTAAACAATATAACAATGTGCAAGAATGATAAGAATAATAAAATGAAACAGCAATTTTATTTACATTCAACCTTACATACACTGTCTGGAAATAAAAGATACAATAATAATACAAATGCCTAAATAATGGCATAATGAAAGTAAGTACAGGAAGGAAGAAGCTAGTAGTCTAGCCGAATAGCAAACTGGTCCAAGTCCTCTTGGTTTGGCTCTATGTCCTCAGAGTCCGGTCCTCCTGATGAATATTCCAAACAAAGAAAACAGGGAGGAATGTTGTCAGAGAACTAGTGCTCGGTAAGTCCCAAAAGAAGTAAGAGAAGATAGTATATAATATGAATAGAAACCAAATAAACAGTGGAGGGGTAAAGTTGTATATGATCATTTACATGTATAAGATAGTTATTCTAACGTGGTTATTTATAATTTGATAAAGAAGATATTCATGTATACGAGAGGAGTTCATCTTACCATGTGGACTATGATAACATGCAATATAAGACCCCGCCCACGGGACAACTGCACGTGAATTCATATGGGTGTCTTTTAAAGTGACATCTCGTACCACGATATACATTCAGTATCAATCTACCCCTTTATCCCCGTGTATTGTATTGTATGGTTTTAAGATTACAGGTCTTGTCCGAATCCATAAATATAAAAATGTCCAGGTTCATATTCAAGATGTAATCATGTATTCAGGTATTCATGTCAAATTCATATCAAGTTATATTCATAGTTCGGTCAAATCGAGTTAAGTATTCAAGTTTGAATTTGATATTTGAATTCGAGTGTTTAGGTTCATGATCAAGTATTCAAGTTTGTATTTGATTTCGGATTCTGGTTTGAGTTTGGATTCAGGAGAGAGTCAGTATCTTATAAAAGGATTAAATTCTTGAATTTCTTAAGTTCGGGAGTAATCAGACAACTGCTGGATATGAACGGAATGATTTGTATCTTTTTCCAAGATAATTGCCATTTGATAACTCCATTAATTTGTCTAACCTGATTAGACAAGAACTCGTTTTCTCCGGCTCTCCGGAACTCAAGAGAAATGATACCGCTTAAACCTATATTAATTTAGTGTCCTTAAAGATTTATTCTTGTCTGTTTATATTGTATTTATTTTGTTTGCAGTTCTCGAGAGGGTTTTATTAAAAATACTTTAATATTGTTTAAAAATAAAGCTCGAGGGTGGCTTATAATATAAAGAGTATTTTTTGAACATGTATTTTAATTTAGTGGTATTTTAGTGATAAAACCTAGCTTTTAAAAGTTTATTGTATTTTAATGAAACTAGTTCTTTTGGAAACTTGATGGTATTTTCATTTAAAACTTTAATCTTTCATTTAAAAAATATACTTTCGCAATTTATTTTTATTGAAAATACGGATTCATAATTTTATATAAATTTTCCAAAGTTTAGTATTGTTTAGAAAATTCGTATTTCTTAAAAACCGTATTTTTATTTCCTTTCGAGACCGAATTCTCTGTGGGGAGCTCTGTATCTTGGTCTACTATCTCAAGAATGTGCGATAATCCACACCATCCATTAGCGGGTCCCCTAACGAGGATTGTAGAGGCACAATTGCCAAGAATTCAAAAATATCGATTAAAAAAACTCTTTTTGTAAAACTGTGGTATTTTCATGAAAATTTATTCACTTAGACTAGTCATACATCTAAATCTCGTGTTGTCACGCCCCGCTTCCCACTGTACGGCGAAGGGGACGCGACTAGGTCCGCTACGTATATACTCAGAAGTACATACGCTAAGCAATATAAAATAAATACACAAGAGACAAGAGATAATAAAAACAACAACTTTTATTTATTAACATTCTTTTGTACAATGCATGAAAAGGAAATACAACTGAAATAAAAGATGCCTAAACAGTGGCATAACAGGAAATGAAAAGTACTGAAAAGAAAAACGTACAATGAAACTAAAGTGCAGGGTCTTCGGCAAACTGCTCCAAGTCTTCTACAGATGGCTCGATCTCTGCCAGGTCCAAATCACGTGACGACATTCAAAGAAGAAAGAAATAGAATGTCGTCAGCGAACAGGTCGCTCGGTAAGTCCCAAAGGTAAGAGGAAAGTAGAATAGACAGAATAAGAAGATATCCTTTAAAGTTATATACTATAGTTGTAATGTTGTGTTAACGCTGTTGTTTGTAGCTTGGTACAGAAGGATGCCAGTGTATACGAGGGGGTTTCTATATGCTAGAGACCAGGGCAAACGGAATGTATAAGGAACCGTTAAGCCACAGTACAACAGCAACGGAATATAGGTTAGGTGTCTTAAACTGACCACCTCGTGCCACCTTTAACACTTTCCGTACCAATCTACCCCTTAAACCCCGCGATATCTTGTTTGTATTATTATCTTGTAAATTGTATTGATTGTAAGATTGACTGACCGACCGACCGAAACCATGATATCAGGAAACGGTTGTAACCGTAGAGTCATGTAAATGGAATAACTGAGAATCATATAAAAGGAATATATCCATGGTTCAGTTTAGTCAAGTTGTATAAATTGATAATTGAATTCATGGATTCATGTGTTCATATTGAATTGGAATATTGTAGATTATAGATTGACTTGAATAATATTCAAGTCAGATTAATCAGACTCAAACCCGTGTCAGACAATCAGGAATGTAAATCGAAGTCTTATAATTGCTAGGGTCCTTAGGGTAATTTATAAAACTTGAGGGGGTTTTATGTAAAAATACTTTTATACACTTTTCCAAAATACACCTCAAGTATTTGTTACTCGTCTTTAGGGTTGTAATGAGGGTGGATTTTATATTGTGACATTTCTAGTGAAAATATCCTAGTTTTTTTTATAAATAAAGGTATTTATTTATAATATTGATTTATTTGAAGTTCATGGTATTTTAGTGTAAAATTTATTCTTGTGATTTTTAGAAAAATGTGGAATATTTATATTATAATAAAATAGATATTTAAATGATAAATATACATATATTTATACAAAAATAATTTTAATAAATATTTTATATTCCAAAAAATCTCATTTTCTTAAGATGTCGTATTTTAAATCTTTCGAGACCGAATGCTCCTTGCGGAGGTCTGAATCTTGCACTACTAAGCCCGAGGATGTGCGATAATCCGCACCATCCCGAACGGGTTCCCCAAAAATGGGTTGTAGCGGCGCTTTGCAAAGATTGTAAAATACTAATCCTTTAAAAAACGGTTTTATAAAGTAAAAGGTATTTATTTGTAAAAAATGTCAATTTTCCGTATTTTAGATTCTAGGGTTTCCTAAGTCAACTAGCATATTTCTAAATGGTCTAAACGACAAGTTATTAGATGCCTCAAATCGCCTCTTCACCGCCAATTGTGGCCAGGTAAGTACAAGTGAGGAAAGGAGGGATCCGCTCACGAATCACCGTGAGACGGGCCTTTTAAAGTTACCTTTCTCACTTGCCTAGCCTAGACACCACAAAGTCAGGTTTAGATAAACGACCGATGTCCACAACTTATCGTATTTTCCTAATAAGAGGTATTTACTTAAAAGTGTATCAAATCTAAAACTTTTAGGAATGGTTTTATTAATAATATGGTATTTAAATGAAAGTATTGTTTTATCGTATTCTAAGTTTTTGAAGATATCGTTTTAGGTTGTATATGTGTGTGTGTGGAGGTAGGTCATTATCTCGTGCTCTACTTTAAATGTAAAGCTAAGTTAAGGGGATTAAATGTGAAACCGAAACATTGTGGTATTTAAGTGAAAAATACGATAGTTTGAGAACGCTATCATTTCATATGATGAAACTTGTTCAAATTGTTTGTTAAATATTTAATAGTCAACATAAAGATGTTTAAGCATGAATGTATTGGTGAGAAGTGAAATTTTATAGAAAACCGAATCGAAAATTGGATTTGTTCCGATTCCGTCGGATTTTGTAATTTCGTATTTTAGAGAATAAGAAAGAGAGATAGAATGGGACTTACGGGTTTCGATTAAGAAAAGGAGTGAGGGGGGACTAAAGGGGTTGCCGAGGCGTTGCTTCGTTGTCGGTTGTTACTAAAAACGTCGCCGGAATTTCCGCCTGAATTTCGTCAGAGCTTCGCCGCGAACTTATCTTCAAAGTACACAACTCTTGAGAAGATTTTGAGAGAGCAGGCTCATGATTTTGGGATGAGAGGGTAGAGGGTAGGGGTGTATTTATAGGGTAGGCTAGGGTAGGGTAGATGAAGGGTTTTTAATTAAAAAAATTGTAAAAATTATAGAAAATTCATTAAAATTTGAGTAATTAGGTGTTAATGGGTATTCTGGAACCGATCCATTAATTTAAAGTGTGCATGGGGGTTAGGAAGGCGAAGAGGAAAAAAATTCATTTTGGGGACTCGGCCGGCGACGCTGGCCCGAGTCGGCCGGTCCGTCGGCCGACTCGGCCGAGCCGGGGGGTGGGGGGTCTCGTGGGGTAAGCATTGGTATATTTAGTTTTTTAGGTACAGTTCAACTTTTGGGAGTTATGGTGTGTGGACTGTTGGGCTTCCAAAGGATTTAAAACAAAAACAATATAAAAATAATGTGGGGCAGGAGATTTGAACTCTGGTGGCTTGGTTCAGCAGTGCAAGGTGTTACCAATGAGCTACAAGCTCCTTCTTGTAATTATTGTGGGAAAATAAATATTTAAAGTGGTAACAGCAACATTAAATACCCCAAGTATATTTCAAATTTAAATCAACTTTATGTATACAAAAATTGGAGTAGTTACAATCTACCCTTCTTACAAAAATTTCGTTCTCGAAATTTACAACTTTTATTTGAGGACTAGTTTACAAAGAGGTGAGGGTATCTTGCACGCATTTCATCTTCCCTTTTCCAAGTGGATTCTCCTGGAGCGTCTTTCCTCCACATTACCCGGACCAAGTTAACTTCTTTGTTCCGAAGTGTCTTCACTTTCCTGTCCAGGATCTCCACAGGCTGTTGCTCACAAGACAAGTCGGGCTGTATAGTGAGCTCGGAATGATCAAGAACATGGCTGGGGTCACTCACATACTTTCTGAGTTGGGATATGTGGAACACGTTATGCACTCCTTCCAATGAGGGCGGAAGTGCTAAGCGGTATGCCACTTCACCGACTCGTTCGAGTATGTCGAACGGTCCAATGTATCTCGGACTTAATTTACCCCATCTTCCAAATCGGATCACTCCACGGTTCGGAGATATCTTCACGAATGCATGATCTCCTGGCTGGAACTCCAAATGCCGTCTCTTCGCATCAGCCCAGTGTTTCTGCCGATCTTGGGCTATGCGCATCCTTTCCCTGATGGTACGAACCACATCAACGGTTGCTACTATCATCTCTGGTCCAAGAAGTTCCCTATCTCTGATGTCGTTCTAACTTAATGTGATCGACACTTCCTTCCATACAATGCTGCAAAAGGTGACATTCCTATGCTTGCTTGGTAGCTGTTATTGTACGCGAACTCCACAAGATGCAGGTGATCTTCCCACGATCCTTTGAAGTCTAGCATACACGCTCTGAGCATATCCTCCAAGATCTAAATAGTTCGTTCCGACTGACCATCTGTTTGTGAATGATAAGCCGTGTTGAAGTTCAGACTTGTTTCCAAGCTTGCTTGCAGACTCTGCCAAAATTGCGATCGGAACCTGGTGTCATGATCGGAGACAATGCAGACCGGTACTCCATGAAGTCTCACAATTTTCTGTATGAGTTCATGGGTATCAGAGATAGTACATTATGAAGAGTTTAAATCTTAAATAGATTATTACCTCCATGTACTTCTTTGCTAGTGCCTCAGTTGATTGGCCAACTCGAAATGGGATGAAGTGAGCCGATTTTGTGAGTCGATCCACAATGATCCATATAGCATCGTTACCCTTTGTGCTGCGAGGAAGAGCAGTTACAAAATCCATCGTGATGTGTTGCCACTTCCATTCCGGAATTGGTAACGGTTGAAGTAGTCCAGCTGTCCTGTGATGTTCAGCCTTTACTTGCTGACACACCATACATTTTGCGACACTTTTGGCTACTTCACGCTTCATTCCATGCCACCAATAATTCTGACATAGATCTTTGTATATTTTGGTAACTCCAGGATGTACTGAGTAGGGAGAGCTGTGAGCTTCTTTCATTAACTCTTCCCGAACAGGACCTTTTGGTACACACAATCTGCTGCCGTATCTCAAAGATCCATCTTCATGGATGATGAAGTCTGTTCTGAGTCCATTCTCCACTTGTTCTCTGATCCTTTGCAACTTAGCATCACTTGCTTGAACTGCTTTGATCTGATTGACAATGGTTGATTGAACTTGTAGATTCATCAAACTTGAAGTATTACCTGGCATGACTACCTCAATCTCCATCTGATGCATGTCTTATTGAAGCTTCCACTGAACGGTGAGATTCATCGATAATGGTTGGCGACTAAGAGCATCAGGTACTACGTTCACCTTTCCTGGGTGATATTGCAAGTTGATGTCAAAGTCCACCATGAGTTCTAACCATCTTCTCTGCCGCATATTCAACTCCTTCTAAGTAAACACGCACTTCAGACTTTTATGATCTGTGTAGATGTTCACTCGTTTACCAAGTAGATAATGGCGCCAAATCTTGAGAGCAAAAATGACGGCTGCCAACTCTAGATCATGCGTCGGATAATTGCGCTCATGAGTCTTCAGTTGTCTTGAAGCATAAGCCACAACCTTACCGTGCTGATGTAGAACACATCCTAATCCCTTATCGGATGCATCACAATGTACTTCGAATCCTCCAGATTGATCAGGTATTACGAGAATGGGTGCTGATGTCAACCTCGACTTGAGTTCTACGAAAACTTGTTCGCATGCTTCTGACCACACAAATTCTTCATCTTTTCGTGTGAGCTTGGTCAGGGGTGTTGCTATCTTCGAAAATCCTTCAATGAACCTTCTATAATATCCAGCTAAACCCAAGAAACTCCGAATATCCTTCACTGACTTTGGTGTAGGCCATTCGCTAACTGCTGAAACTTTTGCTGGATCCACAGAAATTCCTTCTCCTGATACGATATGTCCAAGAAAACCAACTTGCTTTAGCCAAAACTCGCACTTGCTGTACTTGGCATAGAGCTTGTGTTGTCGAAGAGTTTCCAGGACAATTCGTAGGTGTTCTGCATGCTCTTTCTGACTCTTAGAATACACCAGAATGTCGTCGATGAAGATGACAACAAACCTGTCTAAGTACTTCCGGAAAACTTGATTCATTAGGTTCATGAATATTGCTGGTGCATTGGTCACTCCAAATGGCATCACTAGAAATTCATAATGTCCATAACGAGTTCTGAAAGCTGTTTTGTGAATATCAGCTTCCTTAACCTTCACTTGATGATAACCTGAATGAACATCCAATTTAGAGAAAACAAAAGATCCACTTAGCTAATCGAATAAATCATCGATGCGCGGGAGTGGATACTTATTCTTTATAGTGACTTCATTCAAGGCTCTATAATCGATGCACATTCTGTATGAACCTTCCTTCTTCTTCACCAGTAGCACAGATGCTCCCCAACTTGAAGTGCTGGGACGAATCCATCCTTTCGCCAATAATTCGTCCAACTGTGTTCGGACTTCCTTCAAACCTTCCGGACTCAATCTATAAGGTACTTTGATTACCGGTTGGGCTCCTGGTACTAAATCAATACTGAATTCAAGAGCTCGATCGGGAGGCAAACCTGATATATCGTCAGGAAATATATTGTCGAACTCTCGAACTACCTCTGGTCTTAATTCTTCTTCCGCTTGAGCTGCTGCAACTACTGCTTCTCTTGGCTTCGCTTTGTAGGTACTTGGCTCCAGGGTACGGTCTCCGCTTTTGAAATAGAAGACCGGATGGTCTGGAATCTCGAATACTACCCTCCTTTGACGACAATGGTAGCATAAAAAGTTCCAAGCCAATCCATTCCTAGAACCACATCGAAGTTCGGTATGTCCAGTACTTTGAAGTCAGCATAAAACTCTCTGCTGCAGATGACGACTGGACACAAGCTGTATCCCATGGTTGCCTTTAGAACGCCATTTTCTGAACTGACATTTCAGCTAGATACAAGCGGTGAGACTAGAATCGCATGGGTTCGGACAAACCGTTGCGACATAAAGCAGTGGGATGCTCCAGTATCAAACAGTGCTAGTGCAGGGAGTGAGGCTACTAAGATTGTACCTAAGGTATGTGGGATATGTTTTAGATATAGGGAAAGTGTGTAGATAACCAAGACTAAAAGATAAGTTTGAGAAAGAAAGTTTACCAGTGATGACTTGGCCAGTGGCCTCAGCTTCTTCCACGGATATCGTGAAAGCCTGGCTTTTTGGTACATTCCTCCTGGCCTGAGGAGCATTCCTCGGAACGTTCCTTTGAGCTTGATGGAACTGATGAGGAGGTGGTGCAGCTTGTGGTCCTATGGGTGGTGCAGGTAATGCAAGTCTTGGAGCGGGTGCTTGGATGGCTGGACGCTGTGGGTAATTATTTGCTGGCCTGGGTGCAGCAACTGGGTTTTGCCTTTAGGGACAAGACCCAATATCATGAGTAGCAGCCGCAGACTAAGCAAAGACGGTTGGCTCGCCAGCAGTCTTTCACCATATGTCCGGCTCTCTTGCAGTAGGTACAAAAGGCTGGGCTGGGACGATGGTTCGGTACTCCGGGTCGTCTGATCAGTCGAAAATAATGTATTTTTAACACGGCAATTTCCCTATCATTTGCACTCATTTAGAAGTGTTCGGTATTCATATTTCACATATTAGCAAATCAGTCATAAAATATCAGATTGCATGTGTTAGACTTTAAAACCGGCACTTTAAGGGAAATTGACCGCATTTCATGGCATTGCATCATCTCTGTATTTGCGCAACACTTGTGTCGAGATTTGTGCAGGAAATTGCAGGAGCAAAGCCAAAAGAGCTGATCAAAAATACGCTAACTCAATGATTTCAGATCTGGTAGCAATTCAAAAGGAAATATAAAAATCAACATATCAAAGAAAGGCCCACAAGTCAGCCTAAATCATCACCAAAAGTTGCAAGCCCTAAAGCCTCTAAAGTGCCGCGGAACCGCGGCGAGATCCGGCTTGCGCCGCGGTTCCGCGGCGGTTTGGTCAGATCATCATTCCATTTTCAGGGCATAATTTCTATCTCAGTGGGTACACCTCATTTCGACACGTCAAATTCCAGAATTCTCTTGAAGCTTCTTCCAGATCAGCAAAGATCATTAAATTAAGCTAAACATAATTAAGCTCCTAACAAACTATTTCTAGAAGCTCCCTCCTAACTAATCACACCTAGAAGCTTCCCCTCTAACTAACTTTTGGAGGGAAATTCAAATTTCCTCAACAAACTTTTGGAGGGAAACTTAGAATTTGAAATCCTAGATCTAGGGTTGGGATGTCTATAAATAGAAACCTAGATCTAAGGGTTGAGGCTAATCTTTAATCAATCTTTAGGTAATCAATCTTTAGTTAGCTAATCTTTAGTCTTCTTCAATTCTCCATCTCCTTCCACAAGTCTAGTGACAAGGCTTGTGCGAAACCCTAACCCTAATTCCACTCCAAATTCAAGATCTTGAGTACCAATCAAGCGAGAAGCCTTCAACATTTTAGGAGCCGAGCCGATCTCCAACCGAGCAAGTGATCTAAGCCAAGCCAAATCGACGATCAAGTTCTTCCTCTTGTAGTTCTTGAGCGAATGTAATGAAATTGTTGATATAAATAAAAGGTGACATTCTTTAATCTTGCTTTCTTTTAATTCTTGTATCATGATTCGATCTCAATTTGTAATTGTAGTTCTTGTTGTGATGTTTGAGTAAAACTCCGCTCGTCGAGGAGTCGAGACGATCAATAGAATGATGATGTAACAAATCTTAAAACGATTTTTAAGTCCTACGAGTTTTGTAAACCCTAGCAAGTTCAAGAATCGATGACCTAGTTTCGTAGCGATGCTTTCTTGATTGTGATCGCTCGAAATTAGGGATCTACGATCGTTTCTTGAATTTACTAGACGCTAGAATGTGAATGATATCGACGAAAGAACAAGGGATAAGATGAAACCCTAGTTTCACTAGAAATCCCTAATTCTTGTCGATCATCATCAATCTAGTATCAATTCATTGAAGGATAAGAATACGTAATTATAAGATTACATCACATCGATAGATCCGATCGATTCCTACGAGCCTCATTTCTATTCTTGAGATTTGGTTTGGAAAAATCAACAAACTATCAATTCTTGATTCTATCTTTTTCTTGTTATTAGATCTATATTTTCTAATTCTTGAACTTCAAATATAAATCATGAATTGTTTTGTTTTCTTTTCTTTAAAGTTTCGACTCATCTAATTCAAAAGACGAACTATTACACTGTCCCTGTGGACGATCCGCACTCACTTACAATCTACATCCGACACCGTAGTTGATTGCGGTCAAATAATTTTTGGTTGTGATTTCTTTACAATTTTCTCATTATACATAACAAGAATTTATTACAATCAAATGGCGCCGTTGCCGAGGATCATTTGATTTACTTACACAATCGGAAATTATAATCAATCATCGCCTTGGCACAAAAGGTGGTCTAGACGACGCTCCACCTGCCATCTGGTTGGCAGGGCGTTTGACTCCTGCAGACTGAGGTCTGCCCCTTACTTTTATCACTGCCTCATAACTGCGGGCAGCTTCCAGAGCATCCCCATCTGGTTGGCAGGGCGTTTGACTCCTGCAGACTGAGGTCTGCCCCTTACTTTTATCACTGCCTCATAACTGCGGGCAGCTTCCAGAGCATCCTCATGAGTCAGAAATTTTCCCGTGGCTAGAGCAGCCTGAATATCCGTGTCCAGTCCTTGTTGAAAGCGACAGGCTCTGATCTCGTCCGTCGGTATCAAGTGTGCCGCGAATCTGTTTAGAGATTGTGTTAGCTGTATAGTATGTGATATTTAAAAATTGAACTGTTGTGACATATCTTACCGGCTTAGCATGGTGAATTCAGCGTCGTACTCATCTACTTATTTGTCCCACATTGATCCTTGTTGTATATGAATGAACTGCTGCTCCATGGCAAACCTGGCAGTCACAGGGAAGTATTTCGCGTCGAACTTCTCGCAAAAAGTCTTCCATTCAATATGCTGTACAAGACGGTTTTCTTCTGCCTTCTACCAGTTGCGAGCATTGTCCGTGAGCTGTAGCTTCGCCACACGGACCCAAGCTATGTCTGGCACTTGAGCTGCTGCCAGATCATCTTCTATGCTTTGTGCCCATTCTTCAGCTTCAAGAGGGCTTTCTTTTCCGGAGAACTGCTTGGGATATAAAGCCATGAATTGCTTTACCCCCGGTGCGTCAGTATTGGGACGGTTCAGGAGTTGTTGTTGTCCCTCAAGAAGGCTGCGAATCGCCTCAAGTAGCACAGTTTGCTCGGAGGGTGGCACAGGAACAACTGGTGTGAGAGGTAGTGCTGGAGTTGGAGGTGTGTTATTGACATTGGTGCTGGTGTTGTTCGAGGAATTCATAACCCTGGAGAAAAATTTTGGGTTAGGACAGATCAAGTGAAATGATAAGATTCAAGAAGTATGAAATTGTAAGATTCAAGGGACATGAATTGTAAAGAACGTTTTAGTTGCTGGTTCTTGTGTTATATTGCTTAGGTTGTTCACGCAGAACAGAACTGCATGATACGGTTTCATACAGCTCTGACCTGCATGGGCCACCAACAAAACCTGTCACGCCCCGCTTCCTAGTGTACGGCGAAGGGGACGCGACTAGGTCCGCTACGTATATACTCAGAAGTATATACGCTAAGCGTATCTAAGCAATATAAAATAAATACACAAGAGACAAGAGATAATAAAAACAACAACTTTTATTTATTAACATTCTTTTGTACATTGCATGAAAAGGAAATACAACTGAAATAAAAGATGCCTAAACAGTGGCATAATAGGAAATGAAAAGTACTAAAAAGAAAAGTGTACAATGAAACTAAAGTGCAGGGTCTTCGGCAAACTGCTCCAAGTCTTCTACAGATGGCTCGATCTCTGCCGGGTCCAAATCACCTGACGACATTCAAAGAAGAAAGAAATAGAATGTCGTCAGCGAACAGGTCGCTCAGTAAGTCCTAAAGGTAAGAGTAAAGTAGAATAGACAGAATAATAAGATATCCTTTAAAGTTGTATACTATTGTTGTAATGTTGTGTTAACGCTGTTGTTTGTAGCTTGGTATAGAAGGTGCCAGTGTATACGAGGGGGGTCTCTATATGCTAGAGACCAAGGCAAACGGAATGTACAAGGAACCGTTAAGCCACGGTACAACAACAACGGAATATAGGTTAGGTGTCTTAATCTGTCCACCTCGTACCACCTTTAGCACCTTCCGTACCAATCTATCCCTTAAACCCCGCGATGTCTTGTTTGTATTGTTATCTTATAAATTGTATTGATTGTAAGATTGACTGACCGACTGACCGAAACCATGATATCAGGAAATGGTTATAACCGTAGAGTCATGTAAATGGAATAACTGAGAATCATGTAAAAGGAATATATCCATGGTTCGGTTCAGTCAAGTTGTATAAATTGATAATTGAATTCATGGATTCATGTGTTCATATTGAATTGGAATATTGTAGATTATAGATTGACTTGAATTATATTCAAGTCAGATTAATCAGACTCAAATCCGAGTCAGACAATCAGGAATGTAAATCGAAGTCTTATAATTGCTAGGGTCCTTAGGGTAATTTATAAAACTTGAGGGGGTTTTATGTAAAAATACTTTTATACACTTTTCCAAAATACACCTCAAGTATTTGTTGCTCGTCTTTAGGGTTGTAATGGGGGTGGATTTTATATTGTGACATTTCTAGTGAAAATATCCTAGTTTTTTTTATAAATAAACGTATTTATCTATAATATTGATTTATTTGAAGTTAATGGTATTTTAGTGTAAAATTTATTTTTGTGATTTTTAGAAAAAGGTGAAATATTTATATTATAATAAAATAGATATTTAAATGATAAATATACATATATTTATACAAAAATAATTTTAATAAATATTTTATATTCCAAAAAATCTCATTTTCTTAAGATGTCGTATTTTAAATCTTTCGAGACCGAATGCTCCTTGCGGAGGTCTGAATCTCGCACTACTAAGCCCGAGGATGTGCGATAATCCGCACCATCCCGAACGGGTTCCCCAAAAATGGGTTGTAGCGGCGCTTTACAAAAATTGTAAAATACTAATCCTTTAGAAAACGGTTTTATAAAGTAAAAGGTATTTATTTGTAAAAAATATCAATTTTCCGTATTTTAGATTCTAGAGTTTCTTAAGTCAACTAGCCTATTTCTAAATGGTCTAAACAACAAGTTGTTAGATGCCTTAAATCGCCCCTTCACCGTCAATTATGGCCAGGTAAGTACAAGTGAGGAAAGGAGGGATCCGCTCACGAATCACCGTGAGTCGGGTCTTTTAAAGTTACCTTTCTCACTTGCCTAGCCTAGAAACCACAAAGTCAGGTTTAGATAAACGACCGATATCCACAACTTATCGTATTTTCCTAATAAGAGATATTTACTTAAAAGTGTATCAAATCTAAAACTTTTAGGAATGGTTTTATTAACAATATGGTATCTAAATGAAAGTATTGTTTTATCGTATTCTAAGTTTTTGATGATATCGTTTTAGGTTGTATATGTGTGTGTGTGGAGGTAGGTCATTACGTCGTGCTCTACTTTAAATGTATAGCAAAGTTAAGAGGATTAAATGTGAAATCGAAATATTGTGGTATTTAAGTAAAAAATACGATAGTTTGAGAACGCTATCATTTCATGTGATGAAACTTGTTCAAATTGTTTGTTAAATGTTTAATAGTCAACATAAATATGTTTAAGCATGAATGTATTGGTGAGAAGTGAAATTTTATAGAAAACCGAATCGGAAATCGGATTTGTTCCGATTCCGTCGGGTTTTGTAATTTCATATTTTAGAGAATAAGAAAGAGAGATAGAATGGGACTTACGGGTTTCGATTAAGCAAAGGAGTGAGAGGGGACTAAAGGGGTTGTCGAGGCGTTGCTTCGTTGCCGGTTGTTCCTAATAACGTCGCTAGAATTTTCGCCGGAATTTCGTCGGAGCTTCGCCGCGAACTTGTTTTCAAAGTACACAACTCTTGAGAAGATTTTGAGAGAGTGGGCTCAGGATTTTGGGATGAGAGGGTAGAGAGTAGGGGGTATATTTATATGGTAGGCTAGGGTAGGGTAGGTGAAGGGTTTTTAATAAAAAAAATTGTAAAAATTTTAGAAAATTCATTAAAATTTGAGTAATTATGTGTTAATGGGTATTCTGGAACCGATCCATTAATTTAAAGTGTGCAGGGGGGTTAGGCGCAGGGTGCCGGGGGTGGGGGTCTCGTGGGGTAAGCACTGGTATATTTAGTTTTTTAGGTACATTTCAACTTTTGGGAGTTATGGTGTGTGGATTGTTGGGCTTCCAAAGGATTTAAAACAAAAACAACATAAAAATAATGTGGGGCAGAGGATTTGAACTTTGGTGGCTTGGTTCAGCAGTGCAAGGTGTTACCAATGAGCTGCAAGCTCCTTCTTGTAATTATTGTGGGAAAATAAATACTTAAAGTGGTAACAGCAATATTAAATACCCCAAGTATTCAAATTTAAATCAATTTTATGTATACAAAAAATGGAGTTGTTACACGTGTTATGAACCATAAGTGTGCGTGTGGTGTAGGTCGTTACCCCGTGAATTTTCCTAAAAGTATATTTGCTAATTATTGAAGTAACGGTTATACTAACGTTCATGGTATTTTTCTGAAAAATTCATTTTATGATTATTTCTCATGGAAAATTTTATTACACTAAAAGCTAAATGATGTAAGTAAGGTTAAGAGTTGTGTTAGGATATTAATGTGACCTAATTTTCTTATCAAGTGGATTAAAATATTGAAAAAGGAAAATATATCAGAGCTAACTCCACTTTGTCGATGTGCTTTAAGAACGCGGTTTGAGTCAAAATGAAAGGAAAGAAGAAGGACTTACGGTTTTAGAGTGTCGAGAAAAGAGTGAGGAAGAGGGAAAAGTCATCGTGGCGTTGCGGTAGCTCCGGGAACAACTCCGATCTTTACTGAAAAGAATCTGGTTGCTAACTCCACTTGACTCCACTTGCACTTGGAAAATTTTGGGAGAATTTTGATAGAATTTTCAGAATAGGGGAGTACTAGGTTATGGGGTGGTATTTATAGTGAAGAATTTACGGTATGGAAATTAAAATTTTGAATAAAAGAATTAAAATTGGTGTTAGTTAGGGTTTTAAAAGGTCTCTGTTTGATTGCAGGAAAATCAAACAGTGCAGAGGAGTAGAGCAGAGCTGAAGAGACATGTGTGCAAAGCATAGAGGCGATTGGAGCAATAGAGACCGTCGGTGGCGGCCAGATTTGGTCCAAGTGCCTAGAGATTCATGTTATGTTCTTAACTCTGTATTTACTCCTCATTTATCCCGTTTGATTTTTCTGAAACTTTTCGATTCTACGTGTATTGCACGTGCAACTCTTGGGCTTCCGAAAAGTTAAAAAGAAAAATATTAAAAATAAATGGGGCTAATGGGAATCGAACTCACAGCCTATGACACAGCAGTGTAGAGGCTTTACTAATGAGCTATAAGTTACTTCTTATTTTTATTGAACAAAAATAACTTATAACTCCTAATCAGGCAGAAATACTTTTTCTATACATTAAACCAGAAATTTTTGTACTAGGATTTCAGAGTTGCTACATATATAGCCATTCGTCTTACCCAATAATAGTTATCACAGATCACAGCAGAAGCAATACAGATGAAAATATTGGATATACTAGGATTTTCGTATTTCGTTTTAGCCTCTAACGAAAAACGGATTCCACGGCCGTGATAAATAGCCAAAACCCTCACCCTAGACCCCTACGGGTGCAACAAACTACGTGAAGTAACCTCCCTCAATGAAATGAGTAGGCCACTCGGCACTTCAAAAATCCGGTAGTTTGTGCACCCCCACTTTGGGTCTATCCAAGATGCAGAAAAGTAAATGAAAAATACAACGGTGGCTACAACCTCAACCCAGATGTGTTCCGCAAAAGAATATTACATCACTTTACAAATACATGAATGAAAGAAAAGAACACTCTTCTCATATCCCCCGGCTATTCAATCACAACGATCCAATACTTTATATCTATATACCGCAACAACAAGATACAAGATATGTGCAACCCCTACTAATCGACGTATAACAATTAGTCGACATTTAGAAACATATATACAAACACAAAGCGAATAAACGATGCTAAAATCTCGACTTCGAAATATTCCGTGAAGCCCGAATACAAAGATAACACTATAGGAAATCTGGGTTAAAATTGCGTATCACAAAAATCCTAATTCCAAGTGACTAAACCACTTCACGAAACACGACACCCAACTTCACTGTACGGCCACAATTTGCGGTAAATACGAATAAATTAGCGGCCAAAAGTTGGAGTTTGGGTCTCTTGTTTCTTCAGTGGTATTCTAGTATCATACACGTCTCTGCAATAAGCAAAATAATTTTCAGAGACCAATTTCTTTTTACAGAAATTTGGATTTGAGATTTTTGAATACGGAACTGTTTTGGTTTCGAAACTTTAAACTTAGTATATTCCATTAGTTTAGTGTTTGGATAGGCTCTGATACCAGGTAAGTGTATGGTGCTCCTTACCGTGACTACTACGGCTTTGCAGAATCAAAAACTTTAAATCTTGAGCACAATACACTAAAACCCTAGAATACAAGCCCAAACACTAAACTAAACTATACAACCAAGAGGTTTAACTCCTAGGTTATTGTAACAACCTTTGTAGATGGTATTTCAGGTCTTGAAAGGTTTACTTCTCAAGCTCCTTGGGTTGATGAAACGAGCTCTCGAAGTCGAACTTTACGCGTCTGTTTCCTGATTTAAAATCAGGAAAGCCCACGGAAGCGGCTTCAAAAAAGGGTCACGTGCTCACACGTGACCAGCAGTCACGTGTTGGCATGTGACATCTAAATGCATCGGCAAAGCAAATTCAGTTTCCCAACTACATCAAAGAAAAGGGCTTCAGAAAGGGTCACGTGCTCCCACGTAACCAGGGTCACGTGTTGGCACGTGACACTCGAAAGCAGCAGACTCAAATCCCTGATTGAATCAAGAAAAAGGCTCCAGGCGAGGGTCACGTGCTCACACGTGACCAGTTGTCACGTGGTGGCACATGACAGCTAAGCAGCGACCAAAAAGCAGAGCGCAGAAAGAAAGAAGAGGGCTCGTTCCAAGGGGCCACGTGCCCACACGTGACCAAGGGTCACGTGGTCACACGTGACCGGCTTTCAAAGCTTATCTGTTAACAGAAATTAACTTCTGAGAAAAGATCTCTTAAATCTTTCCAAAGCAACCGATTAAATTAAAGATTTAAAGGTGATTAAATACCATTTATCTATGGGAAAATCTCGAATTTGGAAAGATTTCCCCTTTAAATCTAACCGAAACAACAAAGGAGAATCTCTGGATTTAAAATCCAATGGTGAATAAAATTCACCTAATAATCCAAAGGTCCAAAACAAATGGTGAATACAAATCAAATCTCTCAATGAAAGATTCACCAAAACTAATTGATTCGGCTGCTTCTCTTATAAATAGGAGCCAAGAGACACAGCAAAAAGAAAAGAGAAAAAGAGAGAGAGAAAGGCAGAAAGGAATCGAGACAAAAAAGAGGGGAGCCTTGATACTTTGGAGAAATTTGGATCTTCTGCAAAAGAAAACCCTAGGTAAGAAGGGGAAGGCCTTTTTGAAAAGAAAAGAAAGTTTAATTCTCAACAGAGTTTAACTCTGATATAAAAACAGAAGAACATTGTTCTCTCTTTGGTGGAGGATCTGTAAAGTGCACATCTCCCCTTGAGTTGAGAATTTAATTATCAATGGGTTGAGATCCTGCCATGCATATCCAAAGTATAGAGAGGGAATGGAAGCACGAGAATTTAATTCTCACAGAACTATAGGAATTTAATTCCTTTAAAATAAAATTAGGGTTTGACCCTGTGAATGAGCAGAATCAGGGTTTAACCCTAGTTAAGAACTTAGTTCTGTTAAAACAACATGAATTTAATTCCCTTAATCTCATTCCCCAGAATAATTCTTTAACAGAGAGTGGGAGTTTAATTGCTTAAAGCTTTTATTAGGGTTTAACCCTATTCAGTTCTTCACATATATGAGGAATTTAATTCTACAGAAAATTCAGAGTTCAACTCTATCCCAGAATATAAATCTTCAAAAGGAAGTAGGAATTTAATTCCTCTGAAATTATTGTCAGGGTTCAACCCTACGAGGAATTTAATTCCTGAAAGGGATTAACAGATCTTCTAAAAAACATACATAGAGGCAGGGTCACATGTCACCACGTGACCCCCAAAAAGATCTACAGAAAAGCCCCTTTGAGGCAGTGCCTCACGTGACCCACGTGACCCTTGGCAAAGGCTTTAACATACTCCATTTAAACACCCGTCACGTGATGGCACGTGATGCTCCAAAAGATGCAATATTCTCAGCAGAACAAATGAAGGGAGGGCGCCCTCACGTGCTACCACGTGACCCCTCTCGCCTTAGCGTCTAACGCTAAATTGGAACCCCTGAATCCAGTGTTAAAACACTGTTTGGCCTTAGTGTTCAACACTAATCAAAGAGCTTTATTTGCAGTGTTCAACACTGATTACCTTAGTGTTTAACACTAATTTGAGATCTCTGCTGCCAGTGTTTTGATCTGTTTTAGTGTTTAACACTAATTTGAAAGTCTTGTTGCTGGTGTTTAACACCAACTATCTTTTAGTGTTAAATACTAACTTATCAATCTCATTCCCAGTGTTCAACACTGATTGGTCTTTAGTGTTTAACACTAGGCATTGGCCCAGTTGGCTAAATGGCCAGAGGCAAAGCCTCTCCTTCAATGGATCAACAGAGGGCCAATATTTTGAACTTAGCCCAAACCGGCCATAAGTCCTCAAATCATCCTGAACTGAGCACATCTGCTCTTTCAACCCACTCATTGGTTCAAGGGTACATCTCTGAACTCCTCTGATATTTGTCATTGTAATCCTTCAACGTCTTCAGAGAGGTGACGGGTCCCGACAACCACACAATAACACGGACTGTGGGGTCCTTAAACTCATGGACTTGTGCGTCCCTAAACCAAGATACGGACTGTGGGGTCCATAAACCCACGGACTTATGCGTCCTTAAACTAACGGACTAATGCGTCCTTAAACACACCCATATGGACCGTGGGGTCCTTAAACCCATGGACTTATGCGTCCTTAAACTACCAATGGACCACCATGTTCCTAAACTGGTAATGGACCACCATGTCCCTAAACTGGTAATGGACCACCATGTCCCTAAACTGGAACAATAGAGCCCAAACGCTCTTTTGTCGGATCTAAACGATCCCGTTAAGTCGATCTTAGTCCCAAACTGGACTAACGTATCCTTAACAACCGTTTAAGTTGATCTTAGCTTCAAATATGGCTAACGTATTCTTAAACCTTCAAACAGACTTTAGTCCCAAGTTGGACTATGGATCACCCAACCAACTTTGGTCCAAGGGTACATCTCTGAACTTGTCACGCCCCGCTTCCCAAAATACGGAAAACGAGGGATGACTAGGCCAGCCATGCTCCTACGGTCTAGGAACCATCCCGCCGTAGTCACACTTCGGCTTCTAGCATTATATGGTAATCAGTAAATAAAGCACAGTATTAACGGAATCACATCACTAATTTATTACATTAATATTCCATTGTTCACACAATACAGCTAACAAGAACAAATACTAACCAAAGTCAAACTCACGATCACTTTTATGGAAAGCAGTAAAGATAGGAAGTACACCAGACTATATCTCTGTGAACTCGAAGGGTAGATCCGTCTCCTGTGCTGGTCCTCCCGCGGGATCTGAGCATGCATACTCAGGTCGTCAGAGCGACACAATAACGATATTATTATAATAAGATGAAACAGGTATATGAGGTAATACTGGTATAAGAACAATGCAAGTAATCACTATGTCACTATATGATGCAGAATATGTTATGTGTCCCTATCGGTCTCTAGGTCATGTTTGAAATCACATAGTGGAAGGAGGATCATGTTTAACAGGAGTCTCGTACATACCCGAGACAACGGCCCACATGCCCGGGACATAACCCTGTCAGCCGGATCGCTAGATCCTACCCTACATGTATCAGTATCACAGTTCGAATGATCATCCTCTAAACACGGTCCCGCTAAATACGATACTCTTTCCACTTTGATTTCCCCTTTTCCCCCAGGTTTACACTATTTATGATCTTAATCTAGATGTGTACAAGTATACCAATGGCACGGTTTTATCACTGTTCGCTGTATCAATCACTGTCACGAATATTCACTTTCCATTGGTGTACTTGTCACTCCTAAACCAACATCTATCACGCACGATAATGCAATGTCCACACGCACTAACACTGAGTATATGGCAAGGGTATGATATATGTAGTGTATGCTACCAATAAGCTCTGTATGTTATGAATCAACATGCATGTCATTAACTAAAGTAATTTGCATGAATTAATATGTTAAGAATTCAGCAAAATGATACAAGTAAGACAATTAGAACACTCGGTCAGCAATTCATCAAAATTTGTTGCAGTTCAATCGGGATTCCGGTTTTCAAGATATAGCTATTTCATTTTAAGTGCTCACGGCTGGAAATTCAGTTTCAGAACTGAACGTCCGTTTTGCGACACGAATTGCACCCGATTGTGCTCAGAATTTAGCAATGCTACTGTTTAATGAAATCTAGGGTTTCTAATGGTGTATTCAACGCAATAGACGGATCCTCAATCGAATCTGTACGTTAAAAGTTATACACAGTTTAACCTCAGTGTGTCATTTCAGAATCTGTTCTGGACAGTTATACGTTCTGCCCTTTTAAAAACAGTTTAAAATAGCAAACGGCGATGAATCGTAAGGGAACCACCAGTTTTATTTAACTAACAGAATTATCTTTAATCTACTGCAGGGTTCCGTAACATACGACTTCAGAAAACACAGTGACGCAGGTCTTGGGACAGAACACAATAATCAGCAACGCACTGGACTGCAGTCCAGAGTCGCATTCCGATCTAATTATCTTCACAGTTACAGAACAGAAATCATTAGAATTTTACATAGGGTTAAAGTTCGTCGAGTCGGCTTTGATTTAAGCCCTCGAACGCAGCATTCCATTTTGAATATAATTTATGGTAATTTTATTCGTTTTCAGGTACGAGAAAATTCTAGTTTTAACGGCATATTTGGGGGTATCAATTTTTGTCACGAACAATCGTATTTTCCAGCGAGATTCATACACGATATTTATCATTATAAGGTCCAATAGAACGTATCGGTTTCCGTCAAATTAAACAATTATTTCCATTGGGATCTAGCATCGAACACTTAGGTCACAAAACGTATCGGGAATCGGTAAATTCGTAAACTAGATTATTTAAGTTTGTACCACTATTATTATAGCATGAAGCAAGTAAACACTTGCCTGGAAACGTCTCGGGGTCGCAAGGCAGCAACGGTGTCACGAACGCACGATGTACGCCGCAAAACGAATTGCGCGAGCTTGGCTCGCGACACGGGTTTGACGTCGGAGTTCCCCGGAGCCGCCAAGTGCTTGCTGAAAGCAGAGGTGGTGCTCTGTGGTTGGCTTGGGACTTGCTGGGGTCGACGATGTCGGCGGTGGTTGCTCCGGCGACGTGCACAGTGAAATGCTGGGAACAAAAGAATGGGTTTTGGAATTTTTGAAGAGAGGGAAAGGTTGAGCAGTGGGGCTAAGGAATTATGGTGATGGTGATGATGCTGAGGAGGTGGAGGTCGACGACGTGGTGGGGAGTTCGCCGGCGTCGAGGGGTGCAAGGTGGTGGTCGGCTTGAGTGTACCGGGTTGGTGTGCAGGGGAGTGGGTGCAGGGGATCTCGAGTCGATGGGGGTGTGAAGTCGTAGAGGGAGAAGGAGGGTGAATGAGTGGCTGTCGTCGTGGGTCGAGCGAAGTGGTGGGATGATCGCCGGCGGTGGAGGTGGCAATGGTTTCGTGGGAAAAATGGGTGTTCGGTGGTGGATAGAATTTGAGATTTTAGAACGAAGGAGAAGAGATATGAGGGTGAGAGGGATGAATGAGGGTGTGATAGGAAACGTCGGGGGTTGAAGTCGTGGGTGTAACGGCAGGAGCGGGGGCATGAGTGTGGGCGCGAAATGCGGCGGAGGAGGGGATCGTGCGCGTGAACAGTAGACTTTACCGTTAGAAAATTTTAAAGAAGATGAACAGTGAGGTAGCGGGTCGGGTCAGGTGGAGGCGAGCCAAAGGGATTGAGCCGGTTTAAAAACAATTCCCTTTTAAAAAAATAAAATCAGAAGTGGGCTGAGGAAGGAGATTGGGCCGGGGGATTTTATGTTTAACAAAGGATTTATTTAAAATCCGAGTGGGCTGGAAAAGTAACGGGCTGGGGGAAGAAAACAGTAAGGGCTGGGGAAAATTTGTAAGGGTTTTAGTTTGGGTTTTAGTTTAGGTTTTAGTTTAATTGGCTTTGGGTTTTAAATCTTGGGTTTTAACTTTTAGGGTTTGGAAAAATATAAATATTAGGCTTAAACAACCAATTCAAAATATGAAGGAAAAAGAAAAGAAACCACTGGAAATCAGAGAATAGGAAACTTTTATTAGAATGGAAACGGGGATTTACATCATACCCCCCCCCCTTAACAAAAATTTCGTCTTCGAAATTTGACAAGGATACAAGAATACAATGTACTAAACGAAGAGATGTGGATAACGATCACGCATGTCTTCCTCCCGCTCCCAGGTGGATTCTCCTGAGGAACGACCGCCCCAAGACACTCGGACTAACGGAATGACCTTATTCTTCAGTACTTTCTCTCTGCGGTCGAGAATGGTAGTGGGCTGCTCCTCGTACGATAAATCGGTACCCAAAACTAGCTCCGAATGGTCCAGGACATGGCTCTCATCCCGAACATATCGCCGCAACTGTGACACGTGGAAGGTATTGTGCACACCAGCTAGCGATGGAGGCAAGGCAAGTCGATAGGCCACCTCTCCTACTCGCTCCAGCACCTCAAAAGGTCCGATAAAACGGGGACTAAGCTTTCCCCGACCTCCGAATCTGATAACTCCACGAGTAGGGGAAATATTCAAGAACACATGATCTCCGACTTCGAATTCTAGTGCCCTTCTGCTGGTATCTGCCCAACTTTTCTGTCGATCCTGAGCCGTCTTGATACGCTGTCTGATCATTTGGACTTTGTCGACTGTCTGAACAATGAGTTCGGGGCCCAGTAGTCTTCGTTCTCCCACATCATCCCAACATACTGGGGATCGACACTTCCGCCCGTATAGTGCTTCAAAAGGAGCCATCTGAATACTAGCCTGATAACTATTGTTATAAGAGAACTCGACTAGGTGCAGATGGTCCTCCCAGGAACCTTGAAAGTCCAACATACAGGCTCTCAACATATCCTTGAGCGTCTGAATCGTACGCTCGGATTGTCCGTCCGTCTGTGGGTGATAAGTTGTGCTGAATTTAAGGCGGGTTCCTAAACTCTCCTGTAAGCTCTTCCAAAAGTGCGACAAGAATCTCGTGTCCCGGTCTGACACAATGCTGACTGGAACACCGTGAAGTCGCACAATCTCCTGCATATATCTTTCTGCCAGTGATTCTGTCGACTGTCCCACTCGGAAAGGTAGGAAGTGTGCAGCTTTTGTGAGGCGATCGATGATAACCCAAATAGCGTTATTGCCTCTAGGGCTCCGTGGTAAGGCCGTCACAAAATCCATAGTAATGTGCTCCCACTTCCATTCAGGTACCGGCAATGGTTGTAACAATCCTGTCGTCCTCTGATGTTCTGCCTTCACCTGTTGACATACCAAGCACCTGGATACGAACCTCGCAATTTCCCACTTCATTCCGTTCCACCAAAAGTGCTGCTTTAGGTCCTGATACATTTTTGTACCTCCTGGATGCACAGAATAAGCTGAACTGTGCGCTTCAGCCAAAACTTCTTCTCGAACATCTCCTTTAGGTATGCAGAGTCTGCCACCGAATCTCAGAGAGCCATCTTCATGTATAATCAAATCCGTTCTCAGTTCAGCTTCTACTTGCTCTCTGAACTTTTGCAATCGGGGATCATCCGCTTGTGCAATCTTGATGCGATCCACCAGGGAAGATTGCACCTGTAGTTGCCAAAATTGACTGAGTGCGTTTGGCGTAACGACCTCAAGTTCAAGTCTCTGGAAATCCTCAATAATGCTCCTCTGATCGGTCAACATCATGACCGCTGGTTTGCGACTGAGCGCATCTGGTACAACATTTACCTTCCCCGGGTGATACTGAAGGTCCAAGTCATAATCTGCCATCAGCTCTAGCCATCGGCGCTGCCTCATATTTAGTTCCTTCTGAGTGAAAACATATTTCAAACTTTTATGATCCGTGTATACCTCCACTTTCTCACCCAATAGATAGTGCCTACAAATCTTCAATGCGAAGACTACTGCCGCTAACTCCAAGTCATGTGTAGGGTAGTTCTTCTCGTGGTTTCTCAGTTGTCGAGAGGCGTAAGCAACCACTCGTCCTTGTTGCATTAGGACACAGCCTAATCCCTTCCCTGAGGCATCACTGTGTATCACCAAACCACCGGAATCATCTGGTACTGTAAGAATAGGCGCCGTGGTTAACTTCTGCTTTAGTGTGTCGAATGCCTGAGTGCACTCCTCTATCCATGTAAACGGCACGTCCTTCCGTGTCAGCCTCGTCAATGGTTCCGCGATTCTTGAGAAATCTTGGACGAATCTCCGATAATAACCTGCCAATCCCAGAAAGCTCCTGATCTCTGCCACTGATTTCGGCGTTGGCCAATCTCTGACAGATTCTATCTTTGCCGGGTCCACCGATATGCCTTCGCCCGAAACGATATGTCCCAAAAACCGAACCTTGTCAAGCCAGAATTCATACTTGCTCAGCTTCGCATACAGCTTCTCTTCCCGAAGAGTTTGTAGGACCGTGCGCAAATGCTCAGCATGCTCTTCCCAGGTCTTCGAGTAGACAAGTATGTCGTCGATAAACACAACGACGAACGTGTCCAAGTATTTTGCGAACACCCTGTTCATTAAATCCATGAATATTGCTGGGGCATTGGTAACGCCGAACGGCATCACAAGGAACTCGTAATGTCCGTATCGGGTCCTGAAAGCCGTCTTGCATACATCCTCGGCTGCTACTCTGATTTGATGATATCCAGAACGGAGGTCCAACTTCGAGAATACCTTGGCTCCACTTAGCTGATCGAATAGGTCGTCAATGCGCGGTATTGGGTACTTGTTCTTTATTGTGACCTTGTTCAGCTCTCGATAATCTATACACATTCGCAGTGATCCATCCTTCTTCTTTACTAGTAGGACTGGTGCACCCCACGGTGAAGCGCTTGGCCGAATCAATCCCTTCTCCAATAGTTCTTCAACCTGCTTCTTCAATTCCGCCAACTCAACTGGTACCATTCTGTATGGGGCCCTGGATACTGGGGCTGTACCTGGAATCAAATCGATTGAGAACTCCAAGATTCGAGGAGGTGGTAGACCTGGTAGATCTTTGGGAAATACATCCAGAAAGTCCCGAACAATTTCTAGAACTGGGCTTTTATCAATCTCCATAGCTGTCAGTTCCTTGGGCTTGGTTCTATACTTAGCTGGCTCCAAAGATTCACTTCTGCCCTCGAAAATAAACTCCGGGTGATTAGGGATGCGGAAGATCACCTTCCCTGCACAACAATCGATAACTGCATGGAAAGTGCTCATCCAATCCATCCCGAGAATTGCGTCGTAACTGCCTGTCCCGATCAGAAGGAAATTCGCATAGAATTCCCTGCCACACACTACAACTGGGCACAGTCTACATTCTCGACTAAATATAATAATGCCATTACCCGTATGAATTTCCCATCCCTTGGTTAGTGGTTCATGTGGTATTGAGTGTGTATTAGTGAAATGCTCAGACAAGAAACAATGCGATGCTCCAGAATCAAATAGCACTCTAGCTGGCAAGGAATGTACGAGTAGAGTACCTGTAACCACGTCTCCTGACGCCTCTGCCTGCTCGGCGGTCAAGGTGAAAGTTCGTCCCTGACCGCGACCTGTAAATGGTTGTCTCTGCTCCTGTGGCCTCTGCTGTGGCTGTCCAGAACCTCCCTGTATCTCTGCTCGCTCAGGGCAACTGTTAATCCTGTGCTGACTGGAACTGCAAATCAAACACTGTCCCTTAGCACGGCGACAGTCCTTCTGGGTATGCCCTCCTCTACCGCAATAGCCGCAAGTTACGCCCTGTCTCTGGGGGTGATGCTGTGGTATGAACGGGCGCTTCATTTGTGTCGTTCCTGCTCTGTGAACCGGTATGGCTCCTCGAGAAGGCGCGTGGGTATGTGCTGGAACGACTGGGGGTCTTCTGAACTTGTTAATCAATTGCTCCTTAACTCTCGCCGCGTTGAGTACTTGTGCGAAAGTCTGCAAATCCAACGATGCAATCAACTGCTGCAACTCGAAATCTAACCCCTGAAGGAAGCATCTGGCCCTAGTGGCCTCTGATTTGACCATGTATGGAGCAAAGCGGCTCAGACGGTTGAACTCTGCCGCATATACGTCCATTGGGCGTCCATTCTGCTTCAAAAGAATAAACCTTTCCTCCATTTCTGCCTTGGCTGTAGGAGGAAAATAATGATCTAAGAAGCACTCCTTAAACTTGCTCCATTCAATCGGCTCGTCAAGTCTGCTTTCTTCCACCGACCACCATGTACGGGCTTCATCTTCTAATTGAATCTTTATAACGACCACTCTGTCTTCCTCTGGAACCCTGGCGGCTGTCAATAAGTTCTCCATGTTCACCAGCCATTGCTCAGCCTCAAGGGGTTCAGCTAGCCCTGTGAATGCAGCTGGGTGTAACCATCGGAAGTCTGATACGGTACCAGCCCTAGCCTGATAAGCTGGCGGAGTAGCACCCTCGGGGGCGGTAATAAGTGCGGAGGGTCCTCCTACGGCGGTAATCGCCCTGAGTCCCTCAGTGAGTAAATCTATCTTTCTCTCCTGAGCTTCCGCGAGAGTGGCCAGTGCACTAAGTATTCTTTCCGTGTGGTCCTGAGAGCTGGAGTCCGAGGTGGGGTCGTTCGGGGACGTCATATCACTGGAAGATTCAAAAGAATAGGATCAGATTCAAGGATGAAAATTAAGAGTAGCGAAACAAAGATAACGTAATACAGTATAGTTAATGGTATTCCTTGATACTAAACACAGTTTCTGATACCAACTAAACCATGTCACGCCCCGCTTCCCAAAATACGGAAAACGAGGGATGACTGGGCCAGCCATGCTCTTACGGTCTAGGAACCATCCCGCCGTAGTCACACTTCGGCTTCTAGCATTACATGGTAATCAGTAAATAAAGCACAGTATTAACGGAATCACATCACTAATTTATTACATTAATATTCCATTGTTCACACATTACAGCTAACAAGAACAAATACTAACCGAAGTCAAACTCACAATCACTTTTATGGAAAGCAGTAAAGATAGGAAGTACACCAGACTATATCTCTGTGAACTCGAAGGGTAGATCCGTCTCCTGTGCTGGTCCTCCCGCGGGATCTGAACATGCATACTCAGGTCGTCAGAGCGACACAATAACGATATTATTATAATAAGATGAAACAGGTATATGAGGTAATACTGGTATAAGAACAATGTAAGTAATCACTATGTCACTATATGATACAGAATATGTTATGTGTCCCTATCGGTCTCTAGGTCATGTTTGAAATCACATAGTGGAAAGAGGATCATGTTTAACAGGAGTCTCGTACATACCCGAGACAACGGCCCACATGCCCGGGACATAACCCTGTCAGCCGGATCGCTAGATCCTACCCTACATGTATCAGTATCACAGTTCGAATGATCATCCTCTAAACACGGTTCCGCTAAATACGATACTCTTTCCACTTTGATTTCCCCTTTTTCCTCAGGTTTACACTATTTATGATCTTGATCTAGATGTGTACAAGTATACCAATGGCACGGTTTTATCACTGTTCACTGTATCAATCACTGTCACGAATATTCACTTTCCATTGGTGTATTTGTCACTCCTAAACCAACATCTATCACGCACGATAATGCAATGTCCACACGCACTAACACTGAGTATATGGCAAGGGTATGATATATGTATTGTATGCTACCAATAAGCTCTGTATGTTATGAATCAACATGCATGTCATTAACTAAAGTAATTTGCATGAATTAATATGTTAAGAATTCAGCAAAATGATACAAGTAAGATAATTAGAACACTCGGTCAGCAATTCATCAAAATTTGTTTCAGTTCAATCGGGATTCCGGTTTTCAAGATATAGCTATTTCATTTTAAGTGCTCGCGGCTGGAAATTCAGTTTCAGAACTGAACGTCCGTTTCGCGACATGAATTGAACCCGATTGGGCTCAGAATTTAGCGATTATAATGTTGAATGAAATCTAGGGTTTCTAATGGAGTATTCAACGCAACAGACGGATACTCAATCGCATCTGTACGTTAAAAGTTATACACAGTTTAACCTCAGTGTGTCATTTCAGAATCTGTTCTGGACAGTTATACGTTCTGCCCTTTTAAAAACAGTTTAAAATAGCAAACGGCGATGAATCGTAAGGGAACCACAAGTTTTGTTTAACTAACAGAATTATCTTTAATCTACTGCAGGGTTCCGTAACATACGACTTCAGAAAACACAGTGACGCAGGTCTTGGGACAGAACACAATAATCAGCAACGCTCTGGACTACAGTCCAGAGTCGCATTCCGATCTAATTATCTTCACAGTTACAGAACAGAAATCATTAGAATTTTACATAGGGTTAAATTTCGTCGAGTCGGCTTTGATTTAATCCCTCGAACGCAGAATTCCAGTTTGAATATAATTTATGGTGATTTTATTCGTTTTCAGGTACGAGAAAATTCTAGTTTTAACGGCATATTTGGGGGTATCAATTTTTGTCACGAACAATCGTATTTTCCAGCGAGATTCATACACGATATTTATCATTATAAGGGCCAACAAAACGTATCAGTTTCCGTCAAATTAAACAATTATTTCCATTGGGATCTAGCATCGAACACTTAGGTCACAGTACGTATCGGGAATCGGTAAATTCGTAAACTAGATTATTTAAGTTTGTACCACCATTATTATAGCATGAAGCAAGTAAACACTTGACTGGAAACGTCTCGGGATCGCAAGGCAGCAACGGTGTCACGAACGCGCGATGTACGCCGCAAAACGAATTGCGCGAGCTTGGCTCGCGACACGGGTTTGACGTCGGAGTTACTCGGAGTCGCCAAGTGCTTGCTGGAAGCGGAGGTGGTGCTCTGTGGTTGGCCTGGGACTTGCTGGGGTCGACGATGTCGGCGGTGGTCGCTCCGGCGACGTGCACAGTGAAATGCTGGGAACAAAAGATTGGGTTTTAGAATTTTTGAAGAGAGGGAAAGGTTGAGCAGTGGGGCTAGGGAATTATGGTGATGGTGATGATGCTGAGGAGGTGGAGGTCGACGACGTGGTGGGGAGTTCGCCGGCGTCGAGGGGTGCAAGGTGGTGGTCGGCTCAGGTGCACCGGGTTGGTGTGTAGGGGAGTGGGTGCAGGGGATCTCGAGTCGATGGGGTGTGAAGTTGTAGAGGGAGAAGGAGGGTGAATGAATGGCTGTCGTCGTGGGTCGAGCGAAGTAGTGGGATGATCGCCGGCGGTGGAGGTGGCAATGGTTTCGAGGGAAAAATGGGTGTTCGGTGGTGGATAGAATTTGAGATTTTAGAACGAGGGAGAAGAGATATGAGGGTGAGAGGGATGAATGAGGGTGTGATAGGAAACGTCGGGGGTTGAAGTCGTGGGTGTAACGGCAGGAGTGGGGGCGTGAGCGTGGGCGCGAAACGCGGCGGAGGAGGGGATCGCGCGCTGTGAACAGTGGACTTTACCGTTAGAAAATTTTAAAGAAGATGAACAGTGAGGTAGCGGGTTGGGTCAGGTGGAGGCGGGCCGAAGGGATTGGGCCGGTTTAAAAACAATTCCCTTTTAAAAAAATAAAATCAGAAGTGGGGTGAGGAAGGAGATTGGGCCGGGGGATTTTATGTTTAACAAAGGATTTATTTAAAATCCGAGTGGGCTGGAAAAGTAACGAGCTGGGGGAAGAAAACAGTAAGGGCTGGGGAAAATTTGTAAGGGTTTTAGTTTAGGTTTTAGTTTAATTGGCTTTGGGTTTTAAATCTTGGGTTTTAACTTTTAGGGTTTGGAAAAATATAAATATTAGGCTTAAACAACCAATTCAAAATATGAAGGAAAAAGAAAAGAAACCACTGGAAATCAGAGAATAGGAAACTTTTATTAGAATAGAAACGGGGATTTACAGAACTCCTCTGACACCTGTCGTTGTAATCCTTCAACGTCGTCAGAAAGGTGACGGGTCCCGATGGCCACACATTCAATGGACCTCTATGTCCCTAAACTGGAACAATAGAGCCCCCCAAACGCTCTTTTGTCAGATCTAAACAATCCCGTTAAGTTGATCTTAGTTTCAAATTAGACTAACGTATCCTTAACAAACGTTTGAGTTGATCTTAGCCTCAAATATGGCTAACGTACCCTCAAACCAAAACCCCAAAACCAAATCTAAGAAAATACGGATTTTGACTAATCCACGTCCTACGGGCGACGACATAAATTAGTCTCCGTATACAATCCACGGGCAACCAAAAACATAATAAACACCCACGACACGAAGTGACCATCTGGAGAAGGAGAAAGTTGTTACGGCGATGCGGTAGCGTAATTAACTGCAGGGGCTTGCGCCTGCAGGGAAGAGCGTCCCCACAATCAAAAACCCCTCAAACGAGGGGGAATCTGACGAAGTCTACTACATCGGCCGCATCTGTTTAAACCTTCGATATATGGTGCCATAAATCAACTTGGCATCTTCGGAGAGGTGAACGGATAGCACCAATTAGCATCTGCCCCGAATCTCAGTGCCAAGACACCGCAGTCTTGTGCGCCGTCTTCCGGAGGGGAACAGATTCTGGCACGTCCGGTGGGACCTTTTCCTCTTTCCACTCCACACTTCGTGTGTCGTGATTCGCGAACCAATCGCGGTTCGCTAATGGTTGCCCTTGGGTTTCAAGATACTAAGACTTGGCGTCTTGCTCATTGCAGAAAGCAAAGAATCGATGGCTTCTACTTCTGCGAAATGCTCCAACTACTCGGACTGCAATTGCAACCAACGCTCTGCCTCGCCGGGAGGTATAGCCTATGGACCCCAAGCTGCTTCGCTATTCGCAATGCCCGTGGAATAGGTCACTCGAGCCACCACAGGATTGTTCTTTGGGACTATGCTCCCACCAACAAGCTTCACCACGCCGGTGCCGACAGAGGAAGCTCCCAAGAAGTCGGTCTTTGATCGTCTTACCCCTGCCGCGGCTCCTCTCAACGAGTCGTCCAACACCAGCGCCTCGGTCTTCTCTAGATTGGGCTAAGACTCCTGTGGACCCACAATGGAGCCTACAATCCCAGAGAAGGCTGCTTCTAAGAAAGTGACCGGTCCTGCTCCTGAAGTCGTCAAGGCGGCTTCCCCTGCCAAAAAGTCGGTCTTTACAAGATTGACGGCTCCAGCTCCCGCTCCTGCTACCCAAAGGACATCGGTCTTTGACAGGCTAACACCAGCAGCGACCCCCCACCTATACAGGGGGCAAGACGAAGCCATCCTCACCGCTGAACCAACGCCGTCCGCTCAACACGCTCGACGTCGCCACTGGCGCCGAGTAAGGAAGGCTGGGGGCAACTCCCCCTCTGGGCTAACTCCACCAACCCCAACGGTGGAAGTTAATGCTGCCGTTCCAACTGGGAACAGCTTCGAGATGCTAAATAAGGTGCGTAGGAATTCTCCTACCGCGATGCTAAAGTGGTCTCCTCCTCCACTAAAAAAGGTTGCGGAAATAAAGCCAGAACAACCCCGATCCCCACAACGGCTGTCTTCCAGAATCTATAAGGTTTGGCAGCAGGCCCGAGACTCGATGATCGATCCAAACTTCTCCCGCCAGCACAAGAAGCTGAAAATCCAACGGGAAGCCAATCACCACGTTAAACCACGAAAGGCTGTCTGGGTGCCCACCTCAACGGCCCCTCAACTTCCACTGCTCATAAAAGGAGGAAGCCAGAGAAGATTCCCCAGCCTGCAACGACAGCTAAAGGCACTAAGCCCAGACGCCCTAAGTCTGGGGGCATGATGGTCCATACCGTATACATGGCGTCAGGAAAGGAAGACAGCCGTGCGTCTACAGGTCATAGACCGCTTACACGGTCAGTAACCAAAGCTCAGGAGCAACAGCAAAAGCTCCAGGAAATGATGAATGCTATGGCCGCACTTACCGGGCAAAAAGAAAACCCAGAACGTTCTTAGACGAACGCCAGGAGGAAGAAACCGACGCCGAATTCCTTCGCCGAAATTGGAGAAGAAGGACAAAGAGGCTGCTGAACAAGTAGCCAACATACAGCGTATGGGCCTTCTCTTCCAAGATATGATAGGAATGATGATCCAACAGGACCCACCCACTGAGGATCCCCCGATCGTCCTTAAAGACGACAGAGGAGAAACGTCAAATCCACCACCGGCCCTCTCAACGGCCAAAGAGGAGACAATCTCTAAGGCTGATTTGGTCGACTATATAGCCCAGCAAATCCGGGTTCATCACGCGACTGAGGCAGCTGGTCAAATCGTAAAAATAGGACAGCCATATCCAAGCTGGTACGACCAAATCAAGTACCCGCCGGGTTACACAATTCCCAAGTTCCATGTTTACAAAGGGACCGGCAATCCCCACCAACATGTCGCCCAGTTCGGGGCCCTTTGCGGTAACACCGGCGGCGATGATAAACTGTTGCTTCGCCAATTCGTGGGCAGCTTATCAGAAACAGCGTTCGAATGGTATTCGGAACTCCCGAACGATTCTATCAAGACGTTCGCTGAAATGGAGTTGCTATTCACTCAGTGATTCGCAAGCGCCAGCGAACGCACTCCAATAACGGCATTGATTAACGCCAGGGTAAAACCAGGCGAAACTTGGGTCCAGTATGCTATACGCTGGCTGAATTTGTGGTCGAAATGCGAGCAACGCATTGAGGAAGCGCCCGCAGTGGGCATGTTCGTGGGAACCCTAGACCCTCACACAACTATCTCCCAGTTTATGATGTTCTTTAAGCCAACCATATTCCAGGCTTTAATTGACAAGTTGGCTCAGATGGACCAGATGGGTCATAGACCACCTCCCCCGAAGTCGGAACCTTGGAACGACAAGGGTAAAGGAAGGGCAACCTTCGTCGCGAATGCCCAGCAGCAACCCAACGCCCCGAAGCTGGCGGATCAATTGGAAGAAAGACGCCGGTATTATAATGAGAAGATGAAGCGTCCCTACTCGTTCCCACGAGACAAGACGAAACGGTTATTCGAGCTGGCAGTACGCAACAGACTTATAAACCTACCAAATCCAAGGCGACCGCCACAACCCACTGAGGTGAATAACCCTAACTATTGCCCTTACCATCAAACGGTAAGTCATCCGATTGAGGATTGCTTCGTCTTCAAAGGATGGATTGAAGACCAATACCTCCAGGGGAAGTTTGCGCTGTCCGAAAAGTGGAAGATGAACCCACCACAGCCGCATACTCCTAAGAAAGCAGATACACCGGGGGCAACCTGTTCCTTTATTGAAGAAGCTCCATGGGAGATCGTGCTGCCAACTAAAACCAAAAGAATGCTGAAGGACCTTCATGCGTGCCCTGCGATCGAATGGAAGGACCCGCTTGAACCTCAAATTATTGAAGGGATGTTGAAGCCGCGCCAACTACGAAGACTCATGGTGACGGCCCAAATACTCACGCCCAACCGTCAAAATCTTTGAAGAAAAAGAAGAAGAAATCCAAGAAGCCCGTGAAGCCTGGAGACAAGCGCACGAACTTGCAGAAGCAAATCGACGCGATGGAAGAGTACAATCAAAAGGCGCGAGCTCCTGTCATGCTGCAAGAGTTCCTCAGCCACATCTTTCAAGAGGAAGATGATGGAAAGAGCTCGTCGGATGAATCCGAGGGATATGTGGCGAGTTGTAACATAATCTCCCACTCATTTACCGACGATGAGAAAACTCCTGGCACTAAGAAATTAGGGATAAATCCTGAACCAGAGCGTGTGTGGCCAACAGATGAAATGATCGACGCTTTTCTAGACGAGATTCGTCTAAAAAGTAAAGCGGATCAGGAGCGTGAGATGGCCGCATCGGAAGGAGCCAAATACAGGCGACTGAACGAAAGAGTTGAAGTACTCCCGCCAGATCGAAAGGCATCCGAGGCAGACAAGAAGATATTCAAGACGAGAAAAAGGTTTGCCAAAGCCATGTCAATGGGAATGAAGCTACCACCCTCGGAAGAAAACACGCTCAATGGGGCGGAGAGGCACCCTAATTATTGCGCATATCATCGGAAAATTTCACACTCCGCGGAGGAGTGCGACGCCTTTAGGATATGGTGGCAAGGATATGTTGCTCATCGGCAACATTTTAAGCACATGAACGCAAGACTCGTCGGGAATGAAGAAGTACTGCCGACGGGCACAACAGAACCACTGGCAACTGTTACATGGTTAACGCCGGAGGGTCACAAGTTCTCACCTTTGGGAGCGACTCTGATGAAGAAATGGCTTTGGGCCCTCTCTTTAAAGAATCCGTTCTAGGGAAAGAGGAGGAATCAGAGGCCTGCGATAACATTCAGCTGCGCAATCGCACGCTCCCAGAAAAGAATCTCGGGCCCGCAAATAGAAAAGATAAGGGAAAGGAAAAGGTCACTGAGGATATCGCTTTAGATGACCAAGTCATGAAAGAGCTGACTACCAAAGACCCTCCCAGGAAGGGTAAGCTGGACTACAATATCCTGGCACACCTAAGGAAGCTACCTTCTCAGCTTAGCATTCTCGATGCCCTCCTATTATCAAAAGAAGCACGAGAGTCACTGATTAAGGCGTTACAACAACCTGAGCAATTCCAAGCTTTCCTCGCCACTGAAAGGATGAAGGATGAACTAGAGGAAGTGCATACGGCCGACATCACTTTCGGGGACGAAGACCTCCTTCTCAGGACGTGCGACCACAACCGTCCCCTATATGTCTCTGGATACTGCCATGATACCAAGATAGCCAAGATCCTAGTGGATAATGGATCCTCCGTTAATCTCCTTAACGTTCGGGTGTTAAAGGAAATTTGCATGAGTGTGCAACACCTCGCTCGTGACAAAATTACCATCTCCGGTTTCGATTCACAATCGTCACGGACTCTCGGATCTGTAATACTAACACTACGCTTCGGACTGCTCGTCACAGACATCAAATTCCATGTCATTGACGCCAAGACCTGCTACAACACCTTGCTCGGTCGTCCTTGGCTACACGAGTACAACATCATCCCTTATACACAACATCAGTGTATGAAGTACTTTAAGGATGGTTTCGAGTATACCGTAACAGGTGAACTGAACCCATTTTCCGTGAACGAAGTCCGCAAATACGAAGATGCGAAATACTTTTTGCTAGATTTCGAGGATACAGAAAGGTGTCGCAAGCCGGAGAACAAAGCCGCCGCCACCATCCCTGCCTTCGGGAGCGATACCGAAGAAGAAGAAGAGATAGTTTATGCTGGGCCATCTCAACGCAACAACCCGGGGACGTCCGCCCCCATGTTGGTCTTCGGAAGTGACTCGGAAGATGAGGTTAATGTCGTGTTCTCCAATCGGCTGTCAATACAAGCACCCCCTAGCGATGATCAGAGTTTGCAAATCACCATGGTGCCGCGAGAACACTATAAGGATCTTGACACACTTCAAGCTTACAATGTGCAGGACCTGCAAACGTTTTACGTCCCTCCCAAGCAAAAGAGTGAGAAGGTGATCATATTCTACCGATCCTCAGAGTCGAAAGTAGAGAAAGAGATTTGGCATGGCGCGGATGCTACACTCGACAGGCTCCAACCCATCCGTCTGCCCAGATACTATACAAATGGATTAAAGAGGCTATTGAAGCGCCAAGGAGTACCCTTAAAACAGACTGCTCGACAAGCTCGGTTCTACAACAGGATTTGGAATGTCCCTAGGACTCAACGCAAATTGCCCAACGGGAAAAAGGAAACACTTGGGTTTGGATACGTGAGAGCCGGAAAACGGGAACAGGCCCACAGTAGCTACGCTATATATACCTTTGATGAAGAAGAGGACGCCCTGTCAGGAAATGCCAACCCCTCATCAAAACTAGAGCCCGCGATTGAAGTGCCGAGTCCGTCATTTGAAGAATGGATGGACAAGCTTATCAGGAAAGCGGGTCAAAAAGCTTGGGAAGACTACAACCGCAAGATGGCCATCTACGAGAAGGCCAGGGAGCAACGTCTATTTCAACAGGCTGCAAAAGACGAAGATGCTCATCCCTGTCAACCCGTTGTACGAAAGGCCCGACGCAGAGGCAGAAATAAATCAAGAAGCGGAAAGAGGAGCCGACAACAACGACGCAGGATTAGAGAGTTACGTGATCGGATATTGCACGGCTCGGATTTGTCCCTCATGAAGAAGATGAGTCGAGCGTACTCTTTCCCCCGAGACAAGACGAAGAGGTTACTCAAGCTCGCTATAAAACATCAAATGATCGCGCTTCCAGAGTCTAGACACCCTGAGCAAGCTAACAAGGCTTCTCATCTGAGCTATTGCTCTTATCACCGAGCCATAGGACATCCTACTGAAGACTGCTTCACCTTCAAGAACTGGGTCGAGGACCAGTACCAACAGGGCAGATTCGCTTTATCCGACGGCTGGAGGGTAACGCCGCCACAAAAGCATGAACCCAAAGCCGCAAAAGCAGAACTAGATCCACCTAGCCCTGGAAGCGGATTCGCACCTGTTACATGATTACGATATTAAAAGAAGAGTCCGAGAACATGGATGGCCTTCCCTGGTGCTTTGTGAACAGCGATGATGAGGTGATCTCAGAATTTCCGCCAGCTCCGAAAGAACTGGAAGACGGCATACATACTACTGCAGATAATCTCAAGAAGATTTAGTTGGGAGCGGCAGATGATCCGCGACCGACATTTGTCAGCGAGCTGCTATCTGAAGAAAGGGTGGCTGCGTTAAAGAAGGTGCTTCTACAACATAAAGACTGCTTCGCGTGGAACTATTCCGAAATGCCAGGATTGGATCCGGAGATTGCTGTGCATAAATTAGCAATATCCCCAGATATCAAGCCAGTTAAGCAGGCGCCGAGAAGGATGCGGCTCGAGCTTGAGATGAACATCAACGCCGAAGTCAAGAAGCTGATCGATTCTAGATTTATCCAAGAAGTCCAGTATCCCGATTGGATCGCCAACATCATCCCGGTAATGAAAAAAAATGGGACGGTACGCATATGCGTGGATTTCAGGGATCTCAACAAAGCCTGCCCGAAGGACGATTTCCCGGTACCGGTAACCGAGCTAATGATAGACAACACGTCCACTCACGAGGTTTTCTCCTTTATGGACGGTTCATCAGGGTACAATCAGATAAAGATGCATCCCGAAGACCAGAAGCACACCGCTTTCCGGACCCCTTTGGGTATATTCTGCTACAGGGTTATGCCCTTTGGTCTAAAGAACGCTGGCGCTACCTATCAAAGGGCCATGACAAAGATCTTCGACGACCTCATACATGACATCGTCGAGTGCTATATCGATGACTTTGTAGTAAAGAGCATGTCATACGAAGAGCATTTAAAGCATCTGGAGACTGTATTTCAACGCCTTCGGCAATATAATTTGAAGATGAATCCCCTCAAATGCGCGTTTGGAGTCTCCTCGGGTAAATTCCTGGGATTCAGCATCCGACACCGAGGTATCGAAATAGATCCATCTAAGATCAAGGCGATCATGGAAATGCCTCCGCCAAGAACCCTCAAACAATTGCGGTCTCTCCAAGGGAAGCTCGCATACATCCGGAGGTTTATCGCCAATCTTTCAGACAAGTGACGTCCTTACAGCCACCTGATGAAGAAGGGAACTCCATTCGTTTGGGATCACAAATGCCAAGGTGCACTAGACGAGATCAAGCAATACCTGCAGAACCCTCCGGTGTTGGCTGCGCCGGTCAAGGGAAAGCCCGTCATTCTTTATACAACCGCCCTCGAAGGTTCCTTAGACGCATTGTGGGCACAAGAGAATGATCAAGGAAAAGATAGAGCACTCTACTACCTAAGTCGAGTTCTGCTGGGGGCAGAAAGTAACTACTCTTCCATTGAAAAACACTGCTTGACGTTAATCTTAGCAATAACAAAACTCAGGCACTATGCGTTGGCGCACGAAGTCCGTCTCATCTCGAAGGTGGACCCTCTTAAATATTTGATGTCAAAGGCTATATTGACGGGTCGACTCGCTAAATGGGCTCTACTCCTGATGGAGTTCTCGATAACGTATCGATCTCTTAAGGCAGTGAAAGGCCAGGCCATTGCCGACTTCCTTGCTGAGCATCCAGTACCTGCCGGTTCTTTTCTGAACTGCGATTTGCCAGACGAACTTGCATTCGATGCAATCGGCGGCGGTGATACCCGATGGGAACTCTATTTTGACGGGGCATCTTCCATGAAGAAGCGCAAACAATGTACCCCCATAATCAAATCGGGAGTAGGCCTTATCTTCGTAACCCCACAAGGAGGGATAATGCGCTTTGCTTTCTCCTTAACAGAATCGAGGACGAACAATGAAGCCGAATACGAAGCTTTGATAGCAGGCCTCGAGATCGCCATTGACATGGGAATTGAAGACCTCCTTATATACGGGGATTCTCAACTGGTCGTTAGTCAAGTAAATGGTGACTACCAAACGTGCAAACCGGAGCTGGTGAAGTACGGCGAAAAGGTGCAACAACTATTGACCCAAATTCCCTCCTACACTTTGGAAAGTATACCACGTGCGGAAAATAGCAAAGCAGACGCGCTAGCTAAGCTCGCTAAAGAACTAGCTGATGAGAACCTCGATGACGTCAAAATCATGGTGCAAAGCCGTCGAGTGCTCGCCCCGGCAGAAATATCTCCGGAATCATGCGAAGAAAAGGGAGCAACTGAGCAGACAACCCTACAAATAAAAGACCGTAAGAAGGCTGAGGACTGGAGGGAAGTCTTTATAGACTACTTTAAGTCCCACCAAATGCCCGAAGGAGTGTCCTTAAGACATCAGCTCATGAAGCGAGCTCTATCTTTCGCTTTCGTCAATGATACTCTGTATAAGAGGTCGTTTGATTCTCTATGGCTAAGATGTTTAGGACCGGACGAAGCAGAAAGAGTCGTTCAAGAGGTTCATGACGGAATCTGTGGTTCTCATCAAGCAGGACCGAAGATGAAGTTAAAAATTAAACGGATGGGTTACTACTGGCCCACGATGATTCAGGACTGCCTCAAGTATGCGAAGCAGTGCCACTCGTGCCAAATCCACGGGGATTTCATCCACCAGCATCCGAATCCACTACATCCAACGATGGCTAGCTGGCCGTTCGAAATGTGGGGGACTGACATAGTCGGCCCCATTGAACCAGCATCGTCCAGGGGACATCGTTTCATCTTGGCGACGACTGATTACTTCTCCAAATAGACGGAAGCAGTACCATTGAGAGAAGTGAAGACGGAGAATATCTTCCACTTCTTCAAGACGCACGTCATCTATCGGTTTGGAACTCCACGGCGGATTATCTCCGATAACGGGCCAGCCTACAGAAGCCATAAGATTATCCGCTTCGCGCAGCAGCACAATATAGACTGGAGATATTCTTCAGTTTACAATCCGGGAGCTAACGGTCTGGCCGAGGCCTTCAATAAAACCTTGACAAAGATCATAAAAAAGACGGTGTACCAAAATAAGAAGGATTGGCATGAGAGGCTGCAAGAGGCCCTTTGGGCCTATCGAACTACATTCAAGACGGCCACGAACACAACGCCGTATGCGTTGGTATTTGGGACGGAAGCAGTGCTCCCCCTCGAGATAGAGTTACCCTCTCTACGGGTGGCAGTCCACTACGAGCTGACGGACGAAGAAAATGCTCACCTTCGGCTTGAGGAGCTCGATGCCCTCGATGAAACCCGGCTCATAGCGCAACAAAATCTAGAGGCCTACAAAGCAAAGATGACGCGCTCATACGAAAGATTGACCCGACCGAGGACATTCCGCCAAGGCGACCTCGTGTTAGTGGTCAAAAGGCCTATGATCCCCAATCGTGTCAAGCGGGGAAAATTCGAGCTAAACTATGAAGGCCCGTACATTATAGATAAGGTCTACCAGGGTGGAGCCTATCTACTCATGGACATGCATGGTGAAAGGCCTTTCAGACCAATAAACGGCCGCTTCCTAAAGAAATACTACGCTTAATGAGCCACAGCCTAGGTCAATGATAGATGACGACGACTATGTATGCTCGCTATCTTCCTAAAGCTCAAAGCTCTATGAGTAGTAGCTGGCCCTCTCCTCGACGGACCGAAACGTCCTTAAACTATCGACGGACCGAAATGTCCTTAAACTAACGACGGACCGAAACGTCCCTAAACTACTACCGCAGCATCCTTAGGCTGACGAGATGAATAAAAAAAGGAGAAGAAGAAGAAAAAATATTAAAAAAAATAAGAATAAAAAAAAGGGTATGTCCATAAGCAAAAGGGGCACGGATGAAAACCTGAAAGGGCTCCGTGAGTAAAAACAGCAGGACTACCGGCGAGTGTTTGTGAAAACCTGAAAGGGTGCAACCTCGTTAAAAGACACTTACAGGGTCCTCTCGACCTTGTAAGGAGAAACCACCCGCGTGAGATCCTTACGACTCATAAAAGAGCAACACACTTAGGGATCCTTACCATTCCTAAGGAGAAAATACACTTACGAGATCCTTACGACTCGTAAGGAGAATTCTCTTATGGGACCCTCACGACTCATGAGATTTGAAAGTCTTAAGTTACAGAAACCTAAAGCTGTTCTTAAGCAAATCCCCCACAACCTTCGATATTGCCCTACAAGTGGCTCAATACTGGCCCTTGTATACAATCCACGGGCGTGAATAAACATTTCCCCAGCAAAGCCCCACCCGTGACTAGGGATATGTCCATATGACAAGCAACCCTTGTAAGTCCTCTCGACCTATAAGGAGAAAGCCCTCTTGTAGGATCCTTACGACTTGCAGAGGAACATACACTTAGGGATCCTCACGATTCCTAGGGAGAAAATACACCTACAAGATCCTCATGACTTGTAGGAAGAAATACCTTTGTGAGACCCTTACGGCTCATGAAGTCAAAGCCTTGGTCGACAGGACCCTTAACCCTGTTTGCTAAGCCACCTTTGTTCAACATCGACAGAGGCAAATGATGATTCACTCCTGGCAACATCCCGGTTGTAGCGGTGCTGATGCTGAAATCGGTGTCTAAAATCCAAGCTTGTGGCGAAAAAGCTAGCAAGCCATGCATGCGTATGAAAAATAGCCGAAATGATGGGGCAACTTGTAATAAAAAGCAGCATGTAAAAATATATGCATGAAAAATAGCCGAAATGATGGGGCAACTCGCAACAAAAAGCAGAGAGTAGGAAATAAATAAATAGCCGAAATGATTGGGCACCGCGAAAAATAGCCGAAATGATGGGGCAATCGCGACCTTCGCGATATAAAAGCTGAAACGATAGAGCATCGCGGAAAAAGAGATAAAATAAAAATAAAATTTATGCCCTACTGGCGATGTTCCATCACACCCTGTACACAATCCAAGAGCGTAAACAAAATGGGAACATACCTCCCCTCATGTTTCACCAAAGAAAGAAGCTAAAATCTCGACGGGCCACAAGCGACCTAGAGATCATCCCAACACTCGTCTCGTAACGACGGACACAACTTCAAACAAAGCGGAGCAGCGGCAGCTCCCAGTTCCATGGCTCGGTGGTATACATATCACCAATAGTCAAACCTCCATCCCGTGAAATGCGGATACAATCAGCAAAATTCCTGGTTACGTGGAATGCGGATAACGTCACTCTTTGACCCCATGGAAAACGTCCAGAGCGGATCCTGGTCCTCGCAGAGCACGGCAGTGAACCCGTGTGAAGCATCTAGAGCGGAGCCTAGTCCTCGCCGAGCACAGCAGTGAACCCGTGTGAAGCATCTAGTGCAAAATTCCTGGTTACGTGGAACGCGGATAACGTCACTCTTTGACCCCGTGGAAAACGTCCAGAGCGGATCCTGGTCCTCGCAGAGCACGGCAGTGAACTCGTGTGAAGCATCCAGAGCGGAGCCTAGTCCTCGCCGAGCACAGCAGTAAACCCATATGAAGCATCTAGTGCAAAATTCCTGGTTACGTGGAACGCGGATAACGTCACTCTTTGACCCCGTGGAAAACGTCCAGAGCGGATCCTGGTCCTCGCAGAGCACGGCAGTGAACCCGTGTGAAGCATCCAGAGCGGAGCCTAGTCCTCGCCGAGCACGGCAGTGAACCCGTGTGAAGCATCTAGTGTAAAATTCCTGGTTACGTTGAACGCGGATAACGTCACTCTTTGACCCCGTGGAAAACGTCCAGAGCAGATCCTGGTCCTCGCAGAGCACGGCAGTGAACCCGTGTGAAGCGTCCAGAGCGGAGCCTAGTCCTCGCCGAGCACGGCAGTGAACCCATGTGAAGCATCTAGTGCAAAATTCCTGGTTACATGGAACGCGGATAACGTCACTCTTTGACCCCGTGGAAAACGTCCAGAGCGGATCCTGGTCCTCGCAGAGCACGGCAGTGAACCCGTGTGAAGCATCCAGAGCGGAGCCTAGTCCTCGCCGAGCACGGCAGTGAACCCGTGTGAAGCATCTAGTGCAAAATTCCTGGTTACGTGGAACGCGGATAACGTCACTCTTTGACCCCATGGAAAATGTCCAGAGCGGATCCTGGTCCTCGCAGAGCACGGCAGTGAACCCGTGTGAAGCATCCAAAGCGGAGCCTAGTCCTCGCCGAGCACGGAAGTGAACCCGTGTGAAGCATCTAGTGCAAAATTCCTGGTTACGTGGAACGTGGATAACGTCACTCTTTAACCCCGCGGAAAACGCCTAGAGCGGAGCCTGGTCCTCGCCAAGCACGGCAGTGAACCCGTGTGAAGATCCAGAGCAAATACCGGACTGTGGAGTCCTCAAAATCCACGGACTATGATGTCCTTAACCTCGACCGTGATGTCTTAAAACTAACGATCAACCACCCCGATTCCCTACGGATTCTGCCTTGGTTTAAGGGTACATCTCTTCACTCCTTTGATACCTGGCGTTGTAATTCCTCAACGTCTTCAGAAAGGTGACGGGTCCCTGCAACCAAATATCGGACTGTGGAGTCCTTAAATCCACGGACTATGAGGTCCTTAACCTTGACCGTGATGTCCTAAAACTAACATCGGACTGTGGAGTCCTTAAATCCACGGACTATGAGGTCCTTAACCTTGACCGCGACGTCTTTAAACTACGATACCTGGAGCAGCCCTATGGCCCCGTAAAACACGGACAAGGGCGACCACATCCAGCACTTGCAGGCCCTCACGACCTGTAAGGAAGAAAACTCTCTTGTGAGATCCCTACGACTCTCAAGGGAAAACCCGCTTAAGAATCTTCACGATTCTTAAAAAGGACTTACACCTATGGGATCCTCTCGACCTGTAGGGAGGAAAACTCTTTATGAGACCCTCATGGCTCATAAAATGTAAAAGTCTTAGGAAGCAGATCTTAACCCTGAATCCTAAGCCATCACTGTCCTGCAATGATATCAAGATAAATTGTCCGTGGAATGCATTTAATAAAAGAGACACGCCGTTGAGAAGAAAAATATATCTTTTATTCATGAACCAAAATGGATACAAAGTACAATTCATGAAAGAAACAAAAAAAGATACTCTCATCCATGAGTATGTACAAAAAGAGAAAAGAAAAGATACAAGTCTTCAAGCCGGCGGGCGATGTAGCAATTTTACCAGCTCATCTTTCTGTTGCTGAGCCACGGCTTCATGACGCAAGATCTCCAGAAGACGAGCCTCCGCCTGAGCTTGCTGAGCCTGATACGAAGCAAGCCGAGTTTCGAGCTCTTTCTCGGTGGCTTTATGAGCCTCGACCCTTTCACGAGTGAACGCGGCAACTTTGTCGAGAGCCACCACTTCTTTTATGGACTCCTGGAGCACTCGCCAGAGTTCGTATGCTTTGTTGGCCTTGGCTGTGAGGCTGGCCTGAAGCTCGCTCAGCGTCTTAGAAGCCAACTCTCTCTCCGAGAACTTGCGGCCAAGCCTCTTCTCGCATGACGTCATGTTGGCCGCACATCGTGCTATTAGACCCCGCAACTCCGCTTTTGCAGCCACGGCTTCCGAAGAAAGGCGAGAACATTCAAGAGCGTGCAAACAAGCCTCCACCTTCCTACAGAACTCCACCCAGACCCGCACCACCTCCTCGCTATGATAGGTGGCGAGAAAAGGAAGAGAGCCGTTAGCTTCAGCGGCAAACGCTTCGGCCGTGGTCGCGCTACCAGCATGGAGCTCCTCGACGAAAGACGATAGGGAGACAAGGCTCAATTGGGCCAAGCGTTCTGAAGCACGCATAGCAAAAGGGCCGGGCGGCATCACGATGCGCGATTCCAACGCCATAGAGACTAGCAGGGCTATTCAAATTTGACAAATGTTAGTAAAATTCTTAAGCACAGAACGAACGGGATTATAATAAAATGTCACTCACCGACAGTCATGCAAGTATGAGCCAAAGGTTCCCCTGGCCCTTCAACGACCTCGACCTCATCGTCAGCTTCCAAAACTATAAGAGACATCAATGTCATTTCGCAAGATAGTAACAATGCTATGGTAAAAGAAAAAATGGCGAATGACACTAACCTTGCCCGGAGGAAAGGACAATACGCTGAGGGGAGATCGCCTGCGGAGCTGCCATCTCCAATAAACGCTGAAATGACTGTCGAGGCGACAGATCAGCGATAGTGGCCGCCAAACCGCGCAATTCTGGGAAAGATAAAAGAGTTTAGACTATGAAAGGGTTGCTAAATTAAAACGCAGAGGGTTACCTTCAACGCTCCTCCCATTCTGAGCCAGGGGGATAGCAGCTTCAACGGTCTCCGCCGTAACGTCAGGATTCAACAAAGGAAGGGTAGTCCCGACTACCTCTCTTCCAGCCTCTGAGCCGCCCTCAGTAAGGGTCATTGGGGCGGCGACCTCCAAAGGAGCTTCCCCCAAAGGGGCAAGCGCTCCCTGATCGAGAACTGCCGCTGGAGGCTCTACCATGAGAGGAGCAGCCTCATCAGCCTCCTCCACATCAAGCAAGGCTTCATTGAGAATTTCGGCGGGCTTTGGCTTTAATGGTCCCGTAGAGAGCTCCCCCAGCGTCGAAGATTCTGCACGATTCAAATAAGAATAATGATACATATGCACGGGCATAAATAATCGGAAAGACTACAAAAGAAGCACAACGTACCTATACGCAAAGAAGCCCTCGATATGGCTTCTTCAAGTCGCTGCTCCTTTTCAAGGAGGTGGGCTCGCCGGGGTTCAAGGGTAGACTCATGACCGCCGGTCCATAAAGAAAGTACGTCTGCTGCGTCCTCTGAAGCGGCCTGCTTCAAAGCCCTTTCCCCCCATTCCTCCAAAGGACCGATAAATCGCTGCCGAATCCACGAAGGGTCTTCGTAAAAAATTACAGCGGGATAAGACTTCTTCGGAACCTTGGCGTTATGAGACGCGTCTTTTGAACGCCGTATGGCCTCAGCCAACTGTGCGGCCTCCTCATCAGCCGAACTCGGGAAGAGAAGTCCAGCGTCTGACTCTTGCAGGGCCAATGGTTCATCTTCAAGAATAGGCTCGGACTCCGCCAAAGAATCGAGCAGGTTGGTGGCCGCTTTCCTCCGCCGATTAGACCCAGAGCCGGTCGCTGAGGATGACCGCTTCCTCCCTCGCGAAGCCTTGGGGCGGCGCCGGCCCACATCGCCCTCAGCGCCCTCATCCCTATTACTCTCGCTCGGTGCTACAACCGAGGATGACATCGCCGTTGTCGACGCCACAGGGGGTGGTGCCGCCACCGGCAGGGGTGCTACTACTGGGGCCCGTCTACCCCGCGATCGGGAACCCAAGGGCATACCAGCTGTTGGAGTAAGGTCTACCTCTGACTCTCCCGGAATGAACGCGGTGCCAATCTCCCTCAGAAGGAAGCGGACCGGAACCCTCGGTCGCAGCTTAGCCCCCGGAACCTGAGGAGGGGCATCATGACCAAGAAGCACCCTTCTTTCCTCAAGAATAATTGGGCTGATCCGATGAAGATACCAACCCGTAAACACACCCACGCACCGAGGCATGTACTCAGCTTCAGGGACCATGAAACGGGAGCCGGTGTTTAGCCTCATGAAATGATGAGCGGCATCGCGAACGGCATCGAGCGAAGGGATCGGGGCGACTATAAAAGCCTCGAAAGGAACACCCTGGTCGTATCCAAGCTGTCGGGCAAATCGATGCGGATTGTACCGCATGAAAAGAGCTGCACTGTCCTAGCGAAACACCAAGTAGCCCGGTCTAATTGTATACAAATGGGCGGCCTCCCGGGGCTTCAAAGAAGGTGCGTTGTCTTTCGACTGGTCCCAGAGTTGTTGAACTGGACCCGAGGGAGTAGACAAGACCCGATCATTAAAAACCAGCCCGCCAGCGGCGGCGTGAGGAGAAATCAGCACCCGAATAGCCCCAGATTGAGTCGGGTCAGCGGCAGAAGCACCCACCAATCGCATAAGTCGCGGGAAGGGATAGGCGTCATAAAACGCGGGCCTCTGATGCATAGCGAAAGCCCCCAGCACATGCATTTCGACTCAGGACGTGAAATAATGAAGCGAAAAGTTCACTACATCCACGCCGGGTGTAGAGGTATTAGCCGCGGTGCCCAATCCATGATAGAGGTGCGCCAGGGCCGGGATGCCGATGGCCAACCGCGTCCCCTCAGCAATACGATGAGCCGGGTAGATGACCGAGGCTCTCATGAAGCGGCGATGCATAGGGATAACGAACCAACTGAGCCAGACACTAACAAACTCCACGAAGAACGTCTCCTCGTCCATGCCTGGAACAGCAATAGATTCAAAAGATGTCGACGACATAATAGGGATGTAGTACTAAGGTAAATCTGATTCAGTGGTCGGTAGCTTCTTCGGACCGAACCCAAAGGGGTCTCCAATGTTGGCAAACTTCGGAGCTGTCTTCGATAAGGCATCCTCGCGAAGGAAACGAGCAATGAAGCTCTTGAAAGTAACACCCTGCTCTTCGGATTCGGTGAATAATCGGTCGAAGATACCTAGCGCCTTGATTAAACTAGGACGCTTGCGGCGAACGACATTCTCAGCAGACAGGCCGTCAACTGGGGCGGGCTCGGGTTCAAAAATGTACTCGTCAAAAGGCAGCAACTCCTCATACAGACTACCCCTGATTGGCAACCCCGAGATGTAATAGAATTCTGCTAGAGAGATCGAGACCTCGCGATCTCCTAGAATGAAAGTGTTGGTGGGAAGATTCCATTGGTTCAAAAATGCCTTAACCCAATGGAAGAGCGACATGTATATTGCCTGATAAAGCCCGACTTTCTGCAGCTGCGCACGATGGGCAGAAAGGATGTAGCGAGCCCAGAGAAGGTAACCCGTAGGGTGTCGAGGAGTGAGCCCTATCTTATAAATTTGCCCCCACGGGTGGGCCTCACCCTGGCAAATACGCCGCCCCAAGATGTCTATAGCCGGGATCGGATGGTTCGGAATACCGGTCGTCGAAGGCTCGAGCCTCCCCGTTGAAGTCCAGTTGGGCATTTCCACAGCAAAAACCGTTCTCGGAGGGTCCATCGGTAAGAATGGGAAAGTGGGCTCCGTCGGTACCGCGCAAAGAAAACTCCGGCGACCCTGAATAATCTGACTATACCAAGATCCCCATTGAAGAAGGTTGGTGCAGTTCGGGTCATGGGCCCGGATCATCGCCATCGCTTCCTCATCAGATGGTGACTGAGGAAAGGCAGCCTCCGAGCGAGAAAAGGGAAAGCACGGGAAAGTCAGCGAACGCCATCGCACCTGAAATCCAATAAAAGAAGACCGTTAAAAGCAAAGTCGGCGATATATATCCATGCATGAACATGAAGACTAGTTAAGAAAGCAACAGCAGATTTTTCTGGGACCATTGGCTACAAAACACATGGGCCCCACAGAATCAGGATGACGGCTCATTAATAATGAGACCAAATAGTTACAATAAAACAAAGGGAATATCCTCATTAAATAAAGAATGGTAACCCTACACATTCCCCCAACAGGATCTGTCTCGGGCTCTACAATGGATCCAACAAGATCAAAGGAATTAAATTCCCACAGAAGACATCATCACAAAGCTCCTGCTTCATTAATTGCAGAAGGACAACCTCGGGTCAAGAGACCCCAAGAAGCCTCCGTGTGAAGAAACTGAGATCTTCATAGGAATTAAATTCCTTATTAAGAGAAGAGAATTAAATTCCCAGAGACATCATCATCTCCCCAAGGATCATCCGACCCTAAGAGATCTACTGTTGGAGGTTAAATGGTCTCATATTTGGTTAAAGAAATTGAAGAAAAATGGGTTTCTTGTGAAACCCTTAATGTGGATTTAAATCCAGAGAGTTCTTTTAAAACAAAAGGGCTTCGACCGTTCAACATTATTACCTGAGGAAAAGGGATCCTTCAACAGAGTTAAACTCTGGAAAATGTCTGAGACAGAGAACTAAGCTCTGGAAACGAGAATTAAATTCTCAAGGGAAAAAAGTTCTCAAAGGAAGAAGATGAGCAAAGTGAAGGCTCTTCTGAAGAGACATGGGTATTTATAGGAGGTGATGAAAACGTTTCATCTCCCCAAATCCCTAGAGGAATCCAACGGTCACAAAAGGTGATAGCGTTGCACTCACGTGCAGACACGTGAGAACAACGCTGTGGGGGCATTTGTTTCCTGATTTAAAATCAGGAAAGCCCACGGAAGAGGCTTCAGAAAAGGGTCACGTTCTCACACGTGACCAGCAGTCACGTGTTGGCACGTGACATCTAAATGCATCGGCAAGGCAAATTCAGTTTCCCAATTACATCAAAGAAAAGGGCTTCAGAAAGGGTCACGTGCTCCCACGTGACCAGGGTCACGTGTTGGCACGTGACACTCGAAAGCAACAGACTCAATTCCCTGATTGAATCAAGAAAAAGGCTCCAGGCCAGGGTCACGTGCTCACACGTGACCAATTGTCACGTGGTGGCACGTGACAGCTAAGCAGCGACCAGAAAGCAGAGCGCAGAAAGAAAGAAGAGGGCTCGTTCCAAGGGGGTCACGTGGCCACACGTGACCAAGGGTCACGTGGCCACACGTGACCAAGGGTCACGTGGTCACACGTGACCGGCTTTCAAAGCCTATCTGTTAACAGAAATTAAATTCTGAGAAAAGACCTCTTAAATCTTTCCAAAGCAACCGATTAAATTAAAAATTTAAAGGTGATTAAATACCATTTATGTATGGGAAAATCTCGAATTTGGAAAGATTTCCCCTTTAAATCTAACCGAAACAACAAAGGAGAATCTCTGGATTTAAAATCCAATGGTGAATAAAATTCACCTAATAATCCAAAGGTCCAAAACAAATGGTGAATACAAATCAAATCTCTCAATGAAAGATTCGCCAAAACTAATTGATTCGGCTGCTTCTCCTATAAATAGGAGCCAAGAGACACAGCAAAGAGAAAAGAGAAAAAGAGAGAGAGAAAGGCAGAAAGGAATCAAGACAAAAAAGAGGGGAGCCTTGATACTTTGGAGAAATTTGGATCTTCTGCAAAAGAAAACCCTAGGTAAGAAGGGGAAGTCCTTTTTGAAAGGAAAAGAAAGTTTAATTCTCAACAGAGTTTAACTCTGATATAAAAATAGAAGAACATAGTTCTCTCTTTGGTGGAGGATCTGTAAAGTGCACATCTCCCCTTGAGTTGAGAATTTAATTCTCAATGGGTTGAGATCCTGCCATGCAGATCCAAAGCATAGAGAGGGAATGGAAGCACGAGAATTTAATTCTCACAGAACTATAGGAATTTAATTCCTTTAAAATAAAATTAAGGTTTGACCCTGTGAATGAGCAGAATCAGGGTTTAACCCTAGTTAAGAACTTAGTTCTGTTAAAACAACAGGAATTTAATTCCCTTGATCTCATTCCCCAGAATAATTCTTTAACAGAGAGTGGGAGTTTAATTCCTTAAAGCTTTCATTAGGGTTTAACCCTATTCAGTTCTTCACATATATGAGGAATTTAATTCTACAGAAAATTCAGAGTTCAACTCTATCCCAAAATATAAATCTTCAAAAGGAAGTAGGAATTTAATTCCTCTGAAATTATTGTCAGGGTTCAACCTTACGAGGAATTTAATTCCTGAAAGGGATTAACAGATCTTCTAAAAAACATACATAGAGGCAGGGTCACGTGTCACCACGTGACCCCCAAAAAGATCTACAGAAAAGCCCCTTTGAGGCAGTGCCTCACGTGACCCACGTGACCCTTGGCAGAGGCTTTAACATACTCCATTTAAACACCCGTCACGTGATGGCACGTGATGCTCCAAAAGATGCGATATTCTCAGCAGAAAAAATGAAGGGAGGGCGCCCTCACGTGCTACCACGTGACCCTTCTTGCCTTAGCGTCTAACGCTAAATTGGAACCCCTGAATCCAGTGTTAAAACACTGTTTGGCCTTAGTATTCAACACTAAACAAAGAGCTTTATTTGCAGTGTTCAACACTGATTACCTTAGTGTTTAACACTAATTTGAGATCTCTGCTGCCAGTGTTTTGATCTGTTTTAGTGTTTAACACTAATTTGAAAGCCTTGTTGCTGGTGTTTAACACCAACTATCTTTTAGTGTTAAACACTAACTTATCAATCTCATTCCCAGCGTTCAACACTGATTGGTCTTTAGTGTTTAACACTAGGCATTTGCCCAGTTGGCTAAATGGCCAGAGGCAAAGCCTCTCCTTCAATGGATCAACAGAGGGCCAATATTTTGGACTTAGCCCAAACTGGCCATAAGTCCTCAAATCATCTTGAACTGAGCACATCTGCTCTTTCAACCCACTCATTGGTTCAAGGGTACATCTCTGAACTCCTCTGATATTTGTCGTTGTAATCCTTCAACGTCTTCAGAGAGGTGACGGGTCCCGACAACCACACATCAACACGGACTGTGGGGTCCTTAAACTCATGGACTTGTGCGTCCCTAAACCAAGATACGGACTGTGGGGTCCTTAAACCCGCGGACTTATGCGTCCTTAAACTAACGGACTAATGCGTCCTTAAACACACCCATATGGACTGTGAGGTCCTTAAACCCATGAACTTATGCGTCCTTAAACTACCAATGGACCACTATGTCCCTATACTGGTAATGGACCACCATGTCCTTAAACTGGAAATGGACCACTATGTCCCTAAACTGGAACAATAGAGCCTAAACGCTCTTTTGTCGGATCTAAACGATCCCGTTAAGTCGATCTTAGTCCCAAACTGGACTAACGTATTCTTAACAACCGTTTAAGTTGATCTTAGCTTCAAATATGGCTAACGTATCTTTAAACCTTCAAACAGACTTTAGTCCCAAGTTGGACTATGGATCACCCAACCAACTTTGGTCCAAGGGTACATCTCTGAACTCCTCTGACACCTGTCGTTGTAATCCTTCAACGTCGTCAGAGAGGTGACGGGTCCCGACGGCCACACATTCAATGGACCACTATGTCCCTAAACTGGAACAATAGAGCCCCCCAAATGCTCTTTTGTCAGATCTAAACGATCCCGTTAAGTTGATCTTAGTTTCAAATTAGACTAACGTATCATTAACAAACGTTTGAGTTGATCTTAGCCTCAAATATGGCTAACGTATCCTCAAACCAAAACCCCAAAACCAAATCTAAGAAAATACGGATTTGGACTAATCCACGTCCTACGGGCGATGACATAAATTAGTCTCCGTATACAATCCACGGGCAACCAAAAACATAATAAACACCCACGACACGAAGTGACCATCTGGAGAAGGAGAAAGTTGTTACCGCGATGCGGTAGCGTAATTAACTGCGGGGGTTTGCGACTGCAGGAAAGAGCGTCTCCACAATCAAAAACCCCTCAAACGAGGGGGAATCTGACGAAGCATGCTACATCGGCCGCATCTATTTAAACCTTCAATGTATGGTGCCATAAATCAACTTGGCATCTTCGGAGAGGTGAACGAATAGCACCAATTAGCATCTGCCCCGAATCTCAGTGCCAAGACACCTCAATCTTGTGCGCCGTCTTTCGGAAGGGAACAACATCGAAGATGATCCATCCGAGAATGCCGATTCAAGCGATGGCTTCAACCGAAGCAACTAAAGATCGAGTCTTACTAGGACAAGATGCTTAGGAGGGTGTAGTTTATAAAACAAGATACTCTCTATATTTTCTCAAAGCTCAAGTAAGCAAGTGAGGAAGAAGATGAAATGGCTACTAGAGAGATGTCTCAACTCAAGATGAAAATCATCATCCATAAAAAATCCCCACTCTTTTCATCTTATTTCTTCATCTAAAACAAAAGTGTGGGTTGCCTAGTGACTCACTAGGATGGGTCACAAGCCTACACACTTGTTCATTTATGATGAAGAAAAGAGTGAGAGAGTGTAGCCACCTCACTAGGTACATACATATATATAAATGTGTATATAATCAAGTATATCTTAAACCCGTATTTATAATAAATACATATACGTATTTCTACCAAAATACGAATACCGTATTTGTACCGAAAATAAAAAATATATATATTCATATTTAGAAAGAAATACATGTATTTGTATCAAAACACAAATACATGTATTTATACAAATACACGTATTCATACAAATACACGTATTCATATAAATACCGTATTTGTGTTAAAATACAAATACCTAAAAGAGAACAATATAATACTAGCATTAAAACTGATTGTCTTTCAAACCTGCTAGTATTACTAAACCTTCTGATTAAAGCACGTGTACAAATACACGTATTCAATTGAACACCCGAGCGTATTGAAATACGCAAACTATACCGTTTCGCCTGAACCAGGAAATCATCTGTATGGGACTCTAAGGATTCGACAATACGCTGGCAGCGAGTTTAACCATAAGCACGTTAGTAGCACTAGCTGTACGTAACGGCTATCCAGGTATCTGTCGAGGGGAAGATCGACAATATAACTCGTCCGAAAATCCTACTGAGCCTATAGGAGACATTCTCCATACAGTCCGTTCTGTTCGTCAAAGAGTATCGCATATCGGGCCTAGGGATGATAAACGCCAGACCCATAATAGCGCGACAAGTTGTGTCGGTGTGGAACCTAATATAACATGAGAAACTACTGGTGTATCTACCAGTAAATCTCACTTGCCCTGGCCAGAAACCTTTAGTATTGGCCAACCATACACGGCGCGATATCAATTCCCAATACCGGGAGAGACGAATCTCTTCTATCACCTACTACCTCCAAGTGTTTCGGGACTGCACCTAACTACTACATGTTTGCACGACTCATTAGAGCCGTGGTAAGGTAGTAATCTAAGTACAATGGGAACACACTCAAGAAGAATAGGGATGCCAAGTCAACGGACTCACTTGTACTCATGTCACCGGAGAACTGCTATCCGACGATAGGTATAATACCCCGTCCAGTGTAACTCATAACCCAATGAGCACGTGTATACTATCTTTGGTACCGTATACCAATGGCTGCGGGACATGCCATCTCCCCTGACAGGGATAAGAAATGTATACACTGGTCTACTCTGAAGTATCGATACCCTGTCTCGATAATCCTACGACTAGGGACAAGTTTAAGCATATACTTATAGACTACCCAGCCCCCACCAGTGTGACTGCCATCACAACGTTGGTGTCAAGCAAAGATCCTACGGGCTCAACATGTATTAGCGATATGTTAAAAGAAATATATACACATGTTAAAATAGATACAAACCAGATAGCATACTATCATATTAAGCAAGATTGTTATATATCTGTATATATACCTATTTTCCAAAATGTAATATACAATCATGTACTATACAATAATGACCTCTAGGGCATATATCACTAACAATAAGAACATGACAGAATTGGTAAGGATCTACACTTGCAATGGCAATTTCCGAAGCATCTTTTGTGGCACCTTTTGGAGATGGTCTTTTTTATATTTGATGCTACAATATATGAGAAATAATGTACATATGTTGATGGGTCAGTATCCTGGAAGGGACCCAAAACCAAGCTAGAGGTGGCATGTGCCTCCACAAAAATTTTGACGAAAAATGAAATATTGGTTACAAACCGTGAAACTTTTGAACACATGGCGTATATTTATATTGTAAAACTAGAAATATTGACCTCTATCTCAAATGTTAAGATGTTTTGCTATGCGGTAAAAGGTTGATGGATCAAGCCATCTAAGAAAGATATGTTGAGGGGGATTCCAATCGCGAGTCAAGGTTATTATGATCTTATATTTTGCATGTGTGATTTACTTGATGCGAAATCAAAAAGTTATTTATTGAGAATACTATGTAAATATAAAATGAAACAAATTACAACCAAAATTCTTTAGTAGGCATCAAGAAGTTGTTAGTTAAAAAAAAATGACTTCAAGATACAATATGTCAAATTTCCATCGATCGAAAAATTATTAGTGTGAACGGAATGCATTTTCGCAACATAGACAATATGGATGATGAGACAGTCGGAAATAATAGAGTTTGAAAACTGATTAGCAATTCAAGAGGCTCTACTCATCCTCATCTTCAGAGTAATTTAAGCATAAAGTGGGCCCGAAGAGCCTCCTCAACTCGAAGCGACGCCTGAAGTCTTCAAGGGTCTCAAACTGCAAGTTCGCTCTGCAACTCAAAGCGAAGTCCTCGTCTGAAACAGGCAACTTTCTGATACTCAGACTCAGGAAGCAGAGTTCTAATGGTAAAATCGATGAATTCATCATAGTACTCTAAATTGACTTAGTGCCCTGTCGCAACTAAAGAAGCTTGGAGTAACAAATCTACAAAAACTCATGTGGCAGATATCCATACATCAGAAAAAAGCATAGAATTCTTCAATTAGCCTTAATAAAGCTATGAGAAATTAACTCATATACATCAAACTGATTGCTAGAAGGGATAGAGAATCGTAGAATAAATAGGGAGAATAGATACCCAGAAGTTAAGAAGATAAAGTGGGGATCATGAGAGGGATTAGTTTTCATAACTAACATTTAGGTTGCACACCATTTTTTGTCTTTCTATTTTTCCAAGGAAAGGAAAGAGAGTCACATGATTTCTTCTGATTTGTTGATTCCCCTTGTTAAAATTGACACCCAATTAGATTTCCTCTAAGGTAAGTTAAAATAGCGGAGATAATATTATTATAGTCTATATTTCACTATGTATATGCATGATAATTTTTACATATCATATAGTTGACTTCTCGATAAACTTTTCCTATTAGCATGGTGTACTCCGACGACTAAAATTTCTGGATCCATCTATATTTTTCGGATGTAGACTTACTTTTGACTTGTATTTGAGAAACTTGAATTCTTGACAATCATAAACCTTAACATAGCAAATTTACTTAGTGATTGTATCACAATAAAGACTTCAGAACAATCATGATAAACCTTAACATAGGAAGCTCCTATATTCTATTTCTACATAATTCCTCTTCTTATTACTCAATACTATACAAATGGATACCTTTATGCTCTTCAACATGAAGTTTCAATATGGTACTAACATAATAGAATCACAAACATTACACTTGTGCTAAAATTTATTCGTTGTAGTCGAAGTTAATTATAACATGGTATATTTTTTTCTTCCACCAACCTTAAACAACAGGATAAGTTGCATACATAGCAATCCCACACATCCCCTCAGCATCACCAGCATTCCACTCAATCTTTCCAAATCCATTCTCTCCCCAACTCTTCCCCCATGAATTCTTCACCAACCAATACTTGGTCCCATCATCCTCGACACCGTAACCTACGACAGTCACAGCATGGTGGATATCAGTCCCACATGAACCAGAAAACACACCAGACCCTGCATAGAACTGGAAGTCATAGCCGCTCCCCTCGATCCCGACCGAGACCGGCTGCTTGGAAGCCGCTCGCAAGAGCGCCGTCTCGCTGTTCGGTGGTACCATCTCATATCCGGTGATAGCGGCCGAAGGGGTTGCTGAGTTGCATGTGTAGTCCTCTGTTTGTTTGTATGGATAACTTCTTTCGGATGCGAGGCCTCTGTTATTGATGATGAATTTGAAGCCGTCCTCCATTGTACCTCCGCGGCAACCTTGGTCTTCGCCGTCTATGTCGCAGTCGACTAGTTGTTGCTCGGATAGGGAGGTTAGCTTGCCGGTTTTTGATTCGATTGATGCCTTCCATTTATGCCACTGCCGAAAATGCCCAACAACATCCTGTTGATTTGGATTCCGAAAAACCGGCATTTTAGTAAAAAGTTTAGTTGTGTCGACTGTTATAATCATTTTTTCTCTTCTTCCTTGGAAAATTAACCAGATATATCATATCACCGTCATCATTATAGGTTAATGGTTATATGTCATGGAAAGAAGTATCTCATTAAAAGTCAACTCTGTACCGTCATCCAACAACATCCTGTTGATTTGGATTCCGAAAGACCGGCATTTTAGTAAAAAGTTTAGTTGTGTTTTTTTCTCTTCTTCCTAGGAAAATTAACCAGATATATCATATCACCGTCATCATTATAGGTTAATGGTTATATGTCAGGGAAAGAAGTATCCCATTAAAAATCAACTGTGTACTATCTTTTATGATTAGCGCTACTTGTTCGTATTGATCTTTATCTAATATTAGAGCTCCTACAAACCTATGTGATTTTCCGTACTGATTATTGTTGAATAACTTGCTTGCAAATTCGGTGTTTTTCTTCTATTAGACAAAAGATTTTCACCTGAGAAGTCAACTCATTCAGTAAAGAGTATGAAAATCACATGATAATGATATTTGATGTATCTATATTTTAAGCGATAAAGTACAAGATGAACAAGCACGGGAGGTGTTGTAACAGACACGGTCCGACTGTGGGTTCTCCTATAACTTAAACAGGGAAACTCATGGGCTATGACTATTGTTCACAGCCAACTGGTATGAATATTCGCAGCCCCATTAACCTCAAAAAATATATATAGAATTAAATTTTGACAACTAATACTTATTGTTTTCTCTTGTTGTCGTTGCTGTTGCAGTTGTTAAACTTACCACATGTGCCTTGAATTTTGACGGCGGTGACTGCTCCTTCGGTTCTCCAGTCTATGCTATCGGGCATGGCTGACAAATTCACATACCTAAAGTTCTCCATTCTCGCCTTGGCTACACGAGAACGGTCAAGCACAAAGCCATTGTAGGAGGCTTTGAACTCTTCGTTGGTTAAATCCGCAAAATTGTTTATCCCAAGTTTATACTTACGATCTCCTCGTTTGTTAAAGGATTCTATGTACTCGACATTCTGTTTGAATAATCTTATATCGAAACTCTTTCTCAATAGAGTCCTTGTATGCACGCCCGTGCATTCCCATCCATTGCTCGTGTCTCACCGACATCTCTTCTTGGACCGTGGAGGCTGAAACAGATGGTTTGATAAAAGCCATGGATGGTGTGGTGATCCAAGAGTTGCTAGGAATGGTGGCGTATATATAGATGCTACGGTGTTAGGAGGGACTAGACTTTAGAAAAAAGAATGCATCATCTCTTGATAGAAACATATGTGATGTGAATTAATCCCTTGCATGCTCATGCAACCCAGTCCATTAGTATATAGGCTTTGGAACTTTCTGAAGTGAAGGAAAATGAGTTCATACAAATTAGATCCAAGACAAAAGATTCTCCTTTCATTTTCTCACTAGAACAACCACAACAACAAAATTACAAGCCTTTAGGTTGCCTGTATGAATCCTTATCTCTCATTTTTGGAGGCGTATCGACAATTAACATCTTGTTCATATGCCAAATTTAATTATTTGTACGGTTGTAAGTAATGTTTCAAGCAACATATTCTAGCTTTATCAGTCTACTCTACTGGCTTCGCTATGGGGCTTGCCATCTTCCCGAATGTGGCATGGACTTTGAATTCAGCTTGCATCAATAATACCCTCCTTCATGATCAATTTTGAAAATGTTGAAAGCTATCTGTCCATCCATTTATTATATAGAAAGCTATATGAGAGAATGTTCTTCGCAATATTTGCTTATTTTTCTCAGACATATATGGATGCAAAACTAATCTCAGTCCAATAGTTTTCTTGTACTTACATCTTACACTGCAAAAAATTAATCTTAGATTAAAGGATTGATATTTCATCACATCAACAAAATTCTTTTTGTATATAAAATTTTTATCTAAAAGTACCTTTAATTTTAATTTGGTAAATGTTATTCAATTCCAAACCGAATATAACAAAAAAATTGGAGATTTTTTTAAAATTCCGTGATTTTCGTTTGCTATATAACAAACAAAATATTGAAAACTGAAGAAAATATAAACATTTCGAGATTTTTGCATGGTGGCATATGTTGAAAATTTTGGGATTTTTGAAAATATCGCAATTTTCATGTATTAGCAAGAAAAACATTGAAAAATTAACGGAACAAAAATTTACTAGGATTTTGAAAGTTTTGCGATTTCTGTTTACTAAGCAAAAATAATGAAAAACTAAGAAAACTGGAATTTTTGTGATTTTTTGTGTTATAATACAAAATATTGAAAAGTTAAAAGGACGCATAAAATTTTTGTGATTTTTGAAAATTTGGTGTTTTTCATGTGTTATTGCATGTGAAACATTGAAAAACCAAAAAATAAACATGAAACTTTCAGGAACTTCTCAAAATTTCTTGCCCATAACATACAAAATACTAAACATTTGAAAATATTTTGGGAACTTTGAAACTTTAAGATGCAAAATATTGAATAACCGAAGAAAACAAAAAAAATATGATATTTTCATAATTACGTAATTTTCATGTGCTATAACAAGCAAATTTCTGAAAAACAGAATAAACCAAAAAAAATTAAAGTTTTTAAAAAATTTACAATTTCCGTGTATATAGCACGCAAAATATTGAAAATCCGAAATTTTTCAAGGTTTCTAAAAATTTGTTGATATGGCGAGCAAAAAATTTGAAAAACAAAAAACAAATATAAGATTTTTGAAATTTTCAGGATTTCCACATGAGCAAGCAAAATATTAAAAACAACCGAAAAAGACAATTTTTTTTTAGATATTTTCAAAATTTCGTGACTTCCGTGTGCTAACAAACAAAATATTGAAAAACAAAAAAAATGGAAAATTTTGATATTTTCAAAATTTTAGCAATTTTCTTATGTTAGAGGCAAAATATTGAAAAATAAAACAAAATGGAAAACTTTGACAATTTTAAAAATCACGCGATGTGATAACATGCAACATATAAAATTAATTTGATTAGAACAAAATAATTTGGATTGGGAAATTTGATTTTCGTGCGGTATATAGCAAGAAAAACAGAAAAATCTTAGAATTTTAAAAATACGGTAATTTTCCTATGTTATAACAAATAAAATATCGAAAAGCAAATAAAACAAAAAAAATGGGTTTTGAAATTTTCGCAAGTTTCTGTGGTGAAGCAGGTAAAATATTTGAAAAATCATAGAAAATTTTAGGATTTTTTTTCAAATTTCATAATTTTCTTGAGAAATATTAAAAAACCGAAGAAAAATATCATGGTTTGAGATTTTCTAAAATTTCAAGATTTTCATATGCATACAAAACATTGAAAAATAAAAAAGGAATTGAGAGTGTTTCAAAAACGTATTTCGTGTGCATTTTGAAGAGAGAATAGGAATTGCAATTTTAACTATGATAATTAAAAATGCATTGTGATCCTAATTTCCTGCTTCATATAACCAAACACTAGCAGAAACAGCCTTTTGCCGAGACATACAATTAAGGGAGTATCTACTCACATCTATTCTTCTAAAACTTACATTGTACATACAAGGTACATAAAAGAACATTTTGTGTATACATACCAGCTATGTTTACAAACCGGGTTTAGTTCAGTTGGTAACAATTTCCTAATCAATGTAAGAGGGTCACAAGTTCGATCCCTAAAAACAGTTGATTTCAAAAAATAATACTATGCTTTTAGCTACTTATACACGCTCATGATTTTTGTCCGCGCTCTCGCTAACTATTGTCAAAATTCAGGCCAACATAAAGGTGCAAAACAAAGAATTTAGGTTCGCTAACTATTGTCAAAATTCAGGCCAACATAAAGGTGCAAAACAAAGAATTTAGGTGTCAAACTTGTCATAATTCAGTTCGGGAAAACTGGACAAAAAGCACAAGAGAAAGTCTAAAATATCATAAATCTGCTCCAGGAAATTACATTCAACCAAAGGATTGAATCAAGATGCAAACAAAACATTACTCCAAAACCACACATAACTGAAGAAGCAAGCAATGCTATATAGGGGCGATGACGAATTATATCGAAAAGTCTAGTCAGTCGTAATGTCAATCTTCCCCGATCGCTTGACGACTCCTGATGATTTTTTTTTAAAAAAAGCAATGCTATACAGAACCAAATCACTGGACTCTGTTCTGTAGTTACTAACAAATATTATGCTGAGCATACTCTCCATTAATTGACATCTAAGAAAAGCATGGGAGCAGAAAATATTTTTGAAGAAAGCATGGAACAAGTTCCAGGAATCGTATTATTCACATATTCATACCTTACAATATTGTTCTGCAGAGAAAAATATAAACCAATGAAAGGTTTCAGGTCGTACGAAAGAACTGTAAGCAATCCGTGATGAGACCACGAATAGTAGGATCAGTTTACATAGAAAAACTTCAGTTCCGAAACTAAGCAGCTTATCCATGTGAACAATGAACTATCATACAAATAGGCTCCTCGCATTTTGATTTCTTATGATCATCAAAGAATATTGCAAATAACTTTGATTTGAGACGATTGACCGCCTTGCCAATGTTGAACCATGTCGTATAATAGATATATAATCAAAGAGCGCCAATTTTAGGCATTCATGAATATTATCATCATTGTACAAAAAAATTGAGATCCCGGGCCTAATCCCGGGATGATAGATAGAATAAATTAGCCACCCCTTCTCATTAATGGAGCACCCCAGGCTCAAACCCGGGTCTCCCCTCCAAGCCCTTTTGTTATCAGCATTGTAATGTTTAGTTATCTTATGTTTTCTATAGTCTCAACAAACTAACCTGAAGTAACCAAAGTTTCAGATTGCCAGCATTCTAACAAGCTCAACCAAATCAACATAGAAGATTTGGGTTGTTTAGCTTAAACTATGTATAAGATCCGGCCACTCAGGTTTAAGCCTGTATATATTAAAGGGCAGAAGATTTGGGCATTTCGAGTTTAATCACAGCCATAAGTCAGCAACTTCCCCCCGAAAAGGCAAACAATTATAGAACACTTGACAGACAAAAATTCGCACCTAACCATTAACAATTTTATTCTTGTCGTTTACCGGAATATGATGATCACAAATCTTCATGACTCTAAAAAAAATCACATGACACTAATTTTGTCAAATAAGAATGCAAGACACGCTAGCATTCAGCAATTCTTTGCATCATGCGACATATGGCAAATTTCCTTCTGGTACTCCTTGGTAGATCAGATTTGAAAACAGTCCAGGTTCAAGTACCATTCAGTACAGGTTCATAAAGTTGTATCCCTAATCCATGGTTTGGATAGGGGATTCTTATAATGATCTGAAAAAACCACCTCCAACTATTATATCAAAACAGTTATTAAGCAAACAAACCAGAGTCTCTCAAGTAAGAATAACCTTCCTTTTTTCTTTAAGAACTATTTTCATGTGTAGCAGAAATACCTGCATCCTCTTAGAACTATTTTAATCCTATAAGAGACTATTCCATGCCGACCATTATGGCGACAGAGGAACCGGAACTAGAAGCCTAGAATCAATACTGGTTATGCTCATACGGATGATAGATTATTAATGAACCTATTCTGAAATGCTGTTAAAAGAACATGAATGGCATTGACTTGAACAGGACTAAACTCTGCAGATGAATGGATAGCAACCGCTGCTAGAAAATTAATCGCAGAACGTCTATAATTCATAATAAACTGCACATATCACTACAAATATAGCATTTAATTATTGATTTGCCTTTATCTCAGCATAACTCTGAGGCCCTGTTTGTATATGGAGTTGAGTTTAAATAAACAGAATTTCACAAAGTTACATAAACTTGACTCCAAAATCCTAACTATGCCACCATGTTAGGCTTTCGTTTTGGAGTTTAGAAAACTCTGGTAAACTTTAGAAAACTATACTCCAATCCAAAGTTTCATAAACAACAAAAAGTGAGAAGAAAAAAATCAAACACCCATTTTGGAGTTTAGAAAACTGTTTGGGTATGAAGGAAAATTGGAGTTTATCTTTAAGCGGAGCTAGAGAAGTTTGATTGGTGTTAGGCTTTGGAGTATTCTAAACTCTAAAATGGGTGTTTTCTTCACGAATTTGGAATTTAGAAAACTACTGTTGAATTGGAGTTTTGAAACTTCAATTATCTCAACTTTTGAGTTAGATGACCATAGTTTTCTAAACTGCAAAATGAAAGCTAAACACAGCATAGCTGAGATTTTGTAGTTATGTTTAGATGACAATATGAAACTCCGATTATCTAAACTTAACTCCATTCCCAAACAGGGAATTAACAACATTTTGGAGTTTATAAGACTCCAAAACTAAAACAAAATCAAGTTTTTAAAATGGAGATAGGGCCTTGCAAACTAGAGTTTGCATGGCCACTAATTACACTTAAGAATAAACTCCAGTATTCCAAATTTGATATGCAAACAGGACATATAAGAGTGACTAAGTCTTAGACATGGTCGGAATGATGCAATGAGCCTAAATGAATTTTCTGCAAATATATACTAGCATGCTGGGTTCCAGTACCGATAATGGGATTTCTATACTTTAAACACGACATGCATTAAATTATAAGTTCATCACTAAACCAAATTGAATTCAAAAAACAACAAAAACACAAGATATAAACCTCCAAAATAAATAAAACATGAAACAACATCCATCAGTACGAAATAAGGCGTAAAAATACCAGTTTTTCCCTAGAGATAATGATATAATGAAAATCAATCGACTTCTTGGAGAGAGGCGGAGCCTGCGGCCACCTCGTCGACCGAGAACTTGCCTTTGGCCTTGTCGGCGGCCCTTCCCTTAGCCTTGCGTTCGAGCAGGGCCTTGCGGTCCTTGTCGAGCTTGAGCTTGGTGATGACGACCTTGGAGGGGTCGATGCCGACGTTGACGGTGGAGCCGTTGACCTTCTCCCGGGTGATGCGCTCGACGTGGATGACCCACTTGCGGCGGTAGACCTGCACCACCTTGCCGTCGCGGCCCTTGTAGGTCCCACGCACAACCACCACCTCGTCGTCCTTCCTCACCGGCACCGACCTGACGCCGTACTTGCTCCTGAGATCTCCTGACAGCGGCGCGCTCATCAGCGTCCGACGCACGCTCGACGGCGCCGTGAAGTGCGCCTTCCTGCTCTTCCGCCGAGAGCTCGAAACCCTAGGATTAAACTTCATTGTCGCTTCGCTACACACGATCAAATTAAAAAATATGAGATTTTTAGAGATTATTAATCTAAGAAACAAGAGAAACGAAATGAATCAAAAGATGAAAAAGATTAGGGTTTTACCTTCGAGGGGAAAGAGATCGGCTGCTGTGGGTATCAACGAGATCTAGGGTTTTTTTTAATGGGGTTTAAATAGGCGAGCTGAAGTATGTGGTTTCAATCGTGGCCGTTCGCTATAACATCGATTGAGATATGGACACCCCTCCCTTGGGCCAATGCGTTTTATTAAGGAATGGCCAGACCGAAAATTTTATATAATGTAGTGATTTATTAATTAAAGGGTAAATTGTCAAAAAGCCCCAAGCCTACTCGGGAGTTGTCTAAAAACCCCTATAATTTTCAAAATTGCTGTGAGGGCTTACCGTTGAAAATCTTTGTGAAAAAACCCTGGGCTGGATTTCATTCTAGATATTACAAGCAACTACTTACTGTTTAGATATTGCAAGCAGCTAGTATAGCAAGGGTTTATGATGGGCCCGGTTTTTTTGATAAGGCCCAAAAAACCAGGGGTTTTTACACAAGTTATGAACGGGCTTGGGGCTTTTTGCCAATTTACCTTCAAGGTAAACGAGTGTATACAAAATCATGTTTCAAATATATCAAAAACTACTCCAACAAATATTTACAAACAATTGGAATAAGAAAGAGAATACTGATATACAAACTTGAGTTCACCATGGTTTCAAGACATACATAGGTTACAAGGCAAAAGGAAGGTGAGAGATTTTAAGTTAGGTTTGAAAACATCAGAGCTACTTGTGTAGTTGTTCACTACGAATTGCTTTCTTTGATTCGTTGACAAGGAATACTAAAAAGGTTGCATTATCAAAAAGCTCCGGTTCGCTTCAATCTTGTGTAAAATTCCCTGAGTTTTTTGCTCTTGTTAAAAAATCCCGAGGCTGATCAAAACCCTTATACACCAGTTGTCTGTAATATCTAAATAGTTGCCTGTAACATCTAAACAGTTGCAGTTGCAGTTGCCTTTAATATCTAAACAGTTGCATGCAGCAGTTGAGAAAATATAAGGCCTAAATGAAATAAACCCTAGGGTTTTTTCACAAAGATTTTATACGGTAGAACTTTTCCAACAATTTCGTAAATTACGAGAACATTTAGACAACTCCCCAGCTGGCTGGAGGCTTTTTGACAATTTGCCCTATTGAAAATTGACGTCTCATACTAAATTTTCTTCAATAATAGCAGCAGCTGGTTGAAAGAAAGAGAAGCATAAGAAGAAAGAGAGAAAAAAAGAGAAGAGTAGGCCCAGCTTTCTAGGCTTGAAAATCAATAGGAAAAACACACAAGCGAAAATAAATTCATGAAAAACTCTCTAGATCCAAAAGATTATAGATTTAAGTCCCTATATTACAATCAACCATTTTACTTTTTAATATTTCCATAACACCATTGTCAACTTATGGCAGATAACTGCTACATTTGACTGCTATACTTAATAAATAACTGTTGCATCTATCGGATTCTACACTTAGTAAATAACTGCTAGATTTATCAGATGTGGCAGTTATCTTTCAGAAGTTGACATGGTTATTATGGGAATGTTAAAAAGCATAAAGTGTTTGGTTGTACTATGTAACTTAAGCTTATAACTTTTTTGAATTTAGGAAGTTTTTCATTGAATTTTTTCTTTTTTGTCGGGGAGTTTTTCCTATTGTTTTTTAAGCCCAGGGAGTTATGCCCGTTTCCAACCCCCTCCCCCCCCCCCACCCCAAAAAAAAAGATAAAAAGACCAACCCGTCAGGAGGATAAAAAAGGTTAAATAATTTTATTTTTTTGCCGGAAATTCTTGCTGGACTCGAAGCCATCTCACCATGTTGTTAGCTCTTTGCATAGAAATAAGTTTAGACCCTATGAATATAATTATACTAGAGATGATGATGATTGTAAATGGAAATTTCTCAGATTACGACACGTGACAGGTGATGTGTTGTCCGTGTAAACCCGCCAGATTCCAAGGGGCTACAGAGATAGAGTAAGTACAATGCATTGGGGACATTCCTCGGCGTCTCATCTCCGAGGTATCATCCAACCTTTGGGGGGCCTCTCTTGAGTACATCCCCTAGTCGCCAGGCAACCAGCCAACAGCTCGCCTCCGAGCCATCCTACAGTTGAAGTTCCTCGACCTCATCACTCGACTCCGGACGGTCACCGAGCTGAGCTTCCTTAGCTTCCCTGTCCAGCCGAGAGCATAGAGCCCAAGCGTCCCTTTAACGGCTTCGTGTATCTCGCCACAACGAGATCTCCGCCGCTCTACGTCCCGCATCCCAGGCTAGCGTATCTCGCCATTAATAGGCATATCCCGCCATCAACGCGAACGTGACGCAGGGGCATAACAGACGGCGAGAATCTCGCATCGGCTCGCTCCAATGCGACCACTATATAAACCCTTCCTCCAGACGACTCAGGTACGTCGAATTCATTTCCAAGACACCGCTACTATGCTCAATTACTCCTCGGTACTTACTTAATCGTCGGAAGGGCCTACGGTGGTTTTCCACCCCGGGACTTCCCTTGCAGGTAGCTCGGTATCAGCAACAACCCATTGAGACCTACACACTCAATCCTTACACCGAATCTCAACCGCTCAGCCGCTGGCAGCAAAATCAACGGAGGACAATATCTGTGAGAGATCCCGACCTCCATCAGTCGGCGCCGTCTGTGGGAAGCTAAAGCTTTTCCACCCAAAAAGTTGATATTCCGTCTTTGATTCAATGGCCAGCAATAATCGCAATGATCCCAGCATGAGCCGCCCCGTCCTCCAAAACGGAGGCGGGGGAGTTCTACTCTACCTCCCAACATCATCGACGCCTTATCTGCACAGATCGACAGGCTCACGGCGATAGTGGACGCGCTCGCTCGTATTCAAACGGCCGGTCATGCCCGCCAAACCGCCGTCCCCACTCCCCGGAACGACGATGTGTGTGGCGCGACGGAGGGGCACCTTCAGGCCTTCGACTCCACTCACGCCCATCTCGATGTCACCGAACACCGGCGTGCTGATTCCGGCGACCACGACCCCATGCGAGGAATGATTTCATGACTCGCCGGGCACTGGACAGTTCGACACCGAGATCTCAGGAGAGACCAAGCTATCGCTTCAACGCCCGCCGCGCTCTCTCGCCCTCTGAGGAGACATCAGTCAGGTCGCCTGATTCCACACGAGACCGAGGTCCCCATTGTTAGGAATATGTATGCCCTAGAGGCCATTATTGTATATTATAGTGGATCTTGGATATATATATAGAGAGAGATGACTTGTTTGCTCAACATGATAGTATGCTATCTGGTTGCTTTTTATCTTAATATGTACACTTGTTTGTTTACTATCTCTTAGATACATGTTGACAAAACCCTTAGGATGTTGGCTTGACTATCAGGATTATGATTCAGATCATATTAGTGGGGCTTGTGTAGTCCACAAGTACATCCTTAACAGTTCCTAGTCGAGAGAGTATCAAAACAGGGTATCGATATTCCAGAGTAGATTAGTGTGTACGTTTCTTGACACTGTATAGGGCGATGGTTGATTTCATAACCATTGGTGTTTCACATCAAAGATTGTACACATGTTCTCATTGGAGAATGAGTACACCGAACAGGACTCGCCGAGAACTCATAGATGATACCATACCTATCGTCAGATAGCAGTTCTCTGGTAACACTTGTACATGTTAGTCTGTAGACCCGAGATCGTCATAGTGTCTTGTGTGGTTCCCATTGTGCTTTGATTACCTCCCTACCACGGCTCAAATGAGTCATGCAAACAGGTGGTTTTTGCGTACAGTCCCGAATCACATGGAGGCAGTGAGCGATAGGAGGGGTTTTGTCTCTCCCGATATTGGGAGTTGATGTTGCGCTATGATCGATTGGCTATAACAGCAAGTCCCTGGTCAGGGCTGATGAGATTTACTGATAAGTGTTATCAGTAATTTCTCGAAAGGTTATAGGCCACACATCGGTATGACTTATCATGTTAGTGGGGTCTGACGATTCCACCCCCCAGACTCGATATGCGACATATCAGATGAAGAGACCGGACTGTACGGTAAGTGTTGCTCATAGGCTCTACGGGAGTTTGGACATGTTTGCTTGTTGATCTTCTATTCGTTCAATACCTAGGCAGCTGTTACGTCCAGCTAGTACCGCTGATGGCTTGTGGGTATCTGATATGATCATTATCTACTGCTGGCGTATTGACGAGTCTTTAGAGTCCCACAAAGAGGTTTCCTAGCTAAAGCAAAATGAAGTAGGGCACGTATGGAGATATGTGCGGGAGCTTGATTAAATACAAGTATGTGATACCGTAATCTAATCTAGTGATATTTGATATCGGCGGGATTATATGTGATATAACCGAATTATTGAATCAAGTGTTGATTCAATGATTTGATATATATATTTATATATTTGATATTAGCCGGATTATATATGATATAACCGGATTATTGAATCAAGTATTGATTTAATAATTTGATATATATATATATATATATATATATATATATATATATATATATATTAACTAATGTTAAATATTAGCTGGTTATATGTGATATAACCGGATTATAGAATCAAGTGTTGATTTAATGATTTGATATACACACATATATATTTTATATTAGCCTGGTTATATATGATATAACCAGATTATTGAATCAAGTGTTGATTTAATAATTTGATATATATATATAAATTAATATTAAGCTCACTTAAGATTTTCTTTTCTTTATATATATTTGTGTGTGCGTGTATTGTATCATGGTTGATGATACATGGAACTAGGATGTATAAGATTCACACATGAGGTAAAGATGAGAAGATAATGATAAATATTTATGAATTAAAGAAAAATGAGAATGAGTCATTTCTTGGATGCTTGGAGAAGTTTTGAGAAGCCATGACTCACCTCTTTTTCTTTGTTTTATTTATAGATATTTTCCCCATCTCATCCTTTTCCTCATCTCATGGTTCACACTCTCACACACATCCAAGTTCATCTCCTTCCTCATCTCCTCACTAGATTTTTCTAGGGTTGAGAAAAAGAAAGAAAGAAAGAAATTTTTGTGAGCAAAATTTCTACTTCATCAACTTACACTACTCTAGCCTATAAGTATAGGTTGTTAACTTTACTAATACCTTGATTAGTGAAATGTGAGCTTTAGTGAGAGAAACTTCAAGGTGGATCATCTTCGACGACGAAGACGACAAGCAAGGTCATTCCATTCTTCAAGTGGAGTCGAAAAAAGTTCTAGGGACTACTACTTGGAGGTTTAGAAGTGAAGGACTAGACCATAAAGGTTGTAATCTCTCTTCACTTAGTTTAGAACCTTATTTGCTTAGCTTTGAAACCCTAATTCTCTAGTTCGATTCTTGTTTAGTATACTTAGACCTCTAAAATTTTAAAAATGGCATACTTGATACTCATAGAAACATAGTAAAAGTGATAAGACATACTTTCATGGTATTAGAACCAAGCTAGAGGTTTAGGAGTAGATTAGACGAAGTTAAAGTGTTCAATCAACGTTTTAAACCCGCATTTTGCAAGTTTCTGTCCATTTTTTGAAACTTCATTTTTTTGCAGATTAAAAATGCTCAGAAAATCATGCAGGGTATTCTATGGAGGCATAAGAAAAACGAGGGTATAATTCCTCTAAGTGGTCGCGGAACCGCCGCCGAGACCATGTCTTGGTCGCTGTTCCACCGCCGACTTGATGTGTTAGAGCCTCATTCTTCTTCTGCTGCTTCATGTTGACATTTTGGATTTTCTGGATATTTTTAATGAGGCTCAAGTGGTTGAGATATCTGTGAATTGCTGTTGTTTGAAATATCGATCGAAATGTTTAACATTGTCTAGATTGCTTTGGATATGTGATACAATTTTTGGAATCCACATTGATTAGTTTTGCGAAAACTAGTTATCAATTTGTAAATCTCGCATTTTAGTCTAAAACGATAGATTATCACGGAGTTTGGATTTGGATCGAAACTCCATCGTAATCTCGTATCGTATGTGCCGGGAGACACTGGTAGACAGCCACGTCCCATTGCCCCGACCAAGTGACTATAGGAGAACCCCATGGCCAAAAGCATCCACTCAGGTGCTCGTGGCCATGGTGTTCTGTCCAAGTGCACTTCGTTGACGGCCTCGGGGGTGCGGCCATCTACTAAAGTTCCCGACGAGTCTTCGAATCATTAATCGGGAATCTTGTTGAATTGCCTGACATGATTTTGAAAAGTGTTTTCAATTCGAGACTTAAATGCAAGGTTTATAGGGTTAGGCATGAAATTCGGAATATGTGATAATCCGGGTTTATGATGTCTAAAGACGCGGATTCTAATTATTGTAGTTTTCATTTCTTTTCTGCGACCGTAAGTGTAATATGTGGCAGTATCCCCGATCTCGTTGCTATACAATGACATTAGGGATACACATATTTACTTACGTTGATGACATGTGATGTTATTGTGTTGCTATCGATATGTTTTATTGGATCGTCGTGAATGAATAGCCGGGTTTTTTTTTATGTGAGATGAGAGTTTTTCAATTTTTATTCATGTAAATTATTATATGTAATATTCCTTTATTGGGACACTTCCGGGTTGAGATTGTTGTCGCCATTTGATATATATTATTTATTTTACCTCATTAGGATAGACCCAAGGCGGAGAGCACAGGTAACCGGGTTTTAGAGTCCAGTGGGAGGCCATCTCGAGGAGTCGAGACCGGTCGTCTAACTTTAGAATTGGCAGTATTGCTTGCCACTCTCATAGAGATCTAGGGGCGTGGGCTTGGCTATTCATCACGACCGTGGAATCCGTATTTTTCGTTATTGGCTTAATCTAAAACACGGACCTCCTAATATATCATATATTTCATATATTTGCTTCTGCTGTTCTGTTCTGTGGTGTGATCATATAACTGCGTGAAACGAATGCTACTTATATATATGATATATTAGTAGACACTATATATGTTTTGCATCCGCACTAGTCCTGACCCTGCCCGGCTGTAAGTTAAGTAACCTTACGGTGAAGACCTGAGTCCCTGTGGCGAATGCGGATGGCATATATGCATGTTTTATTTTCGTTTCTTCTATGATGTTTAGGAAACATAATTGATGAGACATCATTAATAAGATTAATGAAAAGAAAAGAAATCTAAAAGATGTTGTAGAATCAAGTTTTTAAAAAAGGTAGCTCTAGTTCTTACTTTGCATACATGTATTCCATTATGAATATCCAGCACCTCATTCGATGAGGAAAGAGCCTAAGTCCCTTCATCGGGAATGATCTTTTTAGAAAAAACTAGCATATGCTACAATCCACTCGGTTTGTTTTTAAAACTACTCGATTTTTAAAGCGGAGCTTAAACCACTCCTTTTCAAATTACTAGATTCTACAACGATATTAAGTTCATTACGTTAAAAGTTTTCTTCAAAACCATACGTAACCCTCCGTCATTTCAGATATATAGTGTTTAGTATTCGTGTTGTGTTTGTTGACCTCCGTCAAGGCACAGTGTACGGTAGCTTGGTAATACTTATCTGCAGCATGTTGATGCGATCAGTAGGGACAATCACACAGCCTTGTTGACCTCCGTCAAGGGTTTGTGTGGGTGGGTTCGAATCGATCAAGAAATAACGGGTTGGACTTGACTGGTGGCCTATGGTTTGTTGACCTCCGTCAAGGTCATAGGTCGTTAAGGGTAAACAATTATCGGGAATTTCAAGTGTTAAAATTTGCAATGAGATTGCATACCTTCTATGTGATAGTTGGATCCCGATACCCGCTGTGAGTAAGTGTTACTCCTGGGAGAGTTTTCCACTTTACAATTAGTTAATCCAGTAGGTCTCTAAGAAAGGTGTTAACGGAGTTATGCCCCTGTGAAAACGAGGTTATTTAATTAGTTCCATGCGAAAGCACGGGGAGACTCCCTCAAAGTACCAACACCTTCCTGGCTGACCGATTTGCGAACTTGTAGGGTGAAATTAATCACGGTTAATCTTACCTTTTAGGGTTTGAAGGAAGATTTGATAAAAACAGTGGGAGCTATCCTGATTAGATAAGATAATAATCAATCTAATTTTGCAAGAGCGCACGCTAAAGTGTTTTCTTCTCTATCTCTCCAGATAGCGACCATGTCATGCCTTAATTAAGATAATAATATGGTTGCATTGACCGAACCCGTTTATTATACTGGGCTGGGAATGTTGGTTCCGCTCTATCTTATGACAACTGTCATAAGTCTGGGCAAGATATAGGGGAATGCAAGGATTTCCACGCAACCCTAATGAAGAAGGAGCATTCTGATGCATCTTTTTCGGGTGTATTAGTTATTGAGAATTGTTTCTCAGTCTGCTCTATGTCCTAGGTATTCGATACCGGATCAGGATCCCATATTTGTAATATGTTATAAGGTTTAAAGAAAAGTAGAGAACTGGAAAAGGGTGATATGTCTCTCAGAGTAGGGAATGGAGCAATTATTGCTGCCGAAGATGTCGACGAATATCACCCTGTATTACCAAATGGTAATACATTGATTTTAAACGACTGATATTTCGTACCGTCGAGGATGTGCAATATAATATATGTTTCTTTATTATATAAAGAAAGATATAATTTTGCATTAGAGAAAAAAGTTATGAACATTTTCCTAAATCAAGTGTTGATTGGGTTTGGTACGTTGTGTAGTGGTATATATGTTCTTGTTGGATATATGTATGCCCTAGAGGCCATTATGTGATAGTGGATGTATCTATACATGTATATATATTCAGTTTGCATTCTTGCTCGACATGATAGTATGCTATCTGGTTCTTCTTTATCTGACATGTTTATTTGATCATGCTTCTATTCATTCATACATGCTGATAAAGCCCTGAGGATATCGGCTTGACTACTCTGATTATGATGCAGATCATACTAGTGGGACATCTGTAGTCTATAAGCGTATCCTGGAACGTCCCTAGTCGTAGGTATATCGAGACGGGGCATTGATATACCAGAGTAGACTAGCGTATATGATACTAGACCCATACGATGGGCGATGAATGTTCCCACATTCATCGATGTTTGACATCAAGATCATATACGGGTGCTCAGTGGTGACTAGGTACACTGGATGGACTCACCGAGAACTCCTATATGGAATTATATCTATCGTCGGATAGCAGTTCTCAGGTGACACCGGTACAGGTTAGTCTGTAGACCCGAGATCGTCATAGAGCCTTGTGTGTTCTCCCACTGTACTTTGATTACCACCCTACCACGGCTCTACTGAGTCGTGCAAGCAGGTGGCCGTTGGGTACAGTCCCGAGACACACGAAGGCAATGAGCGATAGGAGGGGTTTCGTCTCTCCCGATATTGGGAGTTGATGCTGTACTGTGCCTGACTGGTTATAATAGCAAGTCCCTGGCCAGGGCTGCTGAGATTTGCTGATAAGTGTTATCAGTAGTTTCTCGATCTGTTATAGACCATTCACCGGCACGACTTATTGAGTTATTGGGGTCGACGTGACCATCCCTAGGCTCGATATGCAGCATATCTGACGAAGAGACCGGACTGTACGGTAGTGTTGCCGGATGGCTCGACGGGAGTTGTAACAGGTTCACTTGTTTTCTTCTAATCGCTCAATACCCGGGTGGCCGTTACGTTTAGCTGACCGCTTGCGGCTTGCGGGTGCTTGATATGATCATCACCCACTGCCGGCGTATTGACGAGTCTTAGAGTCCCACATAGGAGTTACCTAGTCCAGGCGAAAAGTTGTGGTGCGCATATGCGATATGCGCTTGGACCCGATTAAAATGCGTGTATAGGATACCGTATATTAATTGGGCGGCTTGCTAATGGTCGAGTCATATGTGATATGACCGGATTAGTGAATCACGTGTTGATTCATCATTAGTTTCTCACTACAAATCCTATCTTGCTTATTTTGGATGTATGCATGCATGTATGCATTCATACTTGTTCATGCACATATTGATGTGCAAGCACACATACATACATACATCAATTTTTATCATGGTTGTTTATACAATGAGAATGGTGGATATATAATAATTACACCATGGTTATTTTTGGATTATTATTGGATTTAAATTAAAGCAAAAGAAAATGAAAAATGGGTTAAATCATTTAAGAGTTTCTACACTCTTCTAAACTCTACCATGCTCACCTAACTTTTAACCCATGGTTTATTTTCTTATTATGCTTTTAACTTAAATCAAATGATACCTTTAAATCTAACCATGGTTGGTTATGAGAAAGAAAAATATATATAGTCATTTATCTTTTCTCTTTCAAGAATAATTCATTCTCTTCTTCCACCATCTTCATCAACCTCCATGCTTTGCTCTCTAGTTCTTATAAGAGAGTAAAATACTCATAAAAATAGGATTTTGAAGTGAGATCCATAGCCACAACATCATTCTAATCAAGTTTAACCGACTTGATTAGAGTGTTCTCTTGGTTTTTCCAAATTTGCTAGCTTGGACGGGAAACTCCGGGTGGATCGTCGTAGACGTAGGAGGACAATAAGAAGACCTTCTTCCAACACCCAAAGAGCCTAAGGAGTGAAGCAAAAACGGGAGCTACAAAGGTTGTAGCCTTCAAACCCTAATCTTTACTTGCTTATAGTTTTATAACCCTAATTTCTAGGATCGATCCCCTTACATGTTAGTTTAGCACCTTAAAAATTGAAACTTTGGGTCATGTGATGCTACAAAACTCTTCATAGGGTGCTATACTAACCTTACATTGGTATCAGAGCCGACCTAGAACATTAGGCGACCTTTTTGCGAAGTAAAAAGTCCGATCGAACCAAAATACGCATTTACGGGACACTCTTTGGAAATTTTTTAAGAACTGACTTTTTTTCAGAATTAAAAATTCTCAAAAAATAGAGCAGGTAAAAATAAGACAATCTGGAAAATTCGTGGCCATGAACAGTACATTTGACCGCGGAAACGCGGCCTAAGCAGGCTTAGGCCGCGGTTCCGCGGCCATAAGAGGGGGTCGTTTACTCCATTTTGCACAGTATTTTTCCTGACCTGCTATAGTGTATTTTGAGTATGTTTAATCTGAATCTGCTGTTGGAAAATTCTGGAGGTGGTTCTGAACTCGTGGTTTCGATCGGAATTTTCATTTCGTTTTCTTTTCCGGGTAAACTAGAAAGTATTGAAGTGTTTGAACGAATATCATTTACTCAATATTCACGGGGTTTAAATAGTTTGGAGATACGTGCAAGTCTTTTTGCGGTGGTCCCTCTAGAAGACAACAAACCTTAACTCGATTATGTGACCGTCTCGAACTGCCCTTTGAACCCTAGGGTTTGGGGCAGTACGGCGTGCCACATGTGAGGCGTTGGCTTGACCCTTCTACGGCTGGACCGCCACTACTGTGTCACACTCCGGATCTTTTGAACCCTACTCAAGTGTTGAGCTTTAGTGAATCTTGGGTGCTTGATTGTTCGTTCGAAAACTTTAATACTGTCTGTTTTGTCTGGAATGTGATACAATATGTAGAATTCATATGGTTTAGGCATGAAATACGAAATATGTGATATTTCGCATTTATGATGTCTTAAGAGAATCTGGATTCCAAATATTGTAGTTTTACACTTTCTTATCTGTGACCGTAAGTGTAGTATGTTAGATATCGCTGGTTTCGTTGCTATACATCAACGACAATCGGGGTACGCATACTTACTTACGTTGATGTTATGTGTTGCTGAGGTATGATGTGTAGGATTGTCGCGATCGAATAGCCGGGGGGTTTTTGTGAGATGAGAGTTTTATATTTTCATTCATGTAAATTCAAATGTAATATTTGTAATATTCTTTTATTTGGGGCACTTCCAGATTGCGGTTGTGTCATCAGTGTTGTATATTATTTACTTTTCCGCATTAGGATGGACCCTAGGAGGAGAGCACAGGTGACCGGGTTCTGGGGTTCAGTTGGAGGCCATCTCGAGGAGTCGAGACCGGGTCTCCTAAACTCCAGGATTGGTAGGGTCACTTGCCGCTCTCGTAGGGGTCCAGGGTGTGGGCTTGGCTATTCATCGCGATTGTGGAATCTGTATTTTCTATTCTTGCTAAATACTAAATACGGACGTCCTAGGATATCCCACGTTATATCTATGTTTCTGCTGCCTGTGTTCTGTGATACCTGAGACGAATGACATATTATATATATGATATATAGTAGATGTTGCTTATGATTTACACCCGCGCTAGTCCCGTCCCGGTATGCCGTTAGTTAAGTAACCTAACGGTGCATAACGGAACATTGCGGCGAATGCGGATGGCATAAGCGTACGTGTTATTTTCGTTTCTTTTCTGTGATTGGCTTAAGGACTTAAATGATGGGATTACATTAATGTGATTAATGTAAAGAAAATAAACCTAAAAAGATGTTGTAGAATCGGATTTTAAAAACTACTCGGCTATTTATGAAAAAGCTACATTTCAAAACTGCGGAGCTTAAGCCACTCCTTTTGAAAAACTGTTTGATTCTACAACGATATCAAGTTCAAAGCGTTAAAGATTTTCTTAAAAATCATTCGCAACCCTCCGTCATTTTAGGAAGTAGAGTACTTAGTATTCGTGCTACGTTTGTTGACTTTAGTTAAGGCGCAGTGTACGGTAGCTAAGTGATGTCTTCCTACACTGCATATGATGCAGATTAATTAGGACATTCATACGACTTTGTTGACCATAGTTAAGGATCATATGGGTGGGTCTAATTGATCAAGAAATGACGGGTAGAACTTGACTGGTACTTATGATTTGTTGACCATAGTTAAGGTCATAAGTACTAGGGGTAAAAATTACATCGGGAATTTCAAGTGTTGAAATTTGCAATGAGATTGCATACCTTCCATGTGATGGTTGGATCCTGATCCCACTGTGGGCAATAGTTGCTCCTAGGAGAGTTTTACAGTTTACAATTAGCTGACTCATTAAGTGTCTAGAAAGGTGTTAACGGGGCTCCGCCTCTGGGAAAACGAGGTTTACTCTAATTAGGTCCGTGCGAAAGCACGGGGAACCTCCCTCAAAGTACCGACACTGGCCTGGCTGAACGGTTAGCGAAGTTGTAGACTGTAATTAATCCTGGCTAGTTTTTCTTTTTAAGGTTTGAAAGAAAACTTGATAAAAAGCAATGGGAAACATCGATTAGACAAGATAATAAACCAATCTAATCTGTGCAAGAGCTTTCGCTGAGTGTATTCTTTTCTCTCTCTTAATGGCAGATACCAATGACTGGACTTAAGCTTCTACTAGATAAGAACAAACTGAATGGGACCAACTATAAAGACTAGCTGAGGAATCTAAAGATCGCCTTGATTTATGATAAAGTATCATATGTCCTCACGGCTTCAGCCCCGCCCGTCCCAGGCCCAAAGTCCTCAGTTGCGGACATTGAAGTCCGCAAGACATGGGACGCTGACTGTGCCACGGCAAAATGCCTCGCGCTTGCATCGATGGACAACACACATCAAAAGCAGCACGAGGACATGGACATTCACGGGATATTGCTCCATACAAAGGAGTTGTATGGGGAGCAGTCCCGCGTATTACGATACGAAGCATCAAAGAAACTGTTTCAGATGCGGATGGCCCCTGGCACACCAGTAGCAGACCATGTTTTGAAGATGATAGCTCTTATAGAAGAGCTTGAGGGCCTCGGATGGACAATGGACAATGAACAATATATAGATATTATTCTGCAGTCCCTCCCCTCCACCTTTGCTCAGTTCATAGTGAACTTTAACATGCATGGCATGGAGAAGGAACTCCCTGAACTCCTTAATATGTTAAGGAGTGCAGAGAGCACTATGAAGTCAGCAAAGACTCCCGTTATGACTATTGGACAGTCTTCTTCTTCTCGCCCGAAAGCTAAGGCCAAGGGAAAGAAAAAGAAGAAACCCACTAATCCTAAGGGCGGAGTCAAAAAAGTGAAGGGAAAGGGAAAGTCCACAGCTGGAGACCCGGGGAAGGGCGAGTGTTTTCATTGCCACAAGACAGGACATTGGAAGCGCAATTGCACGGAGTACCTAAGTCTCAAGAAGAAGCATGGTGATGCTTCTGCTTCAGGTGCGTTTGTGACTGAAAACTGTTTTTCTATAAACTCTGCTTCCTGGGTATTGGATACCGGTTCAGGTTCTCACATTTGCAATTCTATGCAGGGGCTGAGAAATAGCAAGGTTTTGAGGACAGGTGACCATACTCTCCGCGTTGGAAATGGTTCCAATGTACATACAGTCGCAGTGGGAGAGTATCACTTGGGGTTGCCATCTGGATGTATTTTGATTTTGAATCCATGTTATTTTGTACCAAGTATGCTATGTAATATAATATCCGTTTCTTTGTTGGACAATGAAGGGTATAATTTTGTATTGCAGAACAATGTTATGAACATTCACCTAAATCAAATGTTGGTTGGGTATGGTACACTTAATAACGGAATATATGTCCTAAATCAACACACAGTTTTCAATATACAACACACTAATAAAAGAAAACTTTCAGAATTAAATGAAACTTTTCTTTGGCATTGTAGACTTGGTCATATTAACGAAACAAGACTAAACAGGTTACACAAAGATGGATATTTAAACTCTTTTGAATATAAATCTTATGCGACTTGCCAGTCTTGTATCAAGGGTAAAATGACCAAAACTCCGTTTACCGGACACGGAGAAAGAGCTACTCAGCTCCTGGGCCTCATACATAGTGATGTATGTGGGCCTATGTCTACACAGGCTAGAGGCGGTTTTTCATACTTCATTACATTCACTGACGATTTCTCAAGATTCGGTCATGTATTTTTATTAAAGCACAAGTCCGACGCTTTCGAGAAATTCATTGAATATAAACAAGAAGTAGAAAAACAAACCGGCTTGAGTATTAAGATGCTTCGATCAGATCGAGGTGGAGAGTATCTCAGTACAGAATTTGCAAACTTCCTAAAATAGAATGGGATTCTCTCTCAGCTCACTCCTCCTTACACACCACAGCACAACGGTGTGTCAGAACGACGGAATAGGACCCTATTAGATATGGTCCGATCCATGATGAGTGACGCTGAGTTACCAGTCTCGTTTTGGGGACATGCATTGGAGACTGCAGCGTTTCTGCTAAACAGGGTTCCAACCAAAGCCGTGTCTACCACGCCATATGAGATATGGAATGGGAAAAGACCATCTCTTAAAAGAATTAAGATTTGGGGTTGCCCGGCCTATGTTAAAAAGCAGAATCCGGACAAACTCGAGACACGGTCAGTCATGTGTAACTTTGTGGGATATCCAAAGAATTCTTATGGATATCTGTTCTACCACAAAGAGGAACAAAAGGTGTTTGTTTCTCAGTATGCCACATTCTTGGAAAAAGAGTTTTTCACAGATAAAAATGATGGCAAGGTAGTAGATCTGGAAGAGGTTCTGGAGACACAAACTACAAATGACGATTTGGTTGAACCGGCTGTTGCAACAGAAACTGAAGAACCTCGGCCACTCCGTAGGTCTGGTAGGACTTCTCGCCCACCGGAGAGGTACTACGGTTTCCTCATTGATGGTGACAGAGAAGACTGTATCATGGAAGATGATGATCCTACCAGTTTTCAGCAAGCTATCACGAGTGGTGACTCTGTGAAGTGGCTGGATGCCATGAGATCCGAAATGGAGTCTATGTACACCAACAAAGTATGGACTTTGGACGTTGTACCCCCTGGGGTAAAACCTGTAGGGTGTAAATGGATCTTTAAAAGAAAGATTGGTGTGGATGGTGAAAGGTTCCTAGGCACCCTAGTGGGTTCTCACAAGGCATCGCACATGCCAAATTAAAATTTTTAGTGCCGAGAAACCCTAGACTACGGATCTTTAGACTAGAATATTAGGCGAAACAATATAGCTAGTTAACAGTTAACTACTCGGATACGGAATTACAACCTTTGTAGATCCGGATATCCACCTCCACGGCTCCGCAACGACGTCTCCTCGCTGTCCAAGTCGAACCCCGGGCTCAAGCGTCGGCTTCGTCGGAGAATCGGGTGAGCTAGGTCGCCGGCTTCGGGTCAAAGACGATCTACGTCGAGGCATCGCAAGTTCAAACTCCGACTTCACAAACTTGTGAAATTTGTGAAGTAAACACACTCTACAACTTGGCTAGAGGTAGAGGGTGAAGAAATAGGAGATGGGTTCTCTTTAGATTTGGATTTTGCTCACTAGATCATAAGTTGCCATTGATGGCATGAAGGTTGCTCACTTGAAGAAGAAGGAGAAGATGAGCTAGAATAATGATAAGTCTTATAATAAAAATAAATATAAATCAAATACTTATCATAACTTGAACTAGGGTCAAGTGTAGAGAATTAACCATGGTCACTTTGATGGGTTAGGGTTAAGCATGAAGATAAGGATGGTTAGCAAAGTCAAAGCTTCATGAAGCTTCAATATAAAACAAACTTAGCCACCATTCTTATCATATTCTTTTCCAAATAAATAAATAAACAAATAAATAAATAAATGAAAATGCAAAACCCTAATTATCATATTAACCATGGATTAATTTTATACACTTAACTAAATGATCAAGTATCATCAAATATGATACAAAAAGTGCACGAAAGTATATCACATATACAATGTGCAATCCTAGTGAGAAAAATCCGTTTAAAGTGAACCAATACTAGTCAATGCAATGCAATATATCAAATATATAATTATGCATTAAATCATTAAATCAACACTTGATTCAATGATCCGGTCATGTCGCACATAACCGACTAGTATTCTATGCATCGATTTATCGAATCAATGATTCGATAACTAGGTCATATCGAATATAACCAATCGAAACATATATCGCGAGAATGAAATGCGGTATCACATACACGCATTATTCTCGGTCCTGCACATATCTCATATGCGCTCCTATTTCGTTTCGCTTGAGCCAGGAAACCTCTGTGTAGGACTCTAAAGACTCGTCAATACGCCAGTAGCAGATGATGATCATATCAAGCACCCACAAGCCGCAAGCGGTCTGCTAAACGTAACGGCCACCCGGGTATTGAGCGATCAGAAGATCGACGAGCTAACCCGCTCACACTCCTGCGAATCCGACCGGTAACACTTACCATACAGTCAAGTCTCTTCGTCTGAAACGTCGCATATCAAGTCTAGGGGTGGTATACGTCAGACCCCAATAACCCGATAAGTCATGCCGATGTGAGGCTCGTAACGGGTCGAGAAACTACTGGTAACACTTACCAGCAAATCTCTGATCAGCCCTGGCCAGGGACTTCCCTGCTACGGCCAATCGAGCACAGCGCAACATCAACCCCCAATACCGGGAGAGACGAAACCCCTCCTATCGCTCATTGCCTCCATGTGACTCGGGACTGTACCCAAAGACCACCGTTTTGCACGCCCTTATGGACGTGGTAAGGTGGAGATCAAAGCACAGTGGGAATCACACGAGACTCTATGACGATCTCGGGTCTACAGACTAACCTGTACAAGTGTCACCTGAGAACTGCCATCTGACGTGAGGTATAATACCATCTGGGAGTTCTCGGCGAGTCCGTCCAGTGTACCCAGTCTGCACTGAGCACCCGTATACCATCTCTGATGTCAAACATCAATGGATATGGGATCATCCATCGCCCATCACATGGATCGAGAAGCGTATACGCTAGTCTACTCTGGTATATCGATGCCCCGTCTCGATTACACCCACGACTAGGGACCTTGAAGGATGTACTTATGGACTACCATGTCCCCACTAGTATGATCTGCATCATAGTCCAGGTAGTCAAGTACAAATCCTAAGGGCTTTACCAACATGTAACTATAAGACAGTATAAAGAGACTAGTGTACATGTTAAGATAAATGGTAACCAGATAGCATACTATCATGTCGAGCAAGAAAGTCATCACTATATATGTCCAAGCATCCAATATAATATACAACATCTGTACAATACTGGCCTCTAGGGCATACATACAACTAACAATCTCCCACTTGCACTAGGGCCAGCTGCTGTAGTATCTCATACCGAGCATCCCGAAGAGTCTCTCAAACTGTATCTGGGGAATGGCCTTCGTGAGTGGATCCGCCGTGTTGTTCTTCGTGTCAACTCTCCTGACCTCGATCTCCCGGCGATCAACTATCTCCCGGATCAGGTGATACCGCCTCAGAATATGCCTGGATCGCTGATGGGACCTGGGTTCCTTGGCCAAAGCCACCGCTCCATTGTTATCGCAATACAAAGGTATTGGATGCTCAATGGATGGAACCACTCCAAGTTCAGTAATGAACTTCTTGATCCAGACAGCTTCTTTAGCAGCATCGTTGGCAGCGATGTATTCAGCCTCCATCGTCGAGTCTGCCACGGTTTCCTGCTTGGAACTCTTCCAGCTAACCGCCCCTCCGTAAAGGGTAAAAACAAAACCCGACTGCGACTTAGAGTCGTCCTTATCACTCTGGAAGCTCGAATCGGTAAAGGACTCCACTTGGAGTTCTCCGTTACCATACACCAAGAACATATCTCTAGTCCTTCGCAAGTACTTGAGAATGCTCTTCACAGCTGTCCAGTGACTCTCTCCAGGATCAGCTTGATACCTGCTCACTACACTTAGTGAGTATGCTACATCGGGTCTGGTACATAGCATCGCATACATGATAGAGCCTACTGCCGAAGCATAGGGTATCCCTTGCATGCGAGCTCTCTCCAAATCAGTCTTGGGAGACATCTCTTTGGAGAGAGTGACTCCAGAGATCGTAGGTAAATTCCCACGCTTGGACTCATCCATACTAAACCTCTTTAGTATGGTGTCAATGTACCTGGATTGGGACAATCCCAAAATCCGTTTGGATCTATCTCTATAGATCCTAATTCCCAATATGCAGGAGGCATCACCAAGATCTTTCATTGAGAATCTTTGTGATAAGAAGAGCTTGACCGATTGCAGCATAGGAATATCATTTCCTATCAAGAGTATGTCGTCCACGTACAATACGAGGAAGACAACCTTACTCTCCGCCACCTTCTTGTAGATACAAGGTTCATCTGGATTTTTGACGAAATCAAACTCTTTGATAACGACGTCAAAGCAGATGTTCCAACTCCGCGATGCTTGCTTTAATCCATAAATGGATTTAAGCAGCTTACACACCTTCCCGCTGCTCCCACTGTCTACGAAGCCCTCTGGCTGAGTCATGTACACGCACTCTTCTAAATCACCATTTAGAAAGGCGGTCTTAACATCCATTTGCCAGATTTCGTAGTCATGAAAGGCAGCAATGGCAAGCATGATTCGGATGGATTTAAGCATAGCCACTGGAGAAAAAGTCTCGTCATAGTCCACACCTGGTCTTTGACGAAAACCCTTTGCTACAAGTCTAGCTTTGAAAGTCTCCACTTTCCCATCTACACCAAGTTTCTTCTTAAAGATCCATTTGCTCCCAATGGGTTTTACCCCTTCAGGAGCAACTTCCAAAGTCCATACTTTGTTGGTGTACATGGAATCCATCTCGGACCGCATAGCATCCAGCCATTTCACTGAGTCCCCACTAGTGATGGCCTGCTCGAAGCTAGTTGGGTCATCATCCTCCATGATGCAATCCTCACTCCCACCGTCCATGAGAAAACCGTAGTATCTCTCAGGTTGGCGAGGAACCCTACTAGATCGGCGGAGAGGCTGAGGTTCGTCGGGTACTACTGAATCTTCTGGTTCCACTAAATCTTCAGTTATTGTTTGTGTTTCTGGAACTTCTTCCAGTTCTACCTCAGAGCCACTAATCTCCTTTGCAAGAAATTCCTTTTCTAAAAAGGTGGCATGTTGAGCAACAAACACTTTTTGTTCCTCACTGTGGTAGAAAAAATACCCATAAGAATTCTTTGGATATCCTACAAACTTGCAGAGAACTGACCGTGCCTCGAGCTTGTCCGGATTTTGTCTTTTGACATAGGCCGGACAACCCCATATCTTAACTCGTTTAAAATATGGTCTCTTCCCACTCCATATCTCATATGGTGTGGTAGGTACAGATTTAGATGGAACTTGATTTAATAGATATGCTGCTGTCTCCAGCGCATATCCCCAGAAGGAGATAGGTAACTCAGCTGTGCTCATCATAGAGCGCACCATATCTAATAGGGTGCGGTTCCTCCGTTCAGATACACCGTTGTGCTGTGGTGTATATGGAGGAGTCAGCTGAGAGAGAATCCCATTCTCTTTTAGGAAGTCCAGGAATTCATTGCTCAAGTATTCACCTCCTCGATCAGATCGAAGGATTTTAATACTTTTTCCGGTTTGGTTCTCAACTTCTTGTTTATATTCCCTAAATTTCTCAAAAGCTTCTGATTTGTGTTTCATCAGGAACACATACCCGAACCTAGAGAGATCGTCAGTGAATGTAATGAAGTACGAAGAACCATCCCTGGCATGTGTAGACATGGGACCGCATACATCACTATGTATCAGTCCTAAGAGTTCGGTAACTCTTTCTCCGTGTCCCGTAAACGGAGTCTTGGTCATCTTGCCTTTGAGACATGACTGGCAAGTGTCATAGGATGAAAATTCAAACGGATTTAAATATCCATCCTTATGCAACTTAGCTAGTCGTGTCGCATTGATGTGACCCAGTCTACAATGCCACAAGAAGGATTCGTTGAGTTCAGAACTCTTCCTCTTGTGTGTGTTTGTTATGTTCAGGACTGTTGATTGGTTTAGAACATAAATGCCATTGCACAACGTGCCTGATCCAACCAACTTTTGGTTATGGAAAATGTTCATAACATTGTCCAGTAATGCAAAATTATATCCCTCTTTACTTAATAAAGAAACCGATATAATGTTGCATATCAGGTTCGGCATGTAATAGCATTCGTTCAGAACCAATGTATTACCAGTTGGTAATACAAGGTGATATTCCCCGACAGTCTTAGCTGCAACAATTGCACCATTTCCGACTCTAATGTCTTTATCACCTTCTCCAAGTTCTCTACCTTTCCTAAGCCCATGTAACTGATTACATATATGGGATCCCGACCCGGTATCCAATACCCAGGACGTAGAGCAAATGGAGAAACAGTTCTCAGTAACGAACACACCCGAAGAAAATGCATCAACATGTACTTTCTTCATTCGGGCGGCATGGGAAACCTGGTATTCCCCTATATCCTGTTCATTCCTATAACTCTTATAGGAAAGAACGGAACCAACGTTCCCCAGCACAGTATAACATGCGGGTTCGGTCAATACATCCATATTGTTATCTTGATTAAGGCATGAACTGGTCGCTACCTGGAGAGAGAGAGAAGAATACACTTAGCGTATGCTCGTGCAAGATCAGATTGGTTATTATCTTATCTAATCAGGATGGCTCCCACTGCTTGTTATCAAATCTTCCTTCAAACCCTAAAAGGAAAGACTAGCCGGGATTAATTACACACTACAAGTTCGCCAATCTTTCAGCCAGGCCAGTGTCGGTACTTTGAGGGAGGTCCCCCGTGCTTTCGCACGAACCTAATTAATGTAAACCTCGTTTTCCCAGAGGCGTAACCTCGTTAACACCTTTCTAGACACCTACTTGATCAGATAATTGCAATGTGTAAAACTCTCCCAGGAGTAACTCTTACTCGCAGCGGGTATCGGGATCCAACTATCTCATAGAAGGTATGCAATCTCATTGCAAATTTCAACACTTGAAATTCCCGATAATATTTTGCCCCGAACGATCTATGACCTTGACAAGGTCAACAAACCATAGACCGCAAGTCAAGTTCAACCCGTCATTTCTTGATTGAATCAAACCCACCCGCACGACCCTTGACAAGGTCAACAAGGTCGTACGACTACCCTAATCCAATCTGCATCATATGCATAAACAGACAAATACTAGTTAGCTACCGCACACTACGCCTTGACGGAGGTCAACAAACGTAGCACGAATACTAAGTAGGATTTATCTGAAATGACGGAGGGCTACGCAGGTTTTCATAAAACCATGAGCGTAATGAACTTGATATCGTTGTAGAATCAAATGAAGTTTTAAAATGGAGTGATTTTGAGGCTTTTCCAGTTTTGCTAAAGGAGTCACTCCCGGTGAAGGGATCTCGGTCCTTTCCTCGTCGAATGAGGTGCGGGATATATCATATATATCACTATGCAAAGCAAAAACCCAAAAGCAGTCAAAAGCAAACCGAGTGTGTAGCATCTACCAGTTATTGCTAAAGGAGTCACTCCCGGTGAAGGGATCTCGGTCCTTTCCTCATCGAATAAGGTGCAGGGTATATCATATATACCGCTATGCAAAGCAAGAACTGTAGCTACCTGTTTTATTTAAAATCTGATTCTACAACATCTTAGGTTTCTTATCTTTCATTAATCACATTAATGAAGTCCCATCATTTAAATACCTAAACATCACAGATAGATATGACGTACACTTATGCCATCCGCATTCGCCTCGATGTCCCCTCGTGCACCGTTAGGTTAGGTAACTAACGACAGAGCAGGGCAGGGCTAGCGCGGGTGTAAAACATAAGTAACGTCTATATAATATATCATATATATCATATACTAAATCTATCATAGAATCGCATCACAGATATCGCAGCAGAATGAACATATGAAATATTGGATATACTAGGACGTCCGTGTTTTCAATACGAGCCAGTATAAAACACGGATTCCACGGTCATGATGAATAGCCAATCCCACACCCCTAGACCCCTACGAGAGCGGCAAGCAACCCTGCCAATTCTAGGGTTAGGAGACCCGGACTCGACTCCTCGAGTTGGTCTCCCACTGGACCCCAGAACCCGGTTACTTGTGCTCCCCTCCTTGGGTCTATCCTAGTGCAGAAAAGTAAATAATATACAAAGGGTGACATCTTCCGCTACCTGGAAGTGCCCCAAATAAAAGAATATTACATACAAGTTTTTACATGAATGAAAATGAAAAAACACTCATCTCACATAAAAACCCCCGGCTATTCGATTACGACGATCCAATATAACATATCCAGCAACACATAACATCACATGTCATCAACGTAAGTAAGTATGCATACCCCAATTGTCCTTGACGTATAGCAACGAAACCGGCGATATGTACATACTACACTTACGGTCACAGAAAAGAAAGTGTAAAACTACAACAATTGGAATCCGCAACTACTTTAGACATCACATGCCTAACAGTTACAAACCCCGCATTTTAGTCTCATTATCGAAAACTCTTTTCAATATCCAATGAAACTAAACCGCTAGATTTGCAACATTCATCCAGTTATCTCATAACCTTTTGTGAATTCCAATTATTGTATCCAATTCCGGATAAATAGAATATATTAAACTTTCCGATCGAACATTCGAACACCCAAGTTTTCCCGACACCGATCAACACATGAAATAGGTTCAAAGACATTCACTCCATACCTCAGTACCAACGGTCCAGCCGTAGAAGGGTCAAGCCAACGCCTCACATGTGGCACGCCGTACTGCCCCAAACCCGAAGGTTCAAAGGGCAGTTCAAGACGGTCACATAATCGAGTTAAGGTTTGTTGTCTTCTAGAGGGACCATCGCGTTACTTGCACTACTGAGAACGTCCTTAAACCATACAATAATCCAACACTTGGATATTCCGGCAGGGGGAAAACCTGGGTATTTATATCCGGTCGAACTCTTTAACATATTCTAAAATTTATCCGGAAAACCACACAGACAAAATTTGATACCCCGATCGAAACACCGAATCCCCAAAATAACTCAGAAAAATACAACTCTTGAAAAATTATCAAAAATATCCAGGAAACCCAGAACAGTATACTGTGAATTACTGTACAAAATTGGACGACAGAAACGACAAAATGGCCGCGCTTCCGCCGCATGAGCCATGCTCGTGCCGCGGAAACGCGGTGGAAAAGTTGAATCAGGTCCACGAATTTTACAGTAATTCTTAGAAAACCCTGCTTGATTTTCTGGACATTTTTAATCTTGAAAAATCCCAGATTTTAAAATTTGTACAGAGAGCAATATTGGATCGGGGTTTCGGGTTCGTTCGGACTTCAATTTCCGTCTGGACTTCGCCTAAGGCTCTAGCTAGGCTCTGATACCAGCGAAAGGTTCCTAGGCACCCTAGTGGGTTCTCACAAGGCATCGCACATGCCAAATTAAAATTTTTAGTGCCGAGAAACCCTAGACTACGGATCTTTAGACTAGAATATTAGGCGAAACAATATAGCTAGTTAACAGTTAACTACTCGGATACGGAATTACAACCTTTGTAGATCCGGATATCCACCTCCACGGCTCCGCAACGACGTCTCCTCGCTGTCCAAGTCGAACCCCGGGCTCAAGCGTCGGCTTCGTCGGAGAATCGGGTGAGCTAGGTCGCCGGCTTCGGGTCAAAGACGATCTACGTCGAGGCATCGCAAGTTCAAACTCCGACTTCACAAACTTGTGAAATTTGTGAAGTAAACACACTCTACAACTTGGCTAGAGGTAGAGGGTGAAGAAATAGGAGATGGGTTCTCTTTAGATTTGGATTTTGCTCACTAGATCATAAGTTGCCATTGATGGCATGAAGGTTGCTCACTTGAAGAAGAAGGAGAAGATGAGCTAGAATAATGATAAGTCTTATAATAAAAATAAATATAAATCAAATACTTATCATAACTTGAACTAGGGTCAAGTGTAGAGAATTAACCATGGTCACTTTGATGGGTTAGGGTTAAGCATGAAGATAAGGATGGTTAGCAAAGTCAAAGCTTCATGAAGCTTCAATATAAAACAAACTTAGCCACCATTCTTATCATATTCTTTTCCAAATAAATAAATAAACAAATAAATAAATAAATGAAAATGCAAAACCCTAATTATCATATTAACCATGGATTAATTTTATACACTTAACTAAATGATCAAGTATCATCAAATATGATACAAAAAGTGCACGAAAGTATATCACATATACAATGTGCAATCCTAGTGAGAAAAATCCGTTTAAAGTGAACCAATACTAGTCAATGCAATGCAATATATCAAATATATAATTATGCATTAAATCATTAAATCAACACTTGATTCAATGATCCGGTCATGTCGCACATAACCGACTAGTATTCTATGCATCGATTTATCGAATCAATGATTCGATAACTAGGTCATATCGAATATAACCAATCGAAACATATATCGCGAGAATGAAATGCGGTATCACATACACGCATTATTCTCGGTCCTGCACATATCTCATATGCGCTCCTATTTCGTTTCGCTTGAGCCAGGAAACCTCTGTGTAGGACTCTAAAGACTCGTCAATACGCCGGTAGCAGATGATGATCATATCAAGCACCCACAAGCCGCAAGCGGTCTGCTAAACGTAACGGCCACCCGGGTATTGAGCGATCAGAAGATCGACGAGCTAACCCGCTCACACTCCTGCGAATCCGACCGGTAACACTTACCATACAGTCAAGTCTCTTCGTCTGAAACGTCGCATATCAAGTCTAGGGGTGGTATACGTCAGACCCCAATAACCCGATAAGTCATGCCGATGTGAGGCTCGTAACGGGTCGAGAAACTACTGGTAACACTTACCAGCAAATCTCTGATCAGCCCTGGCCAGGGACTTCCCTGCTACGGCCAATCGAGCACAGCGCAACATCAACCCCCAATACCGGGAGAGACGAAACCCCTCCTATCGCTCATTGCCTCCATGTGACTCGGGACTGTACCCAAAGACCACCGTTTTGCACGCCCTTATGGACGTGGTAAGGTGGAGATCAAAGCACAGTGGGAATCACACGAGACTCTATGACGATCTCGGGTCTACAGACTAACCTGTACAAGTGTCACCTGAGAACTGCCATCTGACGTGAGGTATAATACCATCTGGGAGTTCTCGGCGAGTCCGTCCAGTGTACCCAGTCTGCACTGAGCACCCGTATACCATCTCTGATGTCAAACATCAATGGATATGGGATCATCCATCGCCCATCACATGGATCGAGAAGCGTATACGCTAGTCTACTCTGGTATATCGATGCCCCGTCTCGATTACACCCACGACTAGGGACCTTGAAGGATGTACTTATGGACTACCATGTCCCCACTAGTATGATCTGCATCATAGTCCAGGTAGTCAAGTACAAATCCTAAGGGCTTTACCAACATGTAACTATAAGACAGTATAAAGAGACTAGTGTACATGTTAAAATAAATGGTAACCAGATAGCATACTATCATGTCGAGCAAGAAAGTCATCACTATATATGTCCAAGCATCCAATATAATATACAACATCTGTACAATACTGGCCTCTAGGGCATACATACAACTAACAGATGGGCAGGTAGAGACCTATAAGGCAAGACTTGTGGCGAAAGGTTTTCGTCAAAGACCAGGTTTGGACTATGACGAAACTTTTTCGCCCGTAGCCATGCTTAAATCCATTCGGATCCTACTTGCTATTGCTGCTCACTACGACTATGAAATCTGGCAGATGGACGTTAAAACAGCATTTCTAAATGGAGATTTAGAAGAATGCGTTTATATGGATCAGCCAGAGGGCTTCATTGACAGTGGGAGCAGCGAGAAAGCATGTAGATTGCTTAAATCCATATATGGGTTAAAGCAGGCATCTCGGAGTTGGAACATCTGTTTCGATGATGTTATCAAAGAGTTTGATTTCATCAAAAATCCAGATGAACCTTGTGTTTATAGGAAGGCTGTAGGAAGAGCTGTCACATTTCTCGTATTGTACGTGGATGACATTCTTCTGATAGGAAATGATATTCCTATGCTACAGTCGGTCAAATCATTCTTATCACTGAGGTTCTCCATGAAGGACCTGGGTGATGCCACATACATCCTGGGCATAAGGATCTATAGGGATAGATCCAAAAAGTTATTGGGATTGTCCCAAACCAGGTACATCAACACCATCCTAAAAAGGTTTAGTATGGAAGACTCCAAGCGGGGTGCCTTACCCGCTTGCTATGGAGTCACTCTCTCCAAGGATTCTTGTCCAAAGACCGATGAAGAGAGAGCTCGCATGAGCATTATACCTTATGCTTCGGCAGTAGGATCTATAATGTATGCGATGTTATGTACACGCCCAGATGTAGCTTATGCACTTAGTGTTGTAAGCAGGTATCAATCCAACCCAGGGGAGAACCACTGGACAGCTGTGAAGAACATTCTTAAGTACTTACGAAGGACTAAAGAATTGTTCTTGGTGTATGGTAATACAGACCTCCAAATGGAGGCCTTTACCGATTCGAGCTTCCAGAGCGATAAGGATGACAACAAATCTATCTCAGGGTTTGTATTTACCCTCAATGGAGGGGCGGTAAGTTGGAAGAGTTCCAAACAAGATACCGTTGCAGACTCTACGATGGAAGCTGAGTACATTGCTGCAAATGATGCCGCCAAGGAAGCCGTCTGGATGAAGAAGTTCGTCTCGGAGCTAGGAGTAGTTCCAACCATTATTGATCCAATACCTTTGTATTGTGACAATAATGGGGCAATGGCGTTAGCCAAGGAGCCCAGATCCCATCAGCGGTCCAGACATATCCTGAGGCGCTTTCATTTGATCCGGGAGATTGTAGATCGCCGTGAGATCGAGATTAAGAGAGTAGACACAAAGAACAACGCCGCGGATCCACTCACCAAGGCCCTCCCTCAGCCACAGCATGAGCGACTTTTTGAGATGTTGGGTATGAGATACGCCAATAACTGGCCTTAGTGCAAGTGGGAGATTGTTGGATATATGTATGCCCTAGAGGCCATTATATGATAGTGGATGTATCTATACATGTATATATATTCAGTTTGCATTCTTGCTCGACATGATAGTATGCTATCTGGTTCTTCTTTATCCGACATGTTTATTTGATCATGCTTCTATTCATTCATACATGCTGATAAAGCCCTGAGGATATCGGCTTGACTACTCTGATTATGATGCAGATCATACTAGTGGGACATCTGTAGTCTATAAGCGTATCCTGGAACGTCCCTAGTCGTATGTATATCGAGACGGGGCATTGATATACCAGAGTAGACTAGCGTATATGATACTAGACCCATACGATGGGCGATGAATGTTCCCACATTCATCGATGTTTGACATCAAGATCATATACGGGTGCTCAGTGGTGACTAGGTACACTGGATGGACTCACCGAGAACTCCTATATGGAATTATATCTATCGTCGGATAGCAGTTCTCAGGTGACACCGGTACAGGTTAGTCTGTAGACCCGAGATCGTCATAGAGCCTTGTGTGTTCTCCCACTGTACTTTGATTACCACCCTACCACGGCTCTACTGAGTCCTGCAAGCAGGTGGCCGTTGGGTACAGTCTCGAGACACACGAAGGCAATGAGCGATAGGAGGGGTTTCGTCTCTCCCGATATTGGGAGTTGATGCTGTACTGTGCCTGACTGGTTATAACAGCAAGTCCCTGGCCAAGGCTGCTGAGATTTGCTGATAAGTGTTATCAGTAGTTTCTCGATCTGTTATAGACCATTCACCGGCACGACTTATTGAGTTATTAGGGTCGACGTGACCATCCCTAGGCTCGATATGCAGCATATCTGACGAAGAGACCGGACTGTACGGTAGTGTTGCCGGATGGCTCGACGGGAGTTGTAACAGGTTCACTTGTTTTCTTCTAATCGCTCAATACCCGGGTGGCCGTTACGTTTAGCTGACCGCTTGCGGCTTGCGGGTGCTTGATATGATCATCACCCACTGCCGGCGTATTGACGAGTCTTAGAGTCCCACATAGGAGTTACCTAGTCCAGGCGAAAAGTTGTGGTGCGCATATGCGATATGCACTTGGACCCGATTAAAATGCGTGTATAGGATACCGTATATTAATTGGGCGGCTTGCTAATGGTCGGGTCATATGTGATATGACCGGATTAGTGAATCAAGTGTTGATTCATCATTAGTTTCTCACTACAAATCCTATCTTGCTTATTTTGGATGCATGCATGCATGTATGCATTCATACTTGTTCATACACATATTGATGTGCAAGCACACATACATACATACATCAATTTTTATCATGGTTGTTTATACAATGAGAATGGTGGATATATAAGAATTACACCATGGTTATTTTTGTATTATTATTGGATTTAAATTAAAGCAAAAGAAAATGAAAAATGGGTTAAATCATTTAAGAGTTTCTACACTCTTCTAAACTCTACCATGCTCACCTAACTTTTAACCCATGGTTTATTTTCTTATTATGCTTTTAACTTAAATCAAATGATACCTTTAAATCTAACCATGGTTGGTTATGAGAAAGAAAAATATATATAGTCATTTTTCTTTTCTCTTTCAAGAATAATTCATTCTCTTCTTCCACCATCTTCATCAACCTCCATGCTTTGCTCTCTAGTTCTTATAAGAGAGTAAAATACTCATAAAAATAGGATTTTGAAGTGAGATCCATAGCCGCAACATCATTCTAATCAAGTTTAGCCGACTTGATTAGAGTGTTCTCTTGGTTTTTCCAAATTTGCTAGCTTGGACGGGAAACTCCGGGTGGATCGTCGTGGACGTAGGAGGACAACAAGAAGACCTTCTTCCAACACCCAAAGAGCCTAAGGAGTGAAGCAAAAACGGGAGCTACAAAGGTTGTAGCCTTCAAACCCTAATCTTTACTTGCTTATAGTTTTATAACCCTAATTTCTAGGATCGATCCCCTTACATGTTAGTTTAGCACCTTAAAAATTGAAACTTTGGGTCATGTGATGCTATAAAACTCTTCATAGGGTGCTATACTAACCTTACAGTTCTAAATCAAAATACAGTTCTAAACATACAGAACACACACAAGAGGAAAAGTTCAGAAATGAACAAAGCCTTCCTGTGACATGTTGGAGATTCACGGTGTCGTACTTTTGAAAGGATATGGTCAATATCGGATATGTCGGTTTTTCAATAAAAAGTAATGCACGACGTGATTCTCGAGTTATAAAAATACCGCAAGTGCACGGTACGTTGATAAAAGCCGGCAAGTACGGGTCGATCCACAGGGAGTGGATATCATGACATTCTTTTGAGTTAGAAAACAATGGTTTTGAGTTCAAGTTGTCACGTTTTTATACAGATGAAACAATGAAGGGATAAAGTGATATTTATGGAAAACTTAAGCTAAGATTTGGTAAATTGAAATACGGCGTTACCCCCAACTCTCAATCTTGATTCAAAGTCCATTTCTACTTTCTAATTGACTTAAAAAGGCATGATGCATCTATCCCGATAACAAGTATCGTTTTAGGATACGATATCAACATTAGGTGCAAGAGAAACTAAAAATTTAAAGTTTTAAGATGAAATTAGCATGAAATGAGCTAAAGGAAGTTTGCAAGCATAAAACATATGCTTGTATGGCTACATGTTTTATCTAGCAGTTTACTACACTTAGCTAAATTTCATACTCCTTTCAACTTCAATTCTTAATATAACAACAATAAAATGTAAAGAAAGAATATGATATATATTAAGGTTGATTTGAAACCATTCAAAACAATATATCCTATCAAGCAAGACATAATAACATTGCATATATTAAGAAAAGAAGTGCAAAAAAGTTAAGAATCAAGAAGGAGGGGTTGGAAGGCAAGCCATTCAACAACCTACCTCACCATAGCCCAAGAGCAAACTACTCACACATCATATAATGAAAGCACAACTGAATAAATATAAAAGAAAATGAAATAGAGAAAAGATACAAGAATCAAACTTGAACTCAATGAAGCTTTTATTATAATGGTATCCAAGTACAAGCAAAATAAGTTCAAATACCAAAATCTAATTTTGCAAGTTCAAAGATAGAAGTTGCAAGACCAAAGGAAGGCAAAGAACTCAATCTAATGACAAGAGCTACAAAATCAAACTAGTTACAAGTTGTGAAAAATGTGTACAAAGTATCTCCCCAAAAGTATATCCTTCTCCTTGCTCTCTGTTCTGGTATTTATAGGCACAAAATCAGAACAAACAAACAATAAAATAATGATGATGTGACAACAAGAGATGACCGAAAGAAAGATGGAGCGTTTTGCACATGCTGGGGCCGGCGGCGCCGACAATTTGGAGAATCTCGCTGGTTTTGTGTTGACATTTGGGGCTCGTATTTGTGTGGTGATCTTGTGTGCTCTCCATGATCTCACTGGTAATGTTTGATTTTTTTATATAAGCTTGTGTTGAACTCAGTAGATTTGGAGGGAAAATGTCGCTTTAAATCACATCATATATATTTTCTTCACTCATCACACATACTCACTTGTCTTACCACTTGCACAAGTCATGATTTGTATGCCCACTTGTGCAAGGCATCCCTACCAAAGTTCATACATCAAAAGAGCTTGTGTTCATACTTGTATTGTGTTTGACCATTTTGCATAAAAAATATGTACACTTACATGTTGCAAAAAGAGAAACTCTTTTAATATTGATCGGTTTTCTGTTCCAGTTGCACCGTCGGCTTACAAATGACGTATCCGTGCATTTGAGTGTGTTTTCATTGTTTTGTCACGAATACCTGTAATCTGTATTTATTGAGCAGACACGGGTTAATAGTACCGATATATCACAAAATTAATAATGAATGAGTGGTATAAAAATGCAGTTTTTCATGATGAACAAATACCCCCAAACTTATCTTTTGCTCGTCCCGAGTAAAACAAAATTCTAACCTCACTTTCTCAGGGAACGCAATTGCACCGAGCTCGTACAACAAGCCGTTAAATCTCCAGGTATCTCTAGTAGGAGGAATGTTGTCTCCTGAGGGTTTTATGCGGATTAAACCCACAAAATCCCATCAAGTTAGTTTCATAAAATAACTATCAATTCTAATCCTCGTGTCACGACCCGTAGGGTACGGAACATGACTGGCACTTAAGTTACGAAACGTCTCAAGGCGTCCGTAAAATAAGTAAGCTAAAACCCAGAAATCAAACCAAAATCAGACGAGTGAAGGAAAACCAATCAATTGAAAGCGAGTTTATCAAATAAGTCATATCAAGCCTTTTTAAAAAACAATATCAATTTTTCCGAAAATTTCGGCAGAGTCTCCTTTGTAAATACTGGCCCCCAAAATGGATACAACAAGAATATATATGAATACAACAAAAAGGCATCCCCAAGCGGGAGCTAGCTCTTCGCCACAAGGCAGTCACAAATCCCACGCAATATAAATCAGCAATATGCAAAATAAAGCATAAAAAGGCATAAGTAAGAAGCAACATGTCGGCTCAAGTGAGCTTGACCCCAAAATACAACATAAAAGCCCACAAATCTCACAGTCTAGTCTCTACGTCAATATACAACAATACTGGTAGATACAGTAGATGGAGTACTCTAGATACAAAGAATATACAAGGTGGTACAAAAATAATAATACAACCCACCTACGAGCAAAAGCCTCGAGTCCAGGCAAAATAAGCAAGTGCGCCCGCCGCTACTGTACTGACGGAGCGGACCTGCAAAAGGCTGTGGTACAACGGGGGTGAGTTGCCAACTCGTGAGTAATAAATAATATCCATAGAGGTTATCGCAAGTATGCATACAAGAATCCTAGCATCTATAATACAGGTATGGCAGGATATACTAGCGGGTATGTATGCAATATGAATATACTAGCAGGTATGTATGCAATATGAATATACTCGTGATCTGCGTGTGTAAGTATAAGAAATCATCTTTTTCCTTTAGGAATCTCTTTTGAAATATCAGCACAATACCAATAGAATCAACCATAATCCGTGTCCAGCAACGACACCTCAAAACTGTCTCAAATCTCATATATCCATATCGTAGTATCTCTGGCCTCAGCCGTTCGGCTGACCCATCTCAAATATCAATATCTCATCATCTCGCAGCCACGGTCGGTATCCTCTGGATATCCGCCGTGCCAAAACAGTCACCGGTAGGTAGTCTATCCCCTGCCAGGCTCAACGTCAGCAACACGACCTTCTTGTCCCGGGGTACCTTACCGGGCCCACCATGTACCCGAGACGGTTCATCCAACTACTCGAAACGGGTCTCGAAAACCACAGCAAACTCATGGTGGATGATACTTACATCACTAGAAAACCGCAATTTACATATTTTTTTAAAAAGTAATAAGTTTAGAAATTTTGCGGCTTTCCCCCGAAATCCAGAAATATCATAAAATCTCAAGAAATCCTCATAAATGCATATGTCAATGATAATGAATGCATATGGTATCAATAATCAAGTTGCGATGTATGATTAATAGACTAGGCATGAACAAATAATATGATGAGGTACATGCACATGAATAGCAATCCTACGATTTCATTTTAAGGAATTAAAGGCAATAGCATAGGTTTAAGCATCAATTATAGTAAAAGGTTTCAAATTATAGGTTATCTAGTGTGGTGGCATGGCAATTACCAGGGCGTGTGTGTAAGCATGAATAATGCTCGTGCTGCATATAAAAACCCTGGCAATGGTGCAGGTGTCCTATATAATGGGTTCGCATATGTATGTCAAATAAAGCATGGATGTAGTTACTAATATTACTAGAAATCTTAAACTACTTAAACTATCGGGCGACTTGCGCCATCCAAACGATAGTCCCCCGTAGATGTTACATCTACTCACCGGAATCCCTACCTAGCTACGTCCAATCACCGCCTTTCCTTTTCGTGCCGCGTCCGAAGTCTCCGCGATCGAACCTGGAATTTGCACCAATACCAAACATAAGGTTATATATCATGAAACGACGCAAATCCCAAACGAAACATCAACGCTCACGAGTTAGGTACAACGTGCATAAGGTGCGCGGAACACACATGAAAATCACAAAAACTAACTATAACCGTCGTTTTGGGCGCCCGGCAAAACTAAAACCCGATCACACAAAATTCCGCACTCACACATCCTAAATGTCATAGGATATGCTAAAAATATAAACAAGTTATCACAAATAATTTATCACATAATTTTATATAAAAACTAGTAAGCATTTACATTCCAAAAATCGGTGCAAATATCGCCGATTTGCGACAAAAAAGACTACAACCTAGCATAAACATCCAACCGCATAACTAGTTAGCCACAACACTATAATTACAACACAATAACCATGCTTCAAACCTATTTCCATACACAAACCCCTTTCTTGATTTTTGTAATTAGCAAACACAATCAAAATTTCACGCTAAATTAACTTAGATTAGCAAAATTTGAAGCCACTAAAGCAAAGTAACCTCATTAACTTAGGTTAGCAACCAACTAGATAGCAAAATAGATTTAATTAACTAATTAATGGTGTGCTAAAAACCCTAGTTAAAAACAAACTACTCTCTTAGAAACTAGATTAGAAATTAGCTAAACTTTTAACACTAAAACCATATAATTAAAGGAATTTAGCCACAAGTGTTGAATGGGTAAGAATTATACCTCAATTTCTATGGATCAAGCATGGTGATTTGCCTCTAAAAATGCCTCCTTTCCACATGTTTTCAACTAAAATAGGCTTGAGAAGAGATAGCACAAGGATTTGTTTTGGTTTTGTGAAGAAATTTGTGGATTTATATGGATTTTGAGGTGGAATTTGATGAGTTTAGAAGGAAATGAGAGGGGAAATTTTGGGGGCTGATTTCCTGTAGTGGTCTCGGCTGAAGGGAGTGGGGGAGAGTGAAGGAAAAGTGTGGAGGAAGTTTCAAAGTCAAAAGACCAAGTCAAACAACAAAACCCATACTCTAATTAATATACTTTAATCCTCCACATATCATTTCACCACAAGAATTGAAATAAAAAAAAAGGATGGGGTTTCCTGCTGTGGTGGGGCCAGCCACGAGAGGAGAGGAATGAGTGAGAGTGATTTTACAAAAATTTCTATGCAAAAGACCCCCCCACAAGTCCAAAATTGCGAGTTTTAGCTTAAATTAAATAAATTTCGTTTTCAATAAAAAAATAATTAAAACTTGAAATAAAATACTAAAAATTATATTACAACTAGATTTTAATTAACATGATTTTAAAGCTTAAAATTAGCCCATTTAAATTTGTATTTATCGCTAATTTAATGTATTTTCTTACCGGCTTAAAATAATATTAAAAATTGAAAAATTAGGGAAAATTTTTAAACGACCAGAATTTTATATGTAACTCATTAGATACTAAAAACTAGCAATTACCTATCCAAATTAGGTATAATTAGGCCTTAAACTGCAAAATAACAAAAAAGACGATTTACGGAAAAATACCAAATTTTCACCGATTTTCGGGAAAACACCAAAACGACATTTCAAGGCGTTACAATCTTCCCCCCTTAAAGAAATTCGGTCCCCGAATTTAAAAATATAACTACGCGTACTTTCAAAGAGATGGGGATATTTTTTCCTCATCTCGTCCTCGGTCTCCCAGGTGACCTCCTCGCTGCTCGGGCCATGCTAAAGGACCTTGACGGTTGGTATAACTTTCGATCTCAACCTCTTCACCTGCCGATCCAGGATGACCACCGGCTGCTCTGCAAAAGAAAGGTCGCACTCTAGCTGGACTGTCGGGTGCTGAATCGCATGCCAAGGGTCGTGAAGGTACTTGCGGAGCATCGAAACATGGAAGACGGGGTGAACATCGGGAAAGCTGGGTGGAAGAGCCAAACGATACGCAACTGCGCCGACACGCTCGAGGATCTCGAAGGGACCCACAAATCTGGGACTAAGCTTTCCTTTTCGCCCAAATCGCATCACGCCTTTCATCGGAGAGACCCTTAGAAAAACATGATCGCCAACTGCGAACTCTAGTCTGCGACGGCGCCTGTCTGCATATGATTTCTGCCTGCTCTAAGCCACTCTCATCCGGTCTCGAATCAACTGTATCTTCGCTGTCGTCTCCTCAACAAGCTGCAGCCCCAATATACTGCTCTCGCTAAGCTCGGTCCAACAGACGGGCGATCTGCATCTCCTCCCATACAATGCCTCGAAAGGTGCCATCTGAATAGTATCCTGGAAGCTGTTGTTGTAGGAGAACTCCACTAAAGGTAAATGATGATCCCAGCTACCTTCGAAGTCTAAAATGCACGCTCGGAGCATGTCCTCAAGAGTCTGAATGGCCTGCTCTGACTGGCCGTCTGTCTGCGGATGAAATGCTGTGCTGAAACTCAAACGGGTGCCCAATGCCTCCTGAAGTCTCTGCCATAGTCGGCTGGTAAACTGGGTGCCTCTGTCGGACATGATACACGTCGGGACTCCATGCAGTCGTACAATCTCGTCGATGTATATCTGGGCATACTGAGCAAAACCGAAAGTGGTCTTCACTGGCAGGAAGTGAGCCGCTTTCGTCAATCGATCCACGATCACCCAAATGGAGTCGTACCCTCGACTGGTCCTGGGTAGACCCACCACAAAGTCCATCGAAATCTGCTCCCATTTCCACTCCGGAATGGGCAAAGGCTGCAACTCTCCCGCGGGCCTCTGGTGCTCGGCCTTGACTTGCTGACAAGTCAGGCATCTCGATACGAAGTCTGTGACATCCCTCTTAATCCCGTCCTACCAGTAAACATCTCGCAAATCGTGGTACATCTTGGTGGAACCCGGATGAACGCTGTATGTCGATCTATGCGCCTCCTCAAGAATCTCACGCCGCAGCCCCTCGGAATCTGGTACGCATAATCGAGTCCCAAATCGCAGTACTCCCTGATCATCGATCACGAACTCGGAATCTCTGCCCTGCCTAATCTGCTCCATGATCTCTGAAAGACGGTCATCGCTGGGCTGTGCCTCTCGAATACGGTCAAATAACTGCGGACGTGCACGAACATGCGCAAGCTGTCCCCCTGTCGTAGTGAACTCGAACTCAACCCGGCTGTCGCATAAAGTCTGCCAATCTGCCGACGACTGCCTCTGTACTGCGGGCAAACAAGATAGACTACCCCCGGGCCTCCTGCTCAAAGCATCCGCCACTACATTAGCCTTGCCCGGGTGATACAAAATCTCGCAATCATAGTCCTTTACTAGTTCCATCCAACGACGCTGTCTGAGATTCAGGTCTCGCTGCTGAAATATATACTTTAAGCTCTTGTGATCAGTGAATATCTGACACGACTCGCCGTATAGGTAATGTCGCCAGATCTTAAGTGCAAAGACCACTGCAGCCATCTCCAAATCGTGAGTGGGATAGTTCTGTTCATGTTTCTTCAACTGTCGCGAAGCATACGCGATCACCCTGTCATGCTGCATCAATACGCACCCTATCCCCACTCGTGAAGCGTCACAATAAACCACGAATCCGCCTGATCCTGAAGGCAAAGATAATACCGGCGCCGTAGTCAAACAAGTCCGTAGCTGCTGGAAACTGTGCTCGCACTCCTCCGTCCGATCGAAAGGAACTCCCTTCCGGGTCAATCCGGTCAAAGGTGCAGCAATACGGGAGAAATACTGAACGAATCGCCTGTAGTAGCCAGCCAGGCCTAGGAAACTGCGGATCTCCGTAACTGATGTCGGTCTGGGCCACTGCTGAACGGCCTTAATCTTCTTCGGGTCCACACATATGCCATCTCTCGTAATCACGTGACCCAAGAATCCGACGCTGTCCAACCAGAATGCACACTTGGAAAATTTTGCGAAAAGCTGGTGCTCCCTCAAAGTCTGCAACGTAATCCGCAAGTGCTGCTCGTGCTCCTCTCTGCTCCAGGAGTACACCTAGATATCGTCGATAAACACGATGATGAACAAGTCAAGATACGGCCTGAATGTGCGGTTCATCAAATCCATGAATGCAACTGGGGCGTTGGTGAGTCCGAACGACATCACCAAAAACTCATAGTGGCCGTAGCGCGTGCAAAAAGCTGTCCTCGGTATATCCTCCTGTCGAACCCGCAGCTGATGGTACCCTGATCGCAAGTCGATCCTCGAAAAATACCCCGCACCCTGAAGCTGGTCGAACAAATCATCAATGCGTGGAAACGGATATCTGTTCCGCACGGTAACCTTGTTCATCTGGCGGTAGTCGATACATAAGCACAAACTTCCGTCCTTCTTCTTGACAAACAGGACCGGAGCACCCCACGGAGAAACACTCGGTCGAATAAGCCCTTTATCTAACAATTCCTGCAACTGGTCCTTCAGCTCTCTAAGCTCTGCCGGGGCCATCCGATAAGGCGGTATAGAAATAGGCCCCGAGCTGGGAATCAAATCGATGCAGAACTCAACATCGCGCTCAGGCGGTAGCCCAGGCAGCTCCTCAGGGAAAACATCAGGGAACTCACAAACAATCGGGACCCGGTCCAACGGAACCTCTGTAGCTCGAGTATCACAAATATACGCTAAGAATCCCTGACATCCCTTCCGCAAGTGCTGATCAGCGCGAAGAGACGAAATCAAGCTGGGAAGGGTGACGCTGCGGTCTCCCTGAATAACAAGGACTGGCTTTCCCGGAAAGCTAAATTTGACTGCCTTCTCACAGCAGTCCACAGAAGCATAACAAGTGGCTAGCCAATCCATGCTCAGAAGCACATCAAAGTCCAACATATCGAGGAGAACCAAATCAACCGATGAGTCCCTCTCCCCGATATGAACGGAACACAATCGAAACACAAAACGAGCGACAAACGACTCGCCTACCGGGGTAATAACAACAAGCGGCTGATCTAACGATGACGACTCACGGCCCAACATCGGTGCAAAGTGTGTAGATACGTACGAATGTGTGGAACCTGGGTCGAATAATACCCGCGCATCGAAAGAACAAACTGGCAAGGTACCTGCTACAACGGCGTTGGATGCCTGCGCATCCTGCGGCGTCAAAGCAAAAACTCGGGCCTGACCCCTACCAATAATTGGCTGTCCTCGGCCTCGGCCTCCTCGTCCTCTCTGGATCGGACCGCCACGTCGACGGCCTCTGGGTGCATCGAACTGTCGTGGAGCATCGCCAGTGATAGGAAGTAGGGCTCTCTGAGGAGGAGGTGGTGGTGATGGTGGTAGGGTCACATGTGGAACTGTCGCTGCTCCCTGTCGTCTCACTGGACAGTCTCTGATACGATGGTGCGGACTCCCGCACCCAAAACATCCTGGCGACGGCTGCTGTCCCTGTGGATATGAACCATATAACTGACCCCGTCCAAATCCTCTGCCAGACCCATCTCTCGGAAAGAATCTGGCGCGCTGTCTCTGCGACGGCACATCGGTGCGAATCCTCTTCGGCCCAGAAACGGCCGAAGTCTGTGATATGCGTGCCTCCATCCGTAATGCCGTATCCATAGCAGCTGAATAAGTGTCGAAGTGCTGGGCGCCAATAGCAAGAAATAGCTGGGTGTCAAGTCCCTGCACGAACCTCTTCACTATCTTCTCTTCGGTATCCACCAAATACAGAGCATATCGGGTAACTGCGTGAACTGGACATCATACTCAGACACTGTCATCCCTGGGGTCTTGATCAAGGCCTCAAAACTACGAGCTCTGGCGTCACGAACGCTCTCCGGAAGGAAACGAGCTAGAAAGACTGCTGTAAACTCGGCCCAAGTCATAGGCGGTAGACCTACAGCTCGACCTCTCAAGACTGACTCCCACCATGTCTGCGCGAGGCCCTCTAGATGGAAACTCGCAAGCTCTACCCATCGATCATTCGAACATCTCAGCGAACGGCAGATCCTAGCTAAACTGTCAAGGAACGTCTGTGGGTCCTCCGCTGCCTCGGTGCCGGTGAATACTGGAGGTTTCAGCCTCATGAAATCCTGTAAAGAAACCGGAATGGCCATGATGGTAGTAGTAGGAGCAGGTATCATAGTCGTCTGGGATGTGGTAGGTACGTCCTTCGGCCTCGGTGCACGACTGGACGCTACTAAGGACCCCACCATCTGTCGCAACTCCTGCACGCCTCCCATCATCTGTCGCAGCTCCTCCATACCGGACTCAAGCCTATCCATACGTCCTGGAGAAGGCAGATCAGTCTATCCCTGCGGTGTAGGCATGCCACCCTGCTCAGTCCTCGTCTCGGACGAGCCAGCTCGAATCTCGTCTCGGGCGGCAGCCCTCTGCGCTCTCGTAGCCTTCGGCGGCATAGTGGCTGTTACAAGAACAGGATGATAAGAACAGTGCAATAGAATCACAGGATACACGGAATTGAAGAAGGAATTTCAAGCAAGTATATCATAAAGTCACCTAGGCGGAGTACCGTATCGCAAGTATGCCGCGGACATACGCACGCTACGTTACCCTGCTTAAGTCACTTACTCCATCTACCAAGGGTCATCCTACACTCAAAAAGGTAAAACCTATCGCTCTGATACCAACTTTGTCACGACCCGTAGGGTACGGAACATGACTGGCACTTAAGTTACGAAACGTCTCAAGGCGTCCGTAAAATAAGTAAGCTAAAACCCAGAAATCAAACCAAAATCAGACGAGTGAAGGAAAACCAATCAATTGAAAACGAGTTTATCAAATAAGTCATATCAAGCATTTTTAAAAAACAATATCAATTTTTCCGAAAATTTCGGCAGAGTCTCCTTTGTAAATACTGGCCCCCAAAATGGGTACAACAAGAATATATATGAATACAACAAAAAGGCATCCCCAAGCGGGAGCTAGCTCTTCGCCACAAGGCGGTCACAAATCCCACGCAATATAAATCAGCAATATGCAAAATAAGCATAAAAAGGCATAAGTAAGAAGCAACATGTCGGCTCAAGTGAGCTCGACCCCAAAATACAACATAAAAGCCCACAAATCTCACAGTCTAGTCTCTACGTCAATATACAACAATACTGGTAGATACAGTAGATGGAGTACTCTAGATACAAAGAATATACAAGGTGGTACAAAAATAATAATACAACCCACCTACGAGCAAAAGCCTCGAGTCCAGGCAAAAGAGGCAAAAGAAGCAAGTGCGCCCGCCGCTACTGTACTGACGGAGCGGACCTGCAAAAGGCTGTGGCACAACGGGGGTGAGTTGCCAACTCGTGAGTAATAAATAACATCTATAGAGGCTATCGCAAGTATGCACACAGGCATCCTAGCATCTATAATACAGGTATGGCAGGATATACTAGCAGGTATGTATGCAATATGAATGTACTCGTGATTTGCGTGTGTAAGTATAAGAAAACATCTTTTTCCTTTAGGAATCTCTTTTGAAATATCAGCACAATACCAATAGAATCAACCAGAATCCGTGTCCAGCAACGACACCTCAAAACTGTCTCAAATCTCATATATCCATATCGTAGTATCTCTGGCCTCAGCCGTCCGGCTGACCCATATCAAATATCAATTTCTCATCATCTCGCGGCCACGGTCGGTATCCTCGGGATATCCGCCGTGCCAAAACAGTCACCGGTAGGTAGTCTATCCCTTGCCAGGCTCAACGTCAGCAACACGACCTTCTTGCCCCGGGGTACCTTACCGGGCCCACCATGTACCCGAGACGGTTCATCCAACTCCTCGAAACGGGTCTCGAAAACCACAGCAAACTCATGGTGGACGACACTTACATCACTAGAAAACCGCAATTTACATATTTTTTTTAAAAAGTAATAAGTTTAGAAATTTTGCGGCTTTCCCCCGAAATCCAGAAATATCATAAAATCTCAAGAAATCCTCATAAATGCATATGTCAATGATAATGAATGCATATGGTATCAATAATCAAGTTGCGATGTATGATTAATAGACTAGGCATGAACAAATAATATGATGAGGTACATGCACATGAATAGCAATCCTACGATTTCATTTTAAGGAATTAAAGGCAATAGCACAGGTTTAAGCATCAATTATAGTAAAAGGTTTCAAATTATAGGTTATCTAGTGTGGTGGCATGGCAATTACCAGGGCGTGTGTGAAAGCGTGCTCGTGCTGCATATAAAAACCCTGGCAATGGTGCAGGTGTCCTATAGAATGGGTTCGCATATGTATGTCAAATAAAGCATGGATGTAGTTACTAATATTACTAGAAATCTTAAACTACTTAAACTATCGGGCGACTTGCGCCATCCAAACGATAGTCCCCCGTAGATATTATATCTACTCACCGGAATCCCTAGCTAGCTACGTCCAATCACCGCCTTTCCTTTTCGTGCCGCGTCCGAAGTCTCCGCGACCGAACCTGGAATTTGCACCAATACCAAACATAAGGTTATATATCATGAAACGACGCAAATCCCAAACGAAACATCAACGCTCACGAGTTAGGTACAACGTGCATAAGGTGCGCGGAACACACACGAAAATCACAAAAACTAACTATAACCGTCGTTTTGGGCGCCCGGCAAAACTAAAACCCGATCACACAAAATTCCGCACTCACACATCCTAAATGTCATAGGATATGCTAAAAATATAATCAAGTTATCACAAATAATTCATCACATAATTTTATATAAAAACTAGTAAGCATTTACATTCCAAAAATCGGTGCAAATATCGCCGATTTGTGACAAAAAAGACTACAACCTAGCATAAACATCCAACCGCATAACTAGTTAGCCACAACACTATAATTAAAACACAATAACCATACTTCAAACCTATTTCCATACACAAACCCCTTTCTTGATTTTTGTAATTAGCAAACACAATCAAAATTTCACGCTAAATTAACTTAGATTAGCAAAATTTGAAGCCACTTAAGCAAAGTAACCTCATTAACTTAGGTTAGCAACCAACTAGATAGCAAAATAGATTTAATTAACTAATTAATGGTGTGCTAAAAACCCTAGTTAAAAACAAACTACTTTCTTAGAAACTAGATTAGAAATTAGCTAAACTTTTAACACTAAAACCATATAATTAAAGGAATTTAGCCACAAGTGTTGAATGGGTAAGAATTATACCTCAATTTCTATGGATCAAGCATGGTGATTTGCCTCTAAAAATGCCTCCTTTCCACATGTTTTCAACTAAAATAGGCTTGAGAAGAGATAGCACAAGGATTTGTTTTGGTTTTGTGAAGAAATTTGTGGATTTATATGGATTTTGAGGTGGAATTTGATGAGTTTAGAAGGAAATGAGAGGGGAAATTTTGGGGGCTGATTTCCTGTAGTGGTCTCGGCTGAAGGGAGTGGGGGAGAGTGAAGGAAAAGTGTGGAGAAAGTTTCAAAGTCAAAAGACCAAGTCAAACAACAAAACCCATACTCTAATTAATATACTTTAATCCTCCACATATCATTTCACCACAAGAATTGAAATAAAAAAAAAGGATGGGGTTTCCTGCTGTGGTGGGGCCGGCCACGAGAGGAGAGGAATGAGTGAGAGTGATTTTACAAAAAATTCTATGCAAAAAGACCCCCCCACAAGTCCAAAATTGCGAGTTTTAGCTTAAATTAAATAAATTTCGTTTTCAATAAAAAAAAAATTAAAACTTGAAATAAAATACTAAAAATTATATTACAACTAGATTTTAATTAACATGATTTTAAAGCTTAAAATTAGCCCATTTAAATTTGTATTTATCGCTAATTTAATGTATTTTCTTACCGGCTTAAAATAATATTAAAAATTGAAAAATTAGGGAAAAATTTTAAACGACCAGAATTTTATAAGTAACTCATTAGCTACTAAAAACTAGAAATTACCTATCCAAATTAGGTATAATTAGGCCTAAACTGCAAAATAACAAAAAAGACGATTTACGGAAAAATACCAAATTTTCACCGATTTTCGGGAAAACACCAAAACGACATTTCAAGGCGTTACACCTCGGGTTTTGTTTCAAAACTAGAAATTCTATTATCCTAAGTTAAAAATATCAAACCCTAATTTTTCACACCTCATTTCTTTCTTTAACCAAAGATCCTATACGACTTTACGTGCGGTGCAAAAAATAGCGTCGTTACGTTTCAAAAAAGTTCGATTAGAGTCCTAATGTCACAAAATAAAGACCAGATAAAACTTCAAAAGGATCACACAAGTTTTATAAAGAGTTAAGCTTTTCTCAAGTTTCGTTTTCCAGTTAGATTTCAAGTTCAGAATTTCTATCTTCCTTAACAGGAAACTAGGTCTTATTCTTCACTCTACCTTTTTCTTGTATTCGTATCATACACACCATCGTGAATGTGCAATAGTCTTTATCATAGGACAAAATCTTTATATCTCCGTTAAAAATATTTTTATAAAAACTTGGCTTATGCCAAAATTATTCTCACACAAAGAACCGTTAGGAATTTTAACTCGGAGAGAACACTTGCTTGACTTTGTTTTAATTTGGACTTTCTAGGCTTCTTAGCGAGCTTTGGGCCAATGCACTCAAACCAGTTAGTTTTTGGGCATTAGGTGTAGAGAAACCCGGGCGGACTTAATTGCCCAAATTACCTAGGCCCTAAAACAAAAAGACTTATTTTTAGCGTTTAAAATCATAACAATTCAATGCGAATGGAGATATAGCCAGTTGTTCAATTATTTTTAGGATAAAAGACGTGTTTGTGTGGATCAGGTGTGTATTCACTCCAATCAAGTTTCAGATAAGTTATTGTTCGGTCGAAATTATTGCACTTTTGATATAACATTTTCCTTACTTTTCTTAAATATTTTAAAGTGTTTATTATAAATATAGAACATATTTGGGTTTATCTATAAAATACTATTTACCATATGTTTATATATTATAATTAACATTATGAAGGAAAATATATGCATTTTATATTTATATAATATTTTAGTAATTAAAAGATGCATAGCATATCAAATATTCTTAATCAAGTTTTTTAAACATTTATTACCACATAAAGTGATTAAGATACTCTCTCTAATTTAATAAATAGTACTAACATTATTCATGGAGATATTGTGCAAGATTTAGCTCAGATCAGGAGATCAAGATTTTCAAGATGTCAGGATAAAAAATCTGCCAAAACCGTAGAATCAATACTAACAGAGACTCAGGAAATATTCGAAGAATCCAAGTATGGAAAAGATTTCCACGTATCAATAAGAGGCCACACAAGAAAATCCAAACCCTAACTCCTCTATAGCGCGGCGCTTCCGCGGCTAATGTGCCATAAATGCGGCGGATCTGCGGCCAATTGATGGCCGTAAGATCTATGATTTTGGAAATTGGATATTTATGGCAAGTCTAAACCTATGAGATCTAGGGTTTCTGATTTGAGGGCTATATAAATGACCGAGGGCCAAAGTTAAAACTCATCATTTTTACACTAAGTAAATCACCGTCAAAGAACAAGAGATCCACGACAGGTCCACGATTCGACGTGATAGGGCGACGTGAAAATCGACGGAGTATCTACTTCCTACGAGGCAGAGATCGAGAGCAACTTCTTCCTCTCTTATGTGAAGTTGGTTAATAAAGGTAGATCATTTTGTTTAATTATTTATTTTCTGTATTTTTACTTTCTGCATTTTAATTATGATCTCATTCTCTATCCTTTCTTCTTCTTCTTACAACATGCGTGAGTAATTCCTAATTTGTTAAGATTCGTAGGATTAGGGTAGAACAATGGATGTGAAAATATTTTATGTGAAGTTGGTTAATAAAGGTAGATCATTTTGTTCAATTATTTATTTTCTGTATTTTTACTTTCTGCATTTTAATTATGATCTCATTCTCTATCATTTCTTCTTCTTCTCACAACATGCGTGAGTAATTCCTAGCTTGCTAGGATTCGTAGGATTAAGGTAGAACAATCGATGGGAAAATATTTTTTGTGAAGTTGGTTAATAAAGGTAGATCATTTTGTTTAATTATTTATTTTCTGTATTTTTACTTTCTGCATTTTAATTTTGATCCCATTCTCTATCCTTTCTTCTTCTTCTCACAATGAGTAATTCCTAGCTTGCTAGGATTCGTAGGTTTAGGGTAGAATAATGGATGGGAAAATATTTTAACTTCTTTTAAGTCTTATGAAGTTTATAAACTTTAGTAAAAGAATCGTTAACATCCTAATCGGGCGCGCTACCAATTTATTGCTAGTCTCAACCACGATTTGAGATCATATTAACAATTGTTTTGTTAAGGGCTAGGCATGAATAAAGATCAATGAAAGGATAAGGGTCAATAGTGTGGAAACCCTAGTTTCTTCCAAGAACCCTAATTCTCATTCATCACTATCAATCTAGTTTTAAATCTATCAATAGATTAAATGAGTAATTTTTATTAGTCATCTATGACTACTAAATCCTAACGACCCTACAAGCCATCTCTTATATATTCTATATCCTTATTTAAACTAGATCTGAAAAATATATATTCTACATCCACATTTACCATAGATCTAGAATCTATTCTTCACTATTCTCTATTCTCCTTCCTCTTTTCTAATCAACACGTCTAAAGCAAGATTAAAAGTTCAACGAATCCCTGAGGACAACCCGTACATATCTCGGCTAGCTACACGCGACACCGTTATTGATTGCAGTTATTATACAAACACTTTTTCATGATCAATCAGTTATTTTTCAGAATTAGTTCCTATCAAGGCTTCAATAATATCCCTTCATATCCACTTTACTTTATGAACTATTCTTGATATCACTTAAATCAGAACAAACCTATTTGATCCTAAAGATGCTTATCAATTTTCAAAAGTTTAAAGATATTTTAGACTTTTCATCTGATTCTCAAAAACACATGACACGTGTAGTATGATGCAAAGACGTATATTAGCTGCGGTTAAACTCAAAAGAGGGTTATCTTTCAGGTTTTCAAAATCTAGAAATAGGATTTAGTTGTTCCTATCTCATCAAACAAAACCGTCGGAATATCGAACCTAAGTTCTCCCACTAGCTAACTTGACGACAAAGTTTTATGTTTTGGAAAATTTTCTTATTTTTATGGATTTTCGAATATATATGCTAATGCAGAATATACAAATGAATGCGAAGGATAGAAATGCTAACCGAGCACAGCCCCAAACTTGAACTTGACAATGCCCTCACTGTCATGCTATACAACGAGGGTCAAAATTGTTGAGGGGTCAAACAAATAACAAATTACACAAAGTTTTAAAAGATGCAAAATTTGTATATACAAGATGTGAGGATGTGATTTAATCGAGATAACGTGGCTCAGGTAAAAACATGAGCTCCCCTGTTTCCGCAGGCAATTCTAATAATGGCTTCAGACGTTGGCCATTGACTTAGAAGGTGTTGCCAGAGTGCTGATCTTTAATGTTGACTGCACCATGCGGAAAAATAGTGCGCACAAGAAACGAACCCGTCCAACGTGACTTTAATTTCCCTGGAAACAGATGAAGTCTGGAGTTGTAAAGTAGAACCTTCTGGCCCACAGTGAACGTTTTTCGGAGAATCGCCTTGTCGTGAAATTTTTTCGTTTTTTCCTTGTATAGCTTGGCATTCTCATATGCGTCATGGCGTATCTCGTCGAGCTCGTTTAATTGAAGTTTTCGTGCCTCACCGACCTTTTCTAGGTCAACATTGAGCTGTTTAATTGCCCAGAATGCGCGGTGTTCCAATTCAACAGGCAGATGACATGCTTTTCTGAAGATGAGTCGGTATGGAGACATACCTAAATTCGTTTTGAAGGCGGTACGAAACGCACAAAGCGCGTCATTTAACTTCAACGACCAATTCTTACGGTTTTGGCTAACAGTTTTTTCCAGAATATGTTTAATCTGTCTATTGGAGACTTCAACCTGACCGCAAGTTTGAGGATGGGAGGGCGTTGACAATTTGTAGCTTATGGAGTATTTCTTCATTAGCGATTCAAAAGATCGATTGCAAAAATGCGTTCCATTATCGCTGATGATGGTGCGAGGTGTGCCAAACCGAGAAAAGATGTTCTCTTTTAAGAATTTCCCGACAACCTTGTTATCGTTGGTTCGACATTGGACTGCCCCCACCCATTTGGACACATAGTCCACAACCAACAAAATGTACAAATTCCCGAAAGAGTTTAGAAATGGCCCCATGAAATCGATAACCTAGGCATCAAGAATCTCTACAATCAGAATGGAATTTAGGGGTACCTGATTTCGTTTTCCAATCTTTCCCATGTGTTGGAATCGGCTATATGTCTTGCAATATTCGAAAGCATCCTTGAAAAGCGTCGGCCAGTAGAAGCCGCTTTGCAAAACTTTTTCAACCGTCTTTCTGGGTCCAAAATGGCCCCCACAAGCTTGGTCATGACAGAAAAATAGAACAATTCTCGTTTCATAGTTGGAAACGCATCTTCTGATGATCTGATCAGGACAGTACTTGAATAAGTATGGTTCAACCCAATAAAAGAATTTGACTTAGGATAGAAATTTTGACTTGTCCTGATTTGACCAAAATGAGGATGTTGCTCCGGTGACCAGATAGTTCACAATATCAGCAAACCAAGGTTTGACTGATACGGAGAGAAGTTGTTCGTCTGGGAATTGTTCGTTGATTGGTATTTCCTCAATTGGTGCATTTATTAAGCGAGACAAATGATCGGCAATAACATTGTCGGTTCTCTTCTTATCCTTGATGGTCAAGTCAAATTCTTGAAGAAAGAGAATCCAACATAACAATCTGGTTTTGGAATCCTTTTTTGCAAAGAGTTGCCTAAGTGCATAATGATCAGTGTAAATCGTGACGTGGGTCCCGATCAAGTAAGGACGGAATTTTTCAAGTGCGTATATGACAGCTAAGAATTCATTTTCAGTGGTGGTGTAATTCAGCTGTGCGTCATTCAACGCCCTGCTCGCTTAATGGATAACGTGCGGCTTCTTTTCAAATCACTGTCCTAAGACAACGCCTATCGCAAAGTCAGAAGTATCGCACATCAGCTCGAAAGATTCATTCCAGTCTGGTGCACTTAAGATCGGAGCGTAAGTGAGTTCCGATTTCAGAAGTTTGAACGCAGTAATGCACTCAGAATTGAACTCAAAGGGAATATCCTTAGCCGGCAAAGAAGTCAAGGGTCTAGCCAATTTGCTAAAATCCTTGATGAAACGCTTGTAAAAACCGGCATGGCCTAAGAATGCCCTGATATCACGGACAGTCCGTGGAGGTGGAAGGCTTGAAATGATGTCGATTTTTGCTTTATCGACTTCGATACCATTTTTAGAAATGATATGACCTAACACAATGCCGTGTTTGACCATGAAATGGCACTTCTCCTAATTGAGTGTGAGATTATTTTCCTTACATCGTATCATTACAAGTTTTAAGATGCTTCAGAAACTCAGAAAATGAATCTCCAAAGACGGAGAAATCATTCATGAACACTTCCAAGAATCGCTCTACCATATCGGAAAAGATGCTCATCATGCACCGCTGAAATGTTGCAGGTGTATTGCACAGCCCAAAAGGCATGCGACGGTAGGCGAATGTACCAAAAGGACAAGAGAAAGTCATTTTGTCCTGATCCTCTGGATCGATCGGGATTTGATTGTAGCCGGAATATCCATCAAGAAAACAATAGTAGGCATGGCCGGCTAGGCGTTCAAGCATTTGATCAATGAAGGGCAGCGAAAAATGATCCCTGTGAGTTGTTGAGTTGAGATTTCTGTAATTAATACAGACTCTCCAACCCGTCTGTGTGCGGGTTGGGACTAGCTCGTTTGCTTCATTAGTGATCACCGTGATACCCGATTTTTTTGGTACAACATGGATAGAGCTTATCTATTTGCTATCAGATATGGGATAAATGATCCCATTATTAAGACACTTCAGCATTTCATTCCGCACCGCTTCTTTCATAACTGGGTTAAGCCGGCGTTGAGGGTCTTTGAAGGGTTTGGAGTCATCACTCATATGGATTTTGTGCTGACAGACAGCAGGGCTGATTCCTTTGATATCAGCAATTGACCAACCAATTGCTTCCATGTTTTTTCTCAGAACATTCATGAGGGCCAACTCTTGCTTAGGCGAAAAGTCGGTTGCGATTATAACCGGAAGCGTTTCGTTATTGCCCAAGTATGCATATGTAACATTTCAGAAAAATAAAATATTATTTTTGGGAATTTTTATAATTTAATATTAATTTTAATGAATATTTTAATATTTCGGTATAATTAAATACCGATAAATTGGGAAAAAATTGGATAATTATAGAAATTACTAAAAAGAGGGCGTTTTATGTGAATTATGCAAATTTTAGGTATTTATGATTAAATTGACACTATTTTAGTGCTAATCTCGATTAAAAATCGCTAATCGCGGATTAAGCGTGTTTTGTGCATATAGCATGCACAAAGCTTTTTTTCACACTTGTGCATTTTCTACCATGGTTTCATTTGGGTTTCCTATTCAAATTTTAAAGGAATGAGAAGATTAAAGAAAAGAAAAAGAAAAGAAATGAGAATATTAAACAAAGGTGCATAGCGTAAGGTATGGGTGAGAGAGAGTGAGGTGAGGGGGGGTCAAACCTTGGTCTTGGCTCTGTGTCATTCACCATTTTTCATCCCTAACCTCTCTCTCTTCAGCTCATGACAGCACCTCTTCTCCCTCCTCTTCAAAACCCCCACATCATCACTAAAAATCCATCAAAATTCCATCCTCACTTCACAAAACTTGTGCACAAGCCCTCTAGCTACATATTGGACCAAGAAAAATCATATTTTGGTGCTGTAGGGGATTCTTGGGTCCCTAATAAGGTAATCCATTCACAATTAGTGTAGTTTTTCCTTTGCTAAAGCCTCTTTTCAAGTTTAAAAGTGATTTGGCGATGTTTTGTACACTTTGGACATTTCTAGAGAGGGTTAGGGTTTGATTGGAGTTGTGATTGTGAATTGAGGCCTAGTGGCGACCTTAAACCCCTCCCAATTGATAGTAACCCAGACCAACCCAACTGAAACCCAAAAATACGAATTTACAGAACTTTGCAATGTCGGTTTGTGAGTTTTAGGGTGTGCATGGAAATCTAGAATGAACCGGGGCATTTACGAGATAAATAAACAACTTCAGAGACCTAGATAGACCACCACGATACCACCATGTGAAGACGACACCCTAAATCCCCAGGAAAACCGAGGAGGCCGGTTTTGGCAAGGGAGTGGCCGACCACTTGGTGATGGAATGTGTCCAGGTTGTTCCAGTAGCTCATATATACCCTATACATCACCCAGAGTTGTTTGCTTACCCTGTTTTCACCTGAGGCGAAATCTGGGACCACTTTTCTGGGTTGTTGCCATGTGTTTCATGATGTATATGGATTTAAGTTTTGATATTTGTGTTTGTACTCGGTCACTTGATGTTTGTACGTCTATCCCGAGTGTTATTGGGTTGAGTTGCAAGATGCAAACTATAGGTTCTAACCTATAGGCTTTTAAGCGTGTCATTTTGGTTTTTGTGTGTCGTTTTGGTTTTGATTTGGTTTTAATGCGATGCGATACGTGTGACATGTAGATACCCCCACGACGGTTCGAGACGATGAAGAAGATGATGGCGACATCAACATCGGCAAGCAAGACGCAAGGTGAGTAGATTATATCTACGAGGGAAGTCAGGTGGATGGCGTATAGCACCCCCGCAGTTCAATGTTTTGTATACTATATATACATATATGATAGCGTTAGGTGTGACATGAATATTCAAGATGTGATTAGGTGTACTATGGTTAGATTAGGGTTTATAAGTAAACTAGTATAGTTTCCTAATTGCGAACCCTAGAATAGGTTTACACCCACACTCACACACATGCTTACTTGCTATACTTATACTTCGATGATGAAGATAGTGGATGATATTTGGAGATGAGTCGATGATATTGGGCCTAGTGCTATGAGATCAGTGATATGATGTGGTTCGTATTTGGGATACGGCATGAGATTTTAGCGGGCCTTTAGGCGTGTAATTTCATACACGCACATTATGTGTGTGTGTGTGTGTGTGTGTGTGTGTGTGTATGGTATCAGTTTGTACTAGACTTAGATCAGTACCCTAGTTCATGAGATGTGATGATAAGGATACCAGATAATTGATGAGATAAATGTGAGATTCGACCCGTACCCAGATTTGGGATGCTGTACGACGGATTTACATATGAGCTATATATATTGATGATAGATCCGCACTCTTGACTCGAGGACGTCATATTGTATATTGTATCGTATGTGATACTATTGAGGCGGGATCACCAACTATATATATTTATATCGACTCGGATTTAGGTGGTTTCCATACCCTTTCGATTGGCTGGTTATTTAGATCTGTAGTTTACTTAGTAGATGTTAGACTAGACCCGAGCCATACCTATTTCAAAACTAACTAATCGTGAGTATTTTAAAAGATAGGTCAAGGGATTCTACGGATATTTTCAAAAGACACATCTTTTCTTAAAAACACCGTAACCCTTATTTTTCTAAAACCATGATTCGTCTTATTTCAAATGGCAAACTGTATGACATTTATATATTGATATAGATTCTTCACCGTTGTGTTTATTATTCATTTGCCGCATATTCTTGCTATTCGCATCGCATTGCATGTTTCAATATGTTTATTGTTATATTAAAACCATGCTGTCAGGACACCAACACCATTATCGATGATGCGTATGTTCCACGTACACCTGCTTGCCGGCTCACACACTTCATCATCGATAATTGCCATGTCACTACACAGTAGTACTGTTGCATCAAGATATGACTCCTTGTTTGACATACTCGCGTACATACATATTGTACACTCATACTTACGTACACACATATTGTACAACCATACTTACATACATACGTATTTGCACATATATAGATGATTCTGACTTGATTTGGAGATTTGGGAACCGCAAGATATATTTTAAAACTGGATTCATTTTAAAAGACGCGGTTTCCCTCAATATGTGCATATTACAATTCCTTGTTGCATGATATACTGATATGCTTACATCTCTTTTATATGTCGCATACATCATACTTTATGATTATACGCATTGAGATATGTTGTTTCTATGATATTTCTGGATTTGGAAACCGTGGTAATTTCAAAAGAGAGTATGTATTGTTTTAAAAACCCGGTTACCCTTGATATGATATTTCAGTGCGTCCACCATGTGTTTTCTCGGTTCTTAGAGTGGCATGTGAAACCCGATTCGAGGAGCGGTAGGCACCGTCTGCGGGTACATGGTGGACCCGGTGAGGTACCCCGGGGCAAGAAGACTCGTATATGTTGGACGGTGAGCTTGGCAGGGGAGTAATACCTACCGGTGATTGTATTTGAGCTCGGCGGATATTCGGAGGATACCGACCGGAGTTGAGAGACGATACGGGTCGATCCGGACTGACGGAGCCCTATATATATATGAGGATTTACGTGTCGATGCTAGGCACAGGTTTCATGATGTTTTTGGGTGTCGATGCTAGACTCAGGTTCCATGATTTTGATATGTCGCGAGGGACACATGTTGATTTACATCCTCATACTTCCATGCATATACTTTATGATATTTACATCCATGATGTTTATTGTCATTGGGTGACACGTGGACGAGATCCACATATATACAGACATTAATTACATAGTTGGATGATATCCACATACTTATAGACTTCATGATATAGTTGACATTGATTCATGTTGATTACATTGATCATACTTCATAATTATGATAGGTTGTTACCTGAGGCACTGACACGAGCACATGGGATTACACTTATGTATAGATGTTTACCCTGGCCATCTTTTCATGCTTCAGACTTATTTATATTGAGGATATTATTACTGATCGTATTGACCTAGGATTGTGTCATACATACGATTTCTGCTCTGCGATATTTTCTATTCATGAGTTGGCAACTCACCCCCGTTGTGCCACGGTTCTTGCAGGTTTTGCCGTACAGGTTTCATTGCGGATTTTCTGGCACACTGCTTCCTTTCTGGGTGATTGCTTTGGTAGGTGGGTTCATTCGCATCGTGACCACCCTTGTATTTATTTTAATCAGTTGTATCCAGTAATTCCATCAACCAAACATGTATATTTATTTCAAACTTAGAAACTAGAGTTGTCTTTTCTTTCGATCTTAGAGTCGCACGTTGTATTATTATGGATTTCTTGCTGTTTTGAGTTCCCTTTTAATTTTGATCCTCGCCTTTCGGCATTGTATATTATACTTCTTGTGTGGTTGTGACCGTCGATTGACGAAGAGCTAGCTCTCACTTGAGAATGCCTTTTATCATTGTGTATATACTATTCTTGTTGTATCCCGTTCGGGGCTAGTATTTACAAAGGAAACTTTGCCGAAATTTTCAGAAAAGACTATAGATTTTAAAAATGTATATTCGGCGTACTTATTTAAAAACCTTGTTTTTAAAACATGTTTTCTTCACTTCTTAAAACTATTTTTCCTACATTTATTATTTAAAATGGTTTTAGATTTCTGGGCTTTTGTCTTACTTGAATTAGATGAGGTCCTATAGACTTCATATGATTCAAGGGCCAGTCACGTGCTATTTCGGGTCATGAAAAAGTTGGTATCAGAGTACTAGGTTAACCTTGGTTCGAGTCTAAGTTTGACTATGTAGATCCTAGAGCGTTTATATATACGGAACTTAGGCTTGACCTTACGGAACTTAGACTTAGTCGAGAGGGTATTATACCCGAACTTTCGTCGCGTAGGATGACCCTTGGTTGATGGAGTAGGTAGCTTGAGTAGAGTGACGTACCGTACGTATGTTCCGCGGCATACTTACGATACGCTACTCCGCTTAAGAAACCTTAGGATGTACATTTCGTTACACAGTATTATATTCATTCCTATGATCTATCCTCATCGATATTGGTTATGATTTTGCTGCCGCAATTACACGGGCAGAGAGAGCTACGGCTAGAGTTGCGGTCAGCACGAGCTCGTCACGGATGAGAACTGACCAGGGCGTGATTCCAGGGACGTACGATTGCATAGAGAGGCGTCGTTTTAGTGTGTTTTCGCGCCATGAGCGTTTGACAGATCGCTTTTACGAGATTTCTCGGACGTGCAGATCAGCACCAGAAAATCAGGCTATTGCTAGAGACCAGCCAGAATGTGATGACCATTGATATATCTCTTATTCATGATGATTGAGGCGTTGTTCAGCGTACAGACGAATGGACCAGTTGTTGCTGCAAATGACGAGATATCGCCCATATGTTGGAGGTACTGCAGTATGAGTATATACTTAGAGATATGATAGAAGGTCGTTAGTCACCCGAGTATGAATGACTAGGACATGTGGTTCGTTCACTTACCCCGATGCGAGGTCATCAGATTGATTGATTCCAGCTAAAGACGACTTCACGCAGGTTCGTTGGTAGTCGATAGAGACGATCGAATATCAGGAGCCCATTTTCCATGTTTAAAGTATTCGGAAAGACATGCAAGCGATTCTATGGACCCTCTAGAATGAAACCCTAACTCGGCATAATGACCGTGTGAAAGCCTTTGAACCTTAAGGTTTGCGACAGTTCCGCGGTGCCATTAGTGAGGCTTAGGTTTGCCCTTCTACGGCTGGTCCACTGATGCTGTGGTATGTACTCGATACTATTAAACTGTACCCAAGATGTTGATCTCTTGGGCGATCATGAGGTTTTGACAAGTCGATCGGATGGTTCGACTTCATTCGGATGCTATGTGGTGGGGTGTATTTCTTGGGAGACTCCAGATATGAGTATAGCCGTTGGAGCACAGACCATGCAGCCACGAGGAGACGAGTCCGAATCAGTCGACGTTAGAGAAAAGTGGAGTAAGAGGTTCGTACGAGATCTTGATAAGATGACGTTTCACTCCGCCGACATTAGATATGTGATACGCATGCGGAGGCGTTGATTACGGATGTACCTTCCAAAAGGAGTCGCGATGAGTATGCAGCCGTTCCGGAACAAAAAACAGATATAGTAAAGGGTGGTAACTTCTGGGCAGTTCGGCAGAAACGAGATTTGAGAGAGACCTCGACAGGTCCTTTCTGGAATACTATGCGAGAAGACTTGGACCCAGGAGCGGTCATATTGCGCACACCCAGCAGGCCAGAGTTCGGCATCGTCGACGAGATCGTTGGCCAGAGATCTGTAGAGGATATGCCGGAGCGGGACTGTTTCCGTCTTCATTCTATATTGGGCCGTTGAGCTGAGGAGCTATATATCTAGCAATGCACAGTGAGAGACAAGAGCCTAAAAGTACCAGGCGCCGGACCATGAACATGAGGCAGGTAGATATCTTGCCCTGCTAGTATTGGATGCACCGACACCTTCTCGACCTTGAAGAAGGAAATATCGACGACGGTATTTATGATTTGTGATTTGGTGATTCGATTATCACGTATCTTTACCTCGGATTTCGGTATTTTGGGCAAGTTATTCGCATGATTTAGTCTTGATGACTGAGTTTCATGATATTTATATTTTGTGCACCACAGTTGCACCTGACTTCGGTTTGATGTCATTCGATATGTTGATTCTGATTTCATGCCTAGGGCATGCATATGATTTGACTTATGCTTACGGCATAGTTTTCATGAACTTTTAGTGTTTTGATTTGATTTGTGTACGCTGATACACATGGTTGTGAGATTATATACCGCGGTATACCTGATCTGGGTTGAGCTGTATTGTATACCGTCGATTTCGATTCTGATATTGATGTTGATTTCGTGCATGATGGATGCACCGATTTGGATTTTCGCGCATGTTGGGCGCATGTTATGAGATGCGATTTTGGTGCACACCAGATGCACTAAATCGAGATTCTTCGTGCATGTCAGATGCACTTGATTTTGCTATCAAGCACACATGTTGCCTATGACAGATGTTTCGTGCACACCCGTTGCACCTAGATATTGTTTCTGTGCACATGTATGGCACATATATGGATTTTGATTTCCGTGCGCACCAGACGTACAGAGTATTCTTATATATTTTTTGGGATTGATTCCTTATGGAGCAGTACGTTTTTATGATATTTGCTATATATTTTCGTACTGAGCAGGACTAGTCAAAAGACAGTACCTGGATATATTTTGTATAAATTGATAGTTATCGAAGGGATTTCCAAAAAGCGAGCTATAGCCTCAGTATTTACCAACGTGTGTGATATGACACGACACGTTTAAAATAAGGAAACCCTTCTAAATTGTTTTCAAAACGGCGGAACGTACATATTAAACAAAGGATAAGTATATATATAGCTATTTTCTTACAATAGACGTCCGCCACTGTGCCGCGATACGCGCGTCGCACAGCAACATGAAAGATTTGGCATGCATTTCCTTCAGATAATTACCTGTATAGATTTGATATTTACATGTATAGTTCTGATTTATATCATATTGGTTTTGCTTTGGATTTGACATTTGTGTCTTTACCATGACTCCGATGATTGCGGGATGCTTGATGGAGTTCTGTTTTTGAGTTATCTGCTCATTGTTCATGCGCGTGCATTGCGCTATGATGCGTTTTATGTATTGATGATTTCGGAGCCCCGACGATTTGGACTTTTACTGAAATGTTTTAGTATTTGAGGGGTTTAAATTTAAATTCGGGGACCGAATTTCTCTAAGGGAGGAAGATTGTAACATTTCAGAAAAATAAAATATTATTTTTGGGAATTTTTATAATTTAATATTAATTTTAATGAATATTTTAATATTTCGGTATAATTAAATACCGATAAATTGGGAAAATTTTGGATAATTATAGAAATTACTAAAAATAGGACGTTTTATGTGAATTATGCAAATTTTAGGTTTTTATGATTAAATTGACACTATTTTAGTGCTAATCGCGATTAAAAATCGCTTATCGCGATTAAAAATCGCTTATCGCGGATTAAGCGTGTTTTGTGCACATAGCATGCACAAAGCTTTTTTCACACTTGTGCATTTTCTACCACGGTTTCATTTGGGTTTCCTATTCAAATTTTAAAGGAATGAGAAGATGAAAGAAAAGAAAAAGAAAAGAAATGAGAATATTAAACAATGGTGCATAGTGTAAGGTATGGGTGATAGAGAGTGAGGTGGGGGGGGTCAAACCTTGGTCTTGGCTTTGTTTCATTCACCATTTTTCGTCCCTAACCTCTCTCCCTCTTCAGCTCATGGCAGCACCTCTTCTCCCTCCTCTTCAAAACCCCCACATCATCACTAAAAATCCATCAAAAGTCCATTCTCACTTCACAAAACTTGTGCACAAGCCCTCTAGCTACATATTGGACCAAGAAAAATCACATTTTGGTGCTGTAGGGGATTCTTGGGTCCCTAATAAGGTAATCCATTCACAATTAGTGTAGTTTTTCCTTTACTAAAGCCTCTTTTCAAGTTTAAAAGTGATTTGGCGATGTTTTGTGCACTTTGGACATTTTTTGAGAGGGTTAGGGTTTGATTGGAGTTGTGATTGTGAATTGAGGCCTAGTGGTGACCTTAAACCCCTCCCAATTGATAGAAACCCAGACCAACCCAACTGAAACCCAAATATACGGATTTACAGAACTTTGCAATGTCGGTTTGTGAGTTTTAGGGTGTGCAGGGAAATCTGGAATGAACCGGGGCATTTACAAGATAAATAAACAACTTCAGAGACCTAGATAGACCACCACGATACCACCATGTGAAGACGACACCCTAAATCCCCAGGAAAACCGAGGAGGCCGGTTTTGGCAAGGGAGTGTTCGGCCACTTGGTGATGTAATGTGTCCAGGTTTTTCCAATAGCTCATATATACCCTATACATCACCCTAGAGTTGTTTGCTTACCCTGTTTTCACCTGAGACGAAATCTGGGACCACTTTTCTGGGTTGCTGCCATGTGTTTCATGATGTATATGGATTTAAGTTTTGATATTTGTGTTTGTACTCGGTCACTTAATGTTTTTACGTCTATCCCGAGTGTTATTGGGTTGAGTTGCGAGATGCAAACTATAGGTTCTAACCTGTAGGCTTTTAAGCATGTCATTTTGGTTTCAATGCGATGCGATATGTGTGACATGTAGGTATCCCCACGACGGTTCGAGACGATGAAGAAGATGATGGCGACATCAACATCGGCAAGCAAGACGCAAGGTGAGTAGATTATATCTACGAGGGAAGTCAGGTGGATGGCGTATAGCATCCCCGTAGTTCGATGTTTAGTATACTATATATATATGATAGCGTTAGGTGTGATATGGATATTCAAGATGTGATTAAGTGTACTATGGTTAGATTAGGGTTTACAAGTAAACTAGTATAGTTTCCTAGTTGCGAACTCTAGAATAGGTTTACACCCACACTCATACACATATTTACTTGCTATACTTATACTTAGATGATGAGAATAGTGGATTATATTTGGAGATGAGTCGATGATATTGGGCCTAGTGTCATGAGATCGGTGATATGATGTGTTTTGTATTTGGGATACGACATGAGATTTTAGCGGGCCTTTAGGCGTATGATTTCATACACGCACATTATGTATGTATGTATATATATATATATATCGATGGTATCAGTTTGTACTAGACTTAGATCAGTACGCCAATTCATGAAATGTGATAATAAGGATACCAGATAATTGATGAGATAAATGTGAGGTTCGACCCGTACCTAGATTTGGGATGCCGTACGATGGATTTACGTACGAGCTATATATATTGATGATAGATCCGCACTCTTGACTCGAGGACGTCATATTGTATATTGTATTGTATGTGATACTAGTGAGGCGGGATCACCGACTATATATATTTATATCGACTCGGATTTAGGTGGTTTCCATACCCTTTCGATTGGCTGGTTATTTAGATCTGTAGTTTGCTTAGTAGATGTTAGACTAGACCCGAGCCATACCTATTTCAAAATTAACGAATCGTGAGTGTTTTAAAAGACAGGTCAAGTGATTCTACGGATATTTTCAAAAGACGCATCTTTTCTTAAAAACACCGTAGCCCTTATTTTTCTAAAACCATGATTCGTCTTATTTCAAATGGCAAACTGTATGACATTTATATATTGATATAGATTCATCACTGGTGTGTTTATTATTCATTTGCCGCATATTCTTGCTATTCGCATCGCATCGCATGTTTCAATATGTTTATTGTTATATTAAAACCATGCTGTCAGGACACCAGCACCATTATCGATGATGCGTATGTTCCACGTACACCTGCTTGCCGGCTCACACACTTCATCATCGATAATTGCCATGTCACTACACAGTAGGACTGTTGCATCAGGATATGACTCCTTGCTTGACATACTCGCGTACATACATATTGTACACTCATACTTACGTACACATATATTGTACAACCATACTTACATACATACGTATTTGCACAATCATAGATGATTCTGACTTGATTTGGAGATTTGGGAACCGCAAGATATATTTTAAAACTGGATTCATTTTAAAAGACGCGGTTTTCCTCAATATGTGCATATTACTATTCTTTGTTGCATGATATACTGATATGCTTACATCTCTTTTATATGTCGCATACATCATGCTTTATGATTATACGTATTGAGATATGTTGTTTCCATGATATTTCTGGATTTGGGAACCGTGGTAATTTCAAAAGAGAGTATGTATTGTTTTAAAAACCCGGTTACCCTTGATATGATATTTCAGTGCGTCCACCATGTGTTTTCTCGGTTCTGAGAGTGGCATGTGAAACCCAATTTGAGGAGCGGTAGGCACCGTCTGCGGGTACATGGTGGACCCGGTGAGGTACCCCGGGGCAAGAAGACTCGTATATGTTGGACGGTGAGCCTGGCAGGGAGTACTACCTACCGGTGATTGTATTTGAGCTCGGCGGATATCTGGAGGATACCGACCGGAGTTGAGAGATGATACGGGCCGATCCGGACTGACGGAGCCCTATATATATGAGAATTTACGTGTCGATGCTAGGCACAGGTTTCATGATGTTTTCGAGTGTCGATGCTAGACACTCAGGTTCCATGATTTTGATATGTCGCGGGGGACACATGTTGATTTACATCCTCATACTTCCATGCATATGCTTTATGATATTTACATGCATGATGTTTATTGTCATTGGGTGACACGTGGACGAGATCCACATACATACAGACATTGATTACATAGTTGGATGATATCCACATACTTATAGACTTCATGATATAGTTGACATTGATTCATGTTGATTACATTGATCATACCTCATAATTATGATAGGTTGTTACCTGAGGCACTGACACGAGCACATGGGATTACACTTATGTATAAATGTTTACCCTGGCCACCTTTTCATGCTTCAGACTTATTTATATTGAGGATATTATTATTACTGATCGTATTGACCTAGGATTGTGTCATACATACGATTTCTGCTCTGCGATATTTTCTATTCACGAGTTGGCAACTCACCCCCATTGTGCCACAATTCTTGCAGGTTTTACCGTACAGGTTTCATTGCGGCTTTTCTGGCACACTGCTTCCTTTCTGGGTGATTGCTTTGGTAGGTGGGTTCACTCGCATCGTGACCAACCTTGTATTTAGTTTAATCAGTTGTATCTAGTAATTCCATCAACCAAACATATATATTTATTTCAGACTTAGAAACTAGAGTTGTCTTTTCTTTCGACCTTAGAATTGCGCGTTGTATTATTATGGATTTCATGCTGTTTTGAGTTCCCTTTTCTGTTTTGATCCTCGCCTTTCGGCGTTATATATTATGCTACTTGCATGGTTGTGACCGTCGATTGACGAAGAGCTAGCTCCCGCTTGGGGATGCCTTTTATCATTGTGTATATACTATTCTTGTTGTACTCCGTTCGGGGCCAGTATTTACAAAGGAAACTCTGCCGAAATTTTCAGAAAAGACTATAGATTTTAAAAATGTATATTTGGCTTACTTATTTAAAAACCTTGTTTTCAAAACATGTTTCCTTCACTTCTTAAAACTATTTTTCTTTCATTTATTATTTAAAATGGTTTTAGATTTCTGGGCTTTTGGCTTACTTGAATTAGATAAGGTCTTATAGACTTCATATGATTCAAGGGCCAATCGCGTGCTATTTCGAGCCGTGACAGCATACTTGAGTTGGTCAGGAAGAATTTTGAGGTCAATTCTGGGTGGCTCCTCCACTGATGGTCGCTGTCACGCCCCGCTTCCCGGTGTACGGGGAGGGGACGCGGCGATGTCCGCTATGTATTTACTCCGAAGTAAACACGCTAAACGTATCTAAGCAATATAAAGTAAAATGTACACAAGAGACATGAATATAATGAACATCAACTTTATTTATTAAACATTCTTTTACAGGTACAACGGGAAATGTAAATACAGGAATGAAAAGCAATGCCTAAATAATGTCATAACTGAAATGAAAAGTATGTACAAGTAAAGTCAATGCTCAGGGTCTTCAGTGAACTGCTCCAAGTGCTCCTGGCTGGTCTCGAACTCCTTAGAGTCGGGTCCTCCTAACAACATTCCAAAGAAGAAGAGAAATAAGAATGTCGTCAGCGAACAATCGCTCGGTAAGTCCCAAAGAAGGAGAGAAGTAGAATAGACAGAAAAGAGAGTATATCTAGTATAATGTTTGATTGTTATGTTAACATAGTGTTTGTAGTTTGGTACAGAATATGCCAGTGTATATGAGAGGAGTCCCACTATTCCAGAGACTAAGGTATACGGAGCACAAGGAACCGTTCAGCCACGGTACAACGGCAATGGATATTCAGGTTAGGTGTATTAAAGTGACCGTCTTGTACTACTCCTAACACATTCCGTACCAGTCTACTCTTTAAACCCCGTAATGTATTTTGTATTGAATTGTATTGCTTTGTGTAATAGATTGTATGACTTGCTGAAACTATGATATCAGGTAAATGGAATGGATATAATGGATAGACATGTAAACAGAGTATATCCATGGTTCGGTTCGGTCGAGACAGATTGTTATAGATTGAATTCTGGTATAAATGAATTCATGTTGTATTGCAGTTTATACTTGAATCATATTCAAGTCAGATTGATTGCATATTTGACCGTGACTCAAACTGAGTCAGACTTTTAAAAAAAATTGAAGTCCTGACTTAATTTTGATGTTATCGGTAACTGCTGCACATGGACGGCACGATTTGTGTCTTTTTCCAAGACAATTACCGTATTGATAACACCGTTGTTAGATTTTCTACCTTAGATAGGCAAGCACCTATATTCTCCGGCTTTCTGAGGCTCAAGAGAACTGGTCCCGCTTAAACCTACATTTACTAGGGTCCTTATTGTAATTTAATATAACTTGAGGGGGTTTTATGTAAAAATAATTTGATATATTTTCAAAATGCACCTCAAGTATTTAATTATCGTCTTTAGGGTTTTCATAGATGTATATTTTATAGAATTGAAATTTTCTAATGAGTAGAACCTAGTTTTCATTGTATATGGTATTTTAATGAAATATTGGAATTTGTATTGAATTGTAATGGTAGTTTCATGAAATTGTGATTTCTTTAATTTAGAAAACATGGATTATTTATAATATATTTTAAAATAGATATTTTGATAATAGTTATAAATATATTATTTAATAAAAATAAATTTTATTTATTTTTGTAGAAATCTCATTTTCTTAAAAATTGCATAAAAAATTCTATCGAGATCGAATGCTCCTTGCGGAGGTCTGCATCTCACTCTACTAGGCCCGAGGTTGTGCGATAACTCGCACCATCCCGATCGGGGTTCCCCAAAATGGATTGTAGAGGCTCAATTGCAAGGAATTAGATAACACACTTTTTAAAGAAAACGGTTTTGTAAGTTTAGGGTATTTAAATGTAATGTCGTATTTTGTCCCAAAAGAATGTTTTACAAACCATTGTGCTATATCAAGGATGAGTGTTGTGATGAGGTAGATCATTACCTTGTGAGTTTTCTAAAGGTAATACAAGGAAATATGTTGAATTATGTCGAAAGTAAAGTATGCGGTATTTAATCGTAAAAATGGTATAAAAGTTGCATAATAGATTCTTTTGAGATGAAACTTATTCTAATATATTTATTTAACAAGAGAATATGGTATTTTATTATTTAAGAAAAATGAAGTTTTTAAAGAAAAACGAATCGAAAGTCAGAATAACTTCGCTTCCGACGAGTTTTGAAAAGAGAAGTTTTAGAATAGCAAAAGAGGAGAGGAGAGGGGACTTACTAGCTATAAAGAAAGAGGGGAGGTAGGGAAAGACTTTGGAACCGTCGGGACGTCGTTTCGTCGCCGGAATCTTCCCGAAACTTCGCCGGAATCTTGCCCTTTGCTAACTCCACTTGTACAACTTAGGACTTGGAAATTTTAGAGAGTTTTTATAATGAAATTCTGAGTGAGGAGGGGTGAAATATGGTGTGGTATTTATAGGAAAAATTAGGGTTTAGGATAATGAAGAATAGAATTAAAATGTGGATTAATACCCATTTTTAATTCTTTGTTTATTTTTAATAAAAACAAACAGTACAGAGGTTAAGGGGGGAGGCCAAGGGGTTACGGCAACCAAACTTTTTTGCATTTGGCTCCAACAAAACCGGCGGCGCCGGCCGAATATCCAATCTCGCCGGTCCAATTCCGTCGGCCATGGCTTGGATTTATGCCACGTGTCTCTGTCGCTTGGTATACCTCAGTGCACGTGTTTGTTTACTCTATGACTTTTCATTTTACGTGTAGTGCACGTGCAAACCTTTGGGTTTCTAAAAGATTAAAAAAAATCAATTAAAAATATATATGGCTGGGGGCATTCGATCACAGGGCTACGTCACAATAGTGCAAGGCTTTACCAATGAGCTACAAGTGTTTTTTTGCTGTTCAAAAGCAAATCAAATTTATAACTTGTGCTCATGCTTAGGTGTTCCTTTCTGTATTTTGAAAAAAAATTGTACTGAAAATTTAGGATTGTTACAGTGGTATTTCAGGGGTTAGTTCGTTACGAAGTGGTTCAAATTGGGGGCACCAATGTGCGTAGGAAGCCTGTTCAGGACTTAACTTCTCAAGCAAAAGAAGTTCCTCAGAAAACAGTTCTTCAAAAGTTTTTTCAAGACACTTATTTTTGAAGTCAAATGTCTCCTCCTCAGACATATCATGTACAGCGTGGGCTTCAAATATGTCGTCGTGTCTTTCGCTCACTTGATTTCCTAGCGTGAATATGTTGAGGTCAATCGTCATATTTCCAAACGAGAGTTTCATGGATCCATTACGACAATTGATCAACGCATTGGATGTGGCTAGGAAAGGCCGCCCCAGTATGACTGGAATCTAACCGCTGGGATTGGCGACGGGTTCAGTCTCCAATACGATGAAATCTACGGGGAATATGAATTCCCCGACTTTAATTAAAACGTCGTCGATCTCTCCCCTCGGTACCTTCGTGGATCGGTCTGCCAATTGCAGAGTCACTTTGGTTAGCTTTAATTCTCCCAAACCCGGTTGTTCGTAAACTGAGTAAGGGAGAAGGTTCACGCTTGCCCCTAAGTCTAAAAAGGCTCGATTGCTTTGCTTGTCCCCGATAGTGCAAGAAATAGTAGGACAACCAGGTGTTTACCACCGGAAAATTAGGCAAACCGAGATGGATCTTCTTGCCTGAATTTTGGGGCAGATGCTATTTGGATTTATCCGTCTACCTCTCCGAAGATACCAAGTTGATTTATGGCACCATATATCAAAGGTTTAGATGGATGCGGTCGTTGTAGCGGACTTCTTCAGATCCCCCTCATTTTATGAGGGTTTTTTGATTGTGAGGATGCTCTTCCCTACAGGAGCAAGCCCCTGTAGTTAATTACATTACCGTATTGCGATAACCACTTTCTCCTGCTCCGGCAGTTCACTTCGTGTCGTGTGTATGTTTTGTTTTGGTTTCCCGTGGATTGTATACGGAGACTAGTTTATGTCGTCGCCCGTAGGGCGTGGATTGGTCCAAATCCGTATATTTTTAGGTTTGGGCTTGGTTTTATTTAAGGACCGTTAATCTAGTTTGAGATTAAGATCAACTTAAATATATATGAGCATTTGGGGCTCAGCTTGTTTTTGATTAAGGATACGTTAGTCCAATTTGAGACTAAGATCAACTTAGAAATATTTTGAGGATCATTTTTATTTCAGATCTAATAACAGAGCATTTGGGCTCGGCTGCAGGAAAGACTTCAAATACCTAGCCAATTTGGGGGCTTAGTCTGTTTAGTCTTTTATTTTATTTTAAAAGTGCTAGGCACTTATTTGGGCTCTGTTTGTTCAGCCCCCCTTTCCTTTCATGCCGAAGTGTTAAGCACTTATTTGACTTCTGACGCTCACATATATGACATGTGAAGCAGTCAGTCATGGGCGCCGTCCAATGAGCGTTGTGCACTCAGCCCTTTTGGCTGTTTGTGGAGTGCTATGTACTTTTGTTCAGCGCCCACGTGATGAGCACGTGCGGCGCTGGCCTTCTGTTTTAGGCGCCCGCATGTCTTTCACGTGAGGCGCTGGGCGCTGTTAAAAGGGGCGTCCACGTGGGAAGCACGTGAGGCGCTAGTCTTTTTACCTTTTTAGAGATTAAATCTCTGTTAATATTTTCATAGAGGTTAAACCTCTATCAATGGTACTTTGACCATTAATGCTCGCTAAAATCACTATATTTGAGGATTGTAGGTTGAGTTTTTGAAGAACTAAGTTCTCAATTTAAAGGAACTAAGTTTCTGGAGTATTATAGACTCCATGTTCTTCATGTTCAACCTTGTTCTTCCTTGAATCTTTGATTCTCAGGAACAAAATCTTCTCGATGAGAATTAAATTCTCAACTTGTGGGAGACTTGTTTTATGGATCTCAAATCCAGAGAAAGAACTAAGTTCTTTGAGAAGGGTTACACCCTTAGCTATGTTAGGTAAAGGAGATGTTTTTATCTTTTATTTTTTTCTTTACTTAGGGTTTTTTAGGAGGAGGAAAGTCTTCTTCTTTCTCGAGAATTGAATTCTCTGTTGTTTTTGAAGGTTTCTGTGGTCTCTGTATGTCTCTCCCTCTCTGTGCGTCATTCTATCTCTGTCTCCCCTCTCGAGACTTGAAGTCTCAGGTTCTTTACATAGGTAAGGCAAATTGTTAATTAGTTTTGAGAAAATCTCTTATTGAGAGATTCCAATTGATTTAATTGGTCTTAAAATCAATCTGGGGAATTTTACCCACCATTGAATCTTTGATCCAAGAACTTCTGTTTTTACAGAATATGATTTTTGGTTTTTAACGAGATTGGGGAAATATTTTTCCTATACAGAGTTTATTCTGTAAGATAGTGATTTTTAATCACCATTGGATTTTTAATCCAAGGGTTCTCTGTTTTATAGAGAGCAATATTTCTTGTTTATAAAGATTGAAGGAATATATAGTCCAAAAATAGAATTTTATTCTACCATTGGACCTTTGATCCAATCGAGAGTATCTTCCTTATTTTAGAAAGATTTGGGCAATGTTTTCTTCCAACAGAATTTAATTCTGTATTTTGATGATTTATCATCCCTGTTGGATCTTTGATCCGACGGCTCTATTTAACAGAGAGTAGAATTTAATTCTACTTGGGCGCCGACGCTCACGTGTCGTATACATAGGCGCCATTTAAGACTTTAATTCTAAAGATGGGTATTCCTGTGCTTTGCACATTGGCGCCCGCATGAGGAGTACGTGCGGCGCCATTTACGACTTTAACTCTTATTTAATTGGCGCCTACGTAAGGAGCACTTGCGGCGCCACCATAGGATTTAATCCTGGTGTTAGTGCCCTCATAGAGAGCACGTGAGGCGCTGCCTCATTTAATTCAAACAGAGCTTTGGTCTTTTATTAGGTTAAATATCAGGAAAACAAATGCCCCCCCACTGTTGCTTTCACGTGGATTACGCGTGGGTGCAACGGTATCACCTTTTCTACCGTTGGATCTCCTGGGGAGTTGAACTGTCCATTCATGTCTTATAAATAGGGCCTTTGGCCCTTGAGATGACTGCCATTTCATCATCTTCCTTCTTCTTTCTTGAGAATTTAATTTTCTTTTCAGAGCTTAGATCTCTTTCCAAAGAAACTCTTAGAGTTTAAACTCCGTTTAATAAAATTGGTAAGGATCATAACCATTTTTCTCTTAAAAGAGACTCTTTTTTGTCTTGGATTTTTAACCCATTAGCGCTTCGCTCTTCTCTTGGAACGGTCTCTTAGAGATCTAAAAACTTTTGTTTGGGTAGACCATGGGTTTTAGAGATCTTAGGGTTTTACCCAATTACTGACTTTGATCTTTGAAGGTTATTTGGAATTTAATTCCATTTCCTGAGCGGATCTCTGGGATTTTATCCCATTATCAGAGGAATTTAATTCCGTGTTGTTCTACAGAGCTTAGCTCTAAGAAAATTTCTTTTTTAAGAAGTTCATTTGGGAATTTTTATTCCTTTTCTTATTTTCTTTTTAGGGTTCTTTTTTTTGCAGATTTGAAATCTGTTGTAGAACACATTTTTCAAGGGAGTTTAACTCCATAGTTCAATAAGATTTCTCATTAAATGAGAATCCTTTTGGATTCTTACAATGAATGCCTTCCTCATCATTGATGGAGGCGTTACCTTTATTTTGTGAGGTCCATTATAATGATTTTGGTATTTTGATTGCTAATCCTTTACTAGTTTTTCTTTTCAGATAATATGGCTTCTCATCTGTATGATCTTGAAGAGATCATCTCATATGAGGACACTCGCGTTCAAGGCAGCCGTGAGGGCCAGGAGTTTACTGACGCTCAATGCGCTGAGGTAATGCATCAATTCGATAATTACAACGGTCAATTGCTCCCCCGCCGTTCTGCCCATTTGAATATTATCGTGGGGTCGATTTGGGAAGCAATTCCTGGGCTTGACGAGGTTATGCCACTCGAGGCGCTTGATGATGCTGAAGATAAGGTGCATTCAGTATATCTGATGAGCCTGATCTCAAAGAAGCGAAGAGATGATCTTGTCGATGTTTCGCATCGCGTCTTCCAACAGAAGGTAATAATATCTGCTTACCAGAGGAAGGAAGACATTAGTGGGGATCCCGACGCTTGCATTCGTGAGAAAATGCACAAGAAAATGGCCAAAGAGGCCGAAAGCACTTTACTCAGACTGGCTTCTAAGTTCCCGAATCCGTGTCTGGAATTCAGTGTTTTGCCGTTGTAAACACTTCTTTTTTTATCATCGCCAATGTATAAATTTCTTCAAAGTATGAATGACAAAATTCCCTTTTCTCTTTATGCCAATGCTCATATGTGTCTTACATGAAGTGTTGTTATACATATATAGAAACTGTTGCTGGCGCTCATGTGTTATGTGCATGAGACGCTACTGAGGATTTTAATCCTGAACACGTTATGCACGTGAGGCGCCGCTCTAATCCCGAAAAGAATCAATGCGAGTGCTCACGTGTCATGCACGTGAGGCGCTGCTGATGGAGCCGTTTCACCTCTTTGCTCTGATTCCCATGAGTCAACCCTTTCTTTTCCCATGCCCTTTTTTCAGGCCTTGGAAATAGCTCCACCATGCACAACATTTTCTGTACCTAGACTTGAATACTTCCCTTTATAATCTGAAGCTCTGCTTCCCTTTTCTTTCACAAGGAGAGAATCACCTTTTAACAAACCAAGAGCTATGGCTTGCAATCGTCCGCATGCTCGTCGGCAACCGTGGGAGGTACCTATCGAGAGAATTGTCCCTCGTTTTGCTGCGCGTTTGGAAGATCCCGTTCTCACTAATGACCAGTGTGACACGGTGATGTACGAGCTTCTGGCTCGTTGGGGCTCTCCTCTTCCTGCCGGCTCCATTTGGATTCGGACGAGCTTCTCGTCTGTACTTGCTGACATCCCTCCTCATCCAACGGAGATGACTCTGGCGATGCTCGACGCGGCTGAGGACAAGTTTGAGTGCTTCCATGAGGCTTGTTTGATTACCCAGCCTCTGAAGGATTGTTCAGTTCGTCTGCTAAGCCAGATACGGGCTCAGCGGGCCATCATGTCTGCCTTTGCTGATGAGCACGGCGCTGACCAATGGGGAGCGACTCCTCACGAAGATCGCCGCTTTGACATGGTGGAGAAGGCAGAGAGGGAATTAGAGAATCTTGTATATCATTTTGTTAATCCTTATATCTCTGATCCCATGTTCGGTGATCTTTTCTTTGTGTAATAAATAATAAAAAAAATAATGTCGACCACTGAACGTTTTATTCCCGGCACATATTCATATGGGCATCCTGCCTGTGTACATACATTTTGTATTTTAATCTTTAGAAGTTTCTGATGCATGCATCTAGACATAGGTGAACATTGGACTGAAGTGATGCATAACATCTGGCCGGTTTTGAGCTGGGATGCACTAATTTTATTATAATTTTGATCTGAGAAGATAGCGAGCGGATACAAGCGTCTTCTCAAATCTCCATCCTTAAGAAATGTATTTCTGAACCCCGAGGCCCATGAGTTGCGCCTTTCTGTTTCTTGATGTCTTGATTTAGCGCCCATTAGTCTACTTACTCGTTCGGAGTCTATAGTTTATTCACTCGTCTCAGAGTCTATAGTTTATTCACTCATTTCGGAGTCTCTAGTTTATTCACTCGTTCCGGAGTCTCTAGTTTATGCACTCGTTTCGGAGTCTGTAGTTTATTCACTCGTTTCGGAGTTTCTAGTTTATGTACTCATTTTGGAGTTTATTTGGTTTGCCTCCCTTGGGTTTACAGAAAAACTTGTCCTAACGTTGTATGTAGATAACCCCCATTCTTTACGATGGAGGTCCGTTAGGTTTTTGGTACTAGAGTTTTAGTCCGTGGTACCGTCGTGTTGGCTGATATATTCATCGATATGCGGTCCTTAAGCTGTTATTAGAGTATCCTCACGACTATCATGTCTTTGATCCCTTCGGAGGCAGGACAAGATGTTTTCAAGTACTGTATTACCGTCGGAGGAGCAAACGTTTGGAATTTGCCATGACTTTTTTTTACTTAATGTTAGGTTCAGCTTGGAGCCCCGATGAGTCATAACCACTCCGCACTGGTGTGCGATGATCTCCGATAGTCTTTATATGAGTTGCCGTCAAGACCCGAAGCTGGGAATATGCCATCACTTCATTTTTATTTTGACGACGCCGTGCCGTTTCTTTACTAAAGTAGGGTAGACATCTGTAGGACCCCTATGCTGTATGTATCGCAGTTGAAGTCCGGAGCTCGGAATATACCATTGCTCCATTTTTTGTTTCGACCCTTGGGTCTTTTTTGACATCGTGTTTGCACCCTGCTGGAGTGAGAAGGAACTCCGGGATAGTCTCTAGGTTGTATTTGAACCATCAAGACTTGGAGCTAGGATTTTACCGTGACTCCATTTATATTTGACCCTCGGGTCTTTGTTGACGTCATGTCTGCACCCTGCCGGTATGAGGAGAATGTCGGGGTGATCTCTAGGCTCTAGATATTGCCATTGAGATCTGAAGCTAGGATTTTTCCGTCACCTCACATTTATTTGATTATTGCATCCGCATCCTGCTGAAATGAGGAGCAAGTCGAGTTAGAGCAAGGATTTTTTTCCATCACTCCACTTTTCTTTGTTGACATTGCGTCTGCACCCTATTGGAATGAGAAGAACGTCGAGCTGATCTCTAGGCTGTAGATATTGCCTTCAAGATCTGTCTCTCCCTTTGACGGAGCCTGGTAGGAAAATACAGTTCCCTTTCTTTCATTTGTGCCTATGGATCGTATACAAAAGTCAGTATGGACATACTTGCAGGGCGGAAGAAATTATATATATATATATATATTTGTTTCCGCGATGCTCTATCTTTTTAGCTTTTCATATCGCGAAAGTCGCGATTGCCCAATCATTTCGGCTTTTTATCCGCGGTGCCCAATCATTTCGGCTATTTTTTAAATATTTTTTACTCACTGCTTTATATTGCGAGTCGCCCAAATATTTAGGTTGTTTTTATATGTATATTTTTTGCTCGTTGATTTTTATTGCAAGTTGCCCCATCATTTCGGCTATTTAATATGCATATTTTTTTACTCCCTGATTTTTGTTGCGAGTTGCCCTATCATTTCGGCTATTTCATATGCATTTTTTGCGACTCGCTGAGTTTTATTACGAGTCAGGAACTTGAGATCTGATACCAATCTTGGTATCAACATCGGTACAACTGGAATATTACCAGGAGCGAATCATTATTTGCCTTTGCGAGGACTTGAAATTGATACCTATTTAAGCATCAACGTCGCTTCAACTGAGATATTGCCAGGAGCGAATCATCATTTACCTTTGTTAATTTGAACAAAGGTAGCTTAGCAAACAGGGTTAAGATCCTATCGACTAAGGCTTTTTAACTTCATGAGCCGTAAGGATCTCATAAAGGTATTTCTCCCTACGAGTCGTGAGGATCTCGTAGGTGTATTTTCTCCTTAGGAATCATGGGGATTCCCAAGTGATATTTTCTCTTATAAGTCGTAAGGATCTTGCAAGAGTGTTTTCTCCTTATAAGTCGAGAGGACTTACGAGTGTTGTTCACCACATATGGACATTTCTTCGTGCCCGTGGATTGTATACACGGGTCAATATTGGACTGTCTGTAGGGCAACATCAGGGGAATATGACGGCTTAAGAACAGGTTATGATCCCTGTAGCTTAAGGCTTTTGAATCTTATGAGCCGTGAGGGTTTCATAAAGGGAATTCTCCTTACGAGTCGTGAGGATCCCGTAAGTGTATTTTTTTCACGAGATTGTGCCCTTCCGTGTTTTTACTAGCTCACCGGTAGTCCTGCCATTTTTACTCACGGCGCCCTTTCGGGTTTTCATCCGTGCCCATTTTGCTTATGGAAATACCGTTTTTTTGAACGATGGAACTCCTAAAAGTAGTCTCACCGCAGATGACCCATCTGTTTGCCAGTGGGACTTGGGGATGCAACCTTCGCCATTGAAACTTGGATTGTAATCTAGATCTCAAGGGAGTGTATCGCTGTATTTTGGGGGCGATGCACATGTTTAAGGACGCCTCGGTCCTATATCGCCCTGTTTGAGGCGAAATCTTAGTTTAGGAACTTTTCGGTCCGATGTTGCCATATTTGAGGCAAAGTTATAGTTTAGGGACATTTCGGTCCTTTGTTAGTTTAGGGACTTCTTGGTCCGTTGTCGCCGTTTCTGAGGCGAAGTTTTAGTTTAAGGACATCTCGGTCCGTTGTTAGTTTAGGGACTTCTCGGTCCGTTGTCGCCGTTTCTGAGGCGAAGTTTTAGTTTAAGGACATCTTGGTCCGTCTCCGCCATGTTTGAGGCGACGGTTTTTTTTTTTTTGCATACCACTCTCAGAGTTTTTGACTCAGGAAGATAGTGAGCGGACACAAGCGTTGTCATCTATCATTGACCCAAGTCGTGACTTATTAGGCGTAGTATTTTTTAAGGAATCGGCCGTTTATTGGCCGGAAGGGTCTTTCGCCATGCATGTCCATGAGCAGGTAGGCTCCACCTTGATAGACTTTGTCTATGATGTACGGGCCTTCCTAGTTTGGCTCGAATTTCCTCCGTTTTGCACGATAGGGGATCATTGGTCTTTTAACGACTAGCATGAGTTCGTCTTGGCGGAATGTTCTCGGCCCGGTCTGTCTTTCGTATGACCGTGTCATCCTTTCCTTATAAGCCTCCAGGTCTTACTGTGTTTTAAAGCGAGTTTCGTCAAGGGCATCGAGCTCCTCAAGCCAAAGATGAGCATTTTCTTCATCTGTCAACTTGTATCGAACCGCTACTCGTAGAGAAGGGAGCTCTATTTTCAGGGGAAGCACTACTTCCGTGCCGAATACCAACGCATATGGTGTTGTATTCGTAGCCATTTTGAACGTTGTTCGGTATGCCCATAGAGCTTCATGCAGCCTTTCGTGCCAGTCTCTTTTGTTTCTGGACACCGTTTTCCTTATAATCTTCGTCAAGGTCTTGTTGAAAGCTTCAACTAAACCGTTGGCACGAGGATTATAGAATGAAGAGTATCTCCAATCTATTTTATGGTGTTGTGCAAAGCGGCTGATTATATGGCTCTTGTAGGTCGGCCCATTATCCGAGATAATTCGTCGTGAAGTCTCGAACCGATAGATGACATGGAATCTGAAGAAATGGAGGATATTCTCCGTCTTCACCTCATTTATTGGTACTACTTCTGCCCACTTAGAAAAGTAATCGGCCGTTGCCAATATGAACCGATGTCCTTTGGACGATATTGGTTCAATAAGGCCGATTATATCGGTTCCCCACATTTCGAACGGCCAACTAGCAACTGTTGGGTGTAGCGGATTTGGATGCTGGTGGATGAAGTCTCCATGAATATGGCACGAGTGACACTGCTTCATATATTCGAGGCAGTCCTGAATTATTGTGGGCCAATAGTAATCCATTCTTTTGATCTTCAGCTTCATCTTTGGCCCAGCTTGGTGAGAACCACAGTGGCCATCGTGAGTTTCTTGGACGACTTTCTTTGCTTCCTTCGGCCCCTGGCATCTTAGCCATAGACAGTCGAATGATCTCTTATATAGAGTATCATTGATGAAGGCAAACGACAGAGCTCGTTTTATGAGCTGATATCTAGACGACTGATTGATCTGTTTAAAGTGTGTCGTAAATAAAGTAACCGCAATCAGGACGGCGTCGCTAGTAGCTAGCCGCGATTAGTATGGGTCGTCCATAGGGAAACGTGAACCTTTTTCTTGCTTTAAACGAGTTGATTGAAAGATGGGTTGATTGGTTGTAGATCAATTTTAATACGGATGTAGATTTTATGAAGAAGAGGCTTGTAGGGTTCATATGACTTAGTAGTAATGATGACTAATTAAAAATGACTTCTTTTATGTTTTAATAGTTTAAAACTAGATCGATAGTGATGAATGTGGATTAGGGTTCTTTGGAAGAAACTAGGATTTTCCCACTCTTAACCCTTGTCCTTGCATTGATCTCTATTCATGTCTAGCCTTTACCAAAACAAGTGTTAGACAGATCTTGAATCGTGGTCGTGATTAGCAATAAATTGGTAGCGCGCCCGATAAAGATGTTAACATTTATTTTGCTAAAGCTTATAAACTTTAAAATATATAAAAGAAGTTAAAATATTTTATCATCCATTGATATACTCTAGCCTACAAACCCTAGCAAACTAGAAATTACTTACGCATGGTTGGAGAAGAAGGGATGAAGAATGAGATAATAATGTAAGATACAGAAATTAAGCGCAGAAAGTAAGTGCAGAAATTAATTGCAAAAAAACTAATAAAAACTCTACCTTTATTAATCAACTATATAATGTACAAATCCTTTTAAAGTAGAGTACAAGAACCCTGGTTTTTGCTCTCGATCTCTATCTTGTTGGAAGTAGATGAACAGCTGATGATCAATTCGGATGCGTGGATCGTCTTGGACCTCTTGATCTCTTCAGTTGATGATCTTTCATGTAAAGCTCTTGGTCACTTATATAGTCACCATAGACAGAAACCCTGAATTCCATATAATAATATTTATTGTTAAAATCTTATACAAAAAATCTCAAATCCTAAGTCCACAGAACCGCCGCGGATTCGCCGCATTTATGGTAGTTTGGCTGCCCAACCGCGGCGCCATAGTGGGATCATGACTTGAAAATTCTTCTGCTGTTTGGTGTTGACATGTGGAGAATCTTTAGATATCTGGATTTTGAGAATATAACTATGAGTCTCTGCCGTTGCTAGATCTTATGATTTGCTTCAATTTATCGGCAGATTTTTTTTCCGACATCTCGGATATCGAGGATTCCAAACATGTGCTCATATCTGCACAATATCTCAATTCATAGTGTTAGTAGTATTTGTTATATTTGAGATATTATCCTAACCATTTTATATGATATTAAATGTTAAGAATATTGATTAGAAATTTTTGATATGATATGCATATTTTAACTACTAATATTTTATATAAATATTATATGCATGTATTTCCCCTCATTATGTTAATTGTTATATAGAAACATATGATAATAAACTTGTTACACATAAACCATCATATGTTCTATAATTACAATAAACACCTTTTAGAACTTAACAATAGTGGGGAAAATAATCATTCAAATGTGCAATATTTTCGACTAATCAAATACCCCCAAATTTAACTTTGATCGTCCCGAACAAACTAGTTATTAAGAAGAATAAAAAGAAAAAGAAAAACCTAGCACACATACTTAGGCAACACGATTACACTTAGCACGTGCAACAAGCCTTTAAATCTCTAGGTGTCCCTAGTAGAAGGAGTGTTGTCTCCTGAGGGTTTTCAGCGGATTACACCCACAAAATCCCATAATAAAAGAAAGATAATGAAAGTTACATACAAAAATAAAGAATATATAAAAGAAAGACCTTGAAAATAAGAGTTTCAAACTACACTAGCTTTTTAGTAGCCATGGGCCTTATCTTAATAGTCATGAAAAGATGTCAGAAATCACATCATCCCTCAATAAAACATCACCTTTAGTATTCCTCCCTACCTTTCTTTCAAACATCGATCATATACCTCTACGTGTGTGTAAAAAACATCCTTACACTTAGAGATTTCAATTCAAGCTATCATGCTCTTATCCATCTTTCTTAGTAATTTTTAGTCGGTAAATATTTTAGATGGAATTGCTCACACATTCTTCATGCGACCGTTAATATTTTTTGAGGTACTAACTAACCGATTACCAAATGTGCTCACTCTTTAAGGCGTAATTAGCAATATCCTCATCTTGTAACACCTAAGGCTTAGCAGTGGCTCCCAAACCAGTTGGTCTAAGGCACTAGGTGATAAAACACCCTCGCTATATTTTTTTATGCTGCCTTAAGTAATTACAAAACCAATGTTCATTTTTCTTCACCATTTTTTTCATTTATATTTTTGTTTATATATTTATTTTCCTTCATACTAAAGCTTTTAGACAAGAGCATTTCAAGGTATTCTCTACTATCCCAAGTTTCAAGATGTGTGCAAGTGCGTATAGTAAGGTATCAACATTCAGATGTTTGGACTCAAGAACAGGAACTGTTTTTCAGACTTATTTCTATTCTCAGATTAGTGATTCCCTTCATCTTACTAACCCTTGGGACAACATCTCATGACTATTTATTACTAGCTTCGTTATAAAATATCTAATTTTCTTGATTTTCTTAAACTTTTCCTATCTTTCATATATAATTTTTCACTTTCTAACTTTTATTACCACGATTTTTTTTTATTCATTCATATATATAAAAAAAATTATATAGTGCCTATTGCCAAATGATATTTCAGTAAATACAAACCTCCCCCCAAACCTGTTTTCAACAGTGTCCTCACTGATGTTGTTTTTTGAGCGCATAGACCTGTAGATTTGGGAGGAAAATAATAGGGATAAAATAATAATGAAATACTACCCCCAAACTTGTTCTTTGGCACGCAGAGATATTCAGTTATATCTTAGTTCACTCACCTCCATTCTTATATGAAACAGTGTTACCGAAACATGGAGGTGAGGCAGAGGAAAGTTAGTTATGATAAAGCGGCTCCTGTAAAATCAGGAGCTCCTCCGATGGGTCAGTGGAAAAGTACGTTTTAATCTATGCCCATTGGCTTTAAAAATAGAACCGTTTTTATCATTTTCTATATCCACTGCACTGTGCGGGTATACATACCGCACCGCAAAAGGTCCTTTCCAACGAGATTTAAGTTTACCCAGATGAAGGTGAAGACAGGAATCGTAAAGAAGGACCTGTTGTCCCGGGTTGAAAGTTTTTCTAAAAAGGTTTTTGTCGTGGAACACTTTAGTCCGGTTCTTTACTATAACCGCATTATCATAGGCTTCATCGCGAAGTTCGCTAAGCTCATTTAATTGCAGCTTCCGATAGCTGCTGATTTGATCAAAATCATAGCTAAGCTCTTTAATAGCCCACATTGCTTTATGTTCGATATCGACAGGAAGGTGGAAAGCCTTCCCAAACACTAGTCGGTATGGAGACATACCAAGATCGGTCTTATAAGCAGTACGAAATGCCCAAAGAGCATCCGTCAATTTGGTGGACCAATCTTTACGGTTCTTAGAAACTGTTTTCTCCAAAATTTGTTTGATCTGTCTATTGGAGATCTCAGCTTGCCCGCTCGTTTGGGGATGATAGGGCGTAGAAAGTTTGTGATTGATTGAATATTTCCACATCAAAGCCTCGAAAGATCGATTGCAGAAATACGTCCCGTTGTCGCTAATTATAGCACGAAGGTGTCCGAATTGTGAAAAGATATCTTCTCTAAGGAACTTAATAACAACCTCGTTGTCATTAGTACGACACGGTACTGCTACCACCCAATTAGAGACATAATCAACCGCAAGTAAAATATATAAATTCCCAAAAGAGTTGGGAAATTGGCCTATAAAATCAATTCCCCAAATATCAAATATCTTCACAACCAAGATAGGTTGGAGCGACATCTCATTTCTACGTGAAATCCGACCCATGTGTTGACATCGTGAACAAATTTTGCAATGATCATATGCATTTTTGAATAAAATTGGCCAATAAAAGCCACATTGCAAAACTTTCTCCGCCGTTTTTCGTGGACCAAAGTGACCACCACATGCCTAATCATAGCAAAAAAACAATACACTTTTGAATTCTTCATTAGGGACACATCGGCGAATGATTTGATCGGGACAATACTTAAACAAATATGGTTCATCCTTGTAAAAGTGTTTTACTTGGGATAGAAATCGGTGATTGTCTTGTTTCGACCATTCGTTGGGTATAAGTCCCGTTGGTAAATAATTCACAATATCCACTAACCAAGGTTCACAGGATAAGGTCAAGAGTTGTTCGTTAGGAAAGGAATCGTTTATTGGCAAGGCCGACGTTGGCGAAGAAGAAAAGCGTGAAAGATGGTCGGCTACTACGTTTTCACATCCACTCTTGTCTCGTATGACAATATCAAATTCTTGTAACAACAGGATCCAACGTATTAGCTTGGCTTTAGCATCCTTCTTCATTTAAAGATGTCTTAGGGCGGAGTGATCGGTGTAAACTACAACTGGAGAGTTCTTTCTCGGTAGTTATACGTATACGTAACTGGAGGTTTGTATTTACTTTTATATTGCTCCCCAGTGTACGGGCAGAGGGCGTGACGTGGCCGCTACGTATATAATCAGAAGTACATACGCTAAGCGTATCTAAGCAATATAAAAGTAAATGCACAAGAGATAAGATGTATAAAACAACAACTTTATTTATTCACGTTCTTTCTGTACAATGCATGGAAAAGTAAATACAACTGAATGAAAGCAATGCCTAAACAATGGCATAACAGAAAAGGAAAAGTACTGAAAAAAATGTACAATGAACTAAAGCTCTGGGTCTTCACTGAAGTGGTCCAAGTCTTCACTAGTGGGCTCGATCTCCGGAGTGTCCAGATCACCTGACGACATTCAAAGAAGAAAGAAAGAGAATGTCGTCAGCGAACAAATCGCTCGGTAAGTCCCAAAGTTAAGGGAGAAATAGAATAGAGAGTAAGAGAGAGAGAGTGCAGCTTTTAAAGTTATATTATTTTGTTATAGTGTTAATGCCGTTGTTAACCTAAGTTCAAGGGTGAATGTCAACCAATAGAGTTCTCAAACCCAACGGGCTCCAATCCAGGGGTAGGGAACCACGGGCCCGAATAAAATGTTAGTAGCGGGACTTCGACCGTCGTCGAACTATTCAAAACTCAACAGGCCACAGTCCAAGAGCATGGAAACACGGGCCCTCATGATAGCTTTCTTGTGTTAGTAGACATGGATTCATGATATAGGGGGACTCTTGTGATTCTGTTGGATTCACGAATGAACTACCCCAATACCCCGTGTATTTATTGTATTGATAGTGATGATTGTACTGATGGTATTATATTGTATTGTATTGTCTTGAAAATTGAATTGTATAGATGACTTGCCGAAACCATGATATCAGTAAATGGATGTAACTGGAGAATCATGTAAATGGATGTAACTGGAGAATCATGTAAATGGAAGTATATCCATGGTTCGGTTCGGTCAAGTTGTATAGATTGTATAGATTGAATATATTGAATATATGAATTCATGGATTCATGTTGAATTGTTATATTGTAGATTGTACTTGAATTATATTCAAGTCAGATTATAATGAGACTCATTCTGAGTCAGAACAATTAGAAAAGAAATTGAAGTCCTGATGGTTTTGATGTTATCGATAACCGCTGCACATGGGCGGCAGGATTTGTGTCTTTTTTAAAGATGATTACCGTGTTGATAACACCGTTTGTTAATTGTCTACCTTAGATAGGCAAGCACCCATATCTCTGGCTCCCTGAGGCTCAAGAGACTGGTCCCGCTTAAACCGATGTTTACTAGGGTCATTAGGGTAATTTATAGAACTTGAGGGGTTTTTATGTAAAAATACTTTTATATACTTTTCAAAATACACCCCAAGTATTTAATTATCTTCTTTAGAGTTGTAATAATTGTAGATTTTATATTTGTGATATTTCTAGTGAAAATAACCTACTTTCATAATATATGGTATTTATTTGTAATATTGTACTTATATGGAATTCATGGTATTTTAATGTAAAGCGATTCTTGTGATTTTTGAAAAGAGTTGGAATATTTATATTATTACAAAATAGATATTTTAATGTTACTTATACATATATTTATTTAAAAATAATTTTAATATATATCTTATATTTCTAGAAATCTCATTTTCTTAAGACGTTCGTATTTTAAATCTTTCGAGACCGAATGCTCCTTGCGGAGCTCTGCATTTCGCACTACTAAGCCCAGGGATGTGCGATAATCCGCACCATTCCATCCGAGTTCCCTAAATTGGGTTGTAGCGGCGCTTTGCAAAGATTTGTGTAAAATACTTAATCATTTAGAAAACGGTTTTATTAATTCATGGTATTTATTTGAAATGTTTCGTTTTCCCGTATTCTAGGTTTCCAAAAGGTATTGTGCTATGTTGCATATGTTTTTTGTGAGGAGGTAGGTCGTTACCTCTGTTGGGTCCACGTTACCTCTCCCGGTACTTTCGGGGTTGCGGAAACGGTAAAAAAATTTTTCTTAGACTTGGTAACATGGACCGTAAAAGCCGGATCTTTGCTAAACTACACACTAGCATCCTAACTAGAGATTTATCTACTAGGTTAGGGGTTATACCTCAACTTGAACTCCTTCTCTTCTTGTTGTTCTTCTTCTTGCTTGCTCTTTGTAGTAGTTTGGATGGCTTCCCCTCCCCGTCTCCTCTTTGCCGAAGATAAATCCACCTGAGGGCTTCATCCTTGGGCTCCTTTCTCGATCTTGAGAAAAATAAAGTATCCGCTTTGCTAGACCTTCTACCTTAGAGTGAGTAGAGTGTGCTTTGGGGTGTTATATCTTCAAGGAGATGATTCTCAACACATGAGATTTGCTCTCCTTGAACTAGAGGAGGAAGAAGATGAAGTGAAGAGAGAGAGACCAAAATGATAGAATGATATGGTATTTTACAACCATAACATATATGTGATTTTCTAATAATAATATTAATTCAAAATGAAAAAGGTGATGGAAGGATTGAAGAGACCATTATCATATCATAATAAATGAATTTTGCAAAGATCAAAGAGCATCTAAAAAAGGGTAATGATGATGGTCAATGTTTCAAACCTAGTCAACCATGGTCAACAAGTCAACAAACCCATCCATGACACAATTTCATTTAATTAATATTATTAATTGATAAATCACAAGATCATTAGGGTTTGGAAAAAGACGACTGTCAACTGTGCATACACACCCGTTCCAAAACCCTAATGAACAAACTCTTCCTCCGCCTCAATCAACTGTGCATTCACACCTGCATTCATGTTCCGAGGAACATGAACACAATGAGATAAAACTAACCCCAAAGCATATACTAGGATCCGGCTCAAACCAGAGCCCGCTTGTAATGACTGTCCGGACACCAAATGTGCACAAGTGCGCGGATGTGAACGAACCCTGTCGCAAAGCCATACGACCTCTACTCAGTTTTGCCCAAAGGCGAGTAACCCTCTGTGTGGGACTCTAAAGACTCGACACTACGCTGGCAGTGGGGTTAGCCACAGACCGCAAGCGGCACTAGCTGTACGTAACGGTCCCCAGGTAGATGCCGATAAGAAGACTGATGAGGTGAACCCATCCGAACTCCTACTGAGTCTGTATGTGACAATCTCCGTACAGTCCGGTCTGTTCGTCTGATACATCGCATGGCGGGCCTAGGGGCGGTAAACGTCAGTCCCCTAATAGCGGTACAAGTCGTGTCGGAGTGAAGCCCAGAACATCCTGAGATAACACTGGAAACCTACCAGTATATCTCGCTTGCCCTGACCAGGGACTACTCGTGTAATGGCTCTCCTAAACACAGCGCGATGTCAACCCCCAATACCGGGAGAGACGAATCCTTTCTAACTGTCACTGCCTCCAAGTGGTTCGGGACTGCACCCAACTACTACCTGTTAGCACGACTCAGTAGAGCCGTGGTAGGGTAGTAATCAAAGAACAGTGGGAACACACTCGAGGCGAAGTGACAGTGTCAAGTCAGCAGACTAAGCTGTACTCATGTCACCTGGGAACTGATAACTGACGATAGGTATAATACCAACCATCAGTTCCCGACGAGTCCTGTCCAGTATACTCGTAACCTAACGAGCACCCGCATACTATCTCAAGTACGACGTACTGACGGCTGTGGGACAGACCATCTCCCGTGCTGGGATGAGAAGCGCATACGCTAGTCTACTCCGGAGTATCGATACCCTATCTCGATAATCCTACGACTAGGGATGTGTATAAGGATGTGCTTGTGGATTACCCAGCCCCCACGAGTGTGATCGCCATCACAACGCCGGTAATCAAGCAAAGATCCTAAGGGCTCTACTAATGCGTATAGGTGATATAATGAAGAAACACACATGTACACATTAAAGCAGAGACAAACCAAGTAGCATACTACTATATTGGGCAAGATTGTCTGTACAACTGTGAATATCCTAAGCTTCCATCAAGTAATATACATACTAGTATGATACAGTAATGGCCTCTAGGGCATATACACTAACAATCTCCCACTTGCACTAAGGCCATGTACTGGCGTATCGAAGACCTATCATCTCGATCAGCCGCTCGAACTGAGTCTGGGGTAAGGCCTTCGTGAATGGGTCCGCTGTGTTTTCCTTTGTGTCCACTCTCCGCACCTCGATCTCCTGGCGATCAATGATCTCCCTGATCAGGTGATACCGCCTTAAGATGTGCCTGGATTTCTGATGGGACCTTGGTTCCTTCGCTAAAGCTATAGCCCCATTGTTATCGCAATACAAAAATATTGGGTCAACAATGGACGGAACCACCTGAAGTTCACTAATGAACTTCTTCGTCCAGACCGCCTCTTTTGCGGCATCGCTAGCAGCAATGTATTCAGCCTCCATCGTCGAGTCTGCGACGGTATCCTGTTTGGAACTCCTCCAACATACCGCCCCTCCATTGAGGGTAAACACAAAACCCGAGACAGACTTGCTGTCATCTTTGTCACTCTGGAAGCTTGAATCGGTAAAGGACTCGACCCTGAGGTCTCCATTACCGTAAACCAGGAACATCTCCTTAGTCCTTCTTAGGTACTTGAGAATGTTCTTCATTGCTGTCCAGTGGTCCTCACCTGGGTCTGACTGATACCGGCTTACCGTGCTCAACGCGTAAGCTACATCTGGTCTTGTACATAGTATCGCATACATTATAGATCCTACCGCCGAAGCGTAGGGTATAGTGCTCATGCGAACCCTCTCCTCGTCAGTCTTAGGAGACATCTTCTTGGAGAGGGTAATTCCGTGCAATGCGGGTATGTTACCGCACTTGGAACCCTCCATACTAAATCTCTTTAGTACGGTCTCTATATACCTGGACTGCGAAAGTCCCAGTAGTCTCTTGGATCTATCTCTATAGATCTTGATCCCCAGAATGTACGAAGCATCACCCAGGTCCTTCATGGAGAACCTTTGTGACAAAAATAGCTTGACCGATTGTAGCATAGGAATGTCATTCCCTATCAAAAGAATGTCGTCCACGTACAAGACTAGGAATACGACAGTTCGTCCTAAAACCTTCCTATAAACACAGGGTTCATCTTCGTTCTTGATGAAATCAAATTCCTTGATTGCCTCATCAAAACAGATGTTCCAGCTCCGCGATACTTGCTTTAATCCATAAATGGATTTAAGCAACTTGCACACCTTCCCGCTGCTCCCACTGTCTACGAAACCTTCTGGTTGATCCATGTAAACGCACTCTTCCAAACAACCGTTTAGGAAAGCCGTTTTAACATCCATCTGCCAGATTTCATAGTCATGGAAGGCAGCAATGGCAAGTAGGATCCGAATGGATTTGAGCATAGCCACCAGAGAAAAAGTTTCATCATAGTCCAAACCAGGTCTTTGACGAAAACCCTTTGCAACGAGTCTAGCTTTATAGGTTTCCACTTGCCCATCTACACCAAGTTTCCTTTTGTAGATCCATTTGCATCCAACGGGTTTTACCCCAGGTGGAGCAATGTCCAAGGTCCACACTTTATTGGCGTACATGGACTCCATTTCGGATTGCATTGCTTCCTGCCACTTATCAGAGTCTCTACTGATAATGGCCTGCCTGAAATTGGTAGGGTCATCTTCTTCCAAGATGCAATCCTCTCGATCCCCGTCAATGAGAAAACCGTAGTATCTCTCGGGCGGATGAGAAATCCTACCAGATCTGCGGAGTGGCTGAGGTTCGTTTGGGGTTATTGAATCTAGCGGCTCCTCCAATTTTTCAGTTATATTTTGTGGTCGCTGAATTTCTTCCAGTTCTACCGAACTCCCACTAGTTTCTTTTGCAAGAAACTCCCTTTCTAAGAAGGTAGCGTGGCGAGATATAAACACCTTCTGTTCCTCAGTGTGGTAGAACAGATATCCTAGCGAGTCTTTAGGATATCGCACAAATTTACACAGAACTGACCGTGCCTCTAGCTTGTCCGGTTTCTGTGTTTTCACATAGGCCGGACAACCCCATATCTTAATAAACTTAAGACTTGGTTTCTTACTGCTCCATATTTCATACGGAGTTTTAGGCACAGATTTGGACGGAACTTGATTCAAAAGGTATACCGCTGTCTGAAGTGCATGTCCCCAGAATGAAAGAGGTAACTCAGCACTACTTATCATGGAGCGAACCATATCCAATAGGGTACGATTCCTCCTCTCCGATACACCATTGTGCTGTGGTGTATAAGGAGGAGTAAGCTGAGAAAGAATACCATTCTCTTTTAAGTAATCTAGGAATTCCGAGCTTAAGTACTCCCCTCCTCTATCAGACCGGAGGATCTTGATACTTTTGCCAATCTGGTTCTCTACTTCCTTTCTGAATTCCTTGAATTTCTCAAAAGCTTCAGATTTGTGTTTCATCAGATACACATATCCGAACCTAAAGAGATCGTCAGTGAATGTGATGAAGTAGGAGAACCCACCCCTTGCATGTGTAGACATCGGACCACATATATCACTGTGTATGAGTCCCAAGAGCTCTGCTGCTCTTTCTCCATGTCCGGTGAACGGAGATTTGGTCATCTACCCTTTGAGACAGGACTGACAAGTTTCATAAGATGAAAACTCGAACGCATTCAAGAGTCCATCTTTATGCAACTTACTCAGTCTTTTCTCTCCGATATGACCAAGTCTACAATGCCACAAGTAGGATCCATTCGTATCTGAATTCTTCCTCTTGCGTGTGTTTTGTATATTGAGAAATGTATTCTGATTTAGAACGTAGATACCATTACACAGTATACCCTCTGCAACCAGTACCTTATGAAGGTAAATGTTCATGATATTTCTATCAAGAACAAAGTTATATCTATCTTTATCGAGTAAAGAAACTGATATGATGTTGCAAACCATGGAGGGTACATAGTAGCAATCGTTCAAAATTATAGTCTTGCCATTTGGCAATACAAGGTGATATTCATCGACGGCTGCCGCATTAACTTGTGCTCCGTTCGCTACTCTGAGCGACATATCACCCGGTGCAACTTTCCTACTTTTTCTCAGTCCCTGCAATAAATTACAGATATGAGATCCTGATCCGGTATCAAGTACCCAGGAGGTAGGACCGACCGTAAAACAGTTCTCAATTACAAGAACACCTGAAGTAGATGCAAAACCATGCTTCTTCTTCAACTGGGTATCCTGGGAATCCATACAATCCCCTTCCCCTTGCTCATCTTTATGACTGTTGTCACAAGTTAGAGCTGAACCAACGTTCCCCAGCCCCGAATAAGAATTCGGATCGGTCAAGCGATATATTTTATTATCTTGATTAGGGCGTGAAAAGGTTGCTACCTGGAGAGAGAGAAAATAAACACTCAGCGTGCGCTCTTGCAAGATTAGATTGGTTTATTAATTTATCTAACCAGGATGTCTCCCACTGTTTCCTCAAATTCTTCGTAAAACCTTTTAAAAGAAGAACTAGTCAGGATTTTAATTCACGTCACAATACTTGCTTAACCTTTCAGCCAGGCTAGTGTCGGTACTTCGAGAGAGGTTTTCCAACGCTTTTGCGAAGTTCCTTAATTTAAGAACCTCTTTTCCCTGGGGGCGTAGCCCGCCTAACACCTTTCTAGACACCTACTAGGTTTATAGCATTGATCGTTAAGTGAAATAATCTCCCGAGAGTATTCCAACTCATCAGTGGGATCGGGATCCAACTGTCATTGTGTGATAACCTAGATGGAATCCACTCTAGTCACCACACTCCAGAAGGTATGCTAAATCTGCAAGTTTCAGTACTTTTGAAACTCCCGATGTGGTTTTTGGACCTAGGACCCAAGTGACCTTGACGAATAATCAACAAATCAAAAGGTCCTAATCAAGTTCAACCCGTCGTTATCCAGGATTGCATTAGACCCGCCCGCATGATCCTTGACGAATAATCAACAAAATCATGCGACCGTCCTAACCAATCGCATCTATCAGTGCAACAGAGAATTATTACTCAGCTACCGTTCACTGTGTCTTGACGAATAATCAACAAATGCAGCACGAATACTAAGTATTAATTATCTGAAACGACGGAGGGCTACGGCTGGGTTTTTGGCGAAAAACCCGTTAACGTAATGAACTTGATGTAGTTGAAGGAACATGATAGACTTTTTGAAAAACATAGTGACGAAAACTTTTGCTAAAGATGTCACTCCCTGTGAAGGGATCTCGGCTCTTTCCTCGTCGAGTGAGGTGCTGGGCATTCGTAAGATGAATACCTCGATGCAAAGCAAGAATAATCGACTATGGTGAAGTTATTACCCTGACGCAAACTTTTTATCCAAGGGGCCACTCCCGATAAGGGGATCTCGGCCCTTGCCTCGTCGAATGAGGTGCTGGGCATTCATAACCGAATACCGCGATGCAAAACAAAAACTGAACATCCTTGCAATAACAGCTTTTTGAAAAAACTTGTTCCAACAACGGCTTTTAGGTTTATTTTCTTGCATTAGTTCTTTTAATGCGTCCCATCATTTAAATCCTACCATTGCAGAAAACAACCAAAATATGACGTACGCTTATGCCATTCACATTCGCCACGGGGGCCCGTCATCACCCGTTAGGTTACTTAACTAACGACAGAGCGGGGGCTGGGCTAGCACGGCTGTAAAACATAAGCAACGTCTAAATAGTTATTATATATAGATATATAGCAATGATAGCCAATTCAGATCACAGATGAACACTTTGGATATACTAGGAACCCGCGATTCGTTCGAGCCTACAACGAAAAGCGGATTACACGGTCGCGATGAATAGCCAATACCCCATCCAAGACCCCTACGGGTGCGGCAAACTATCCGCCAAGTACCCGAAGCGAAGCAACCTCCCTCAACGCCGTGAGTAGGCCACTCGGCACTTCGAGATACCCGGTAGTTTGTGCACCGCCTCCATGGGTCTATCCTAAGAGCAAAACAGTAAAAAGAATTATACAATGACGGCTACAACTCCGACCCGGTTGTGCGGCCATACAAATAATATTACATCAATTTACAAATTTATTACATGAATGAAAGAAAAAGAAACTCTCATCTCACATCCATCCCGACTATTCATCCGCGACAATCCAACGAGTTCATATACACAAACCATCAACAACACAGATCACAGATATGTATAATCCCCACTAATCGACGTATAGCAATTAGTAGACGTTCAATACACATATAACATTACAGATATAACCATTAGCCAAAGTCTACAGAATATCGACCAAAAATACGGATTTTTGAGCCCTAAAAACAAATTTTGCTTTCTGGAAAATCTGGGCAGAAAAGTCATATAACCAAAATCCCAAAAACTCACCAGAAACAAACTGCAACAAAAATGATCCACGGCCGAGTCAACTCGGCCACGGTTCCGCGGCAGAAGCTTGCTTCTGCCGCGGAACCGCGGTGAGTTGGTCGACTCGTGCGATCATTTTTCTTGCCTATTCTAAAAAAAGCCTGAGCCGATTTTTAAGACATGATTTATTATCTTTTGAGCAGAAAAAAAATCGGCAGAAACTCAGGGTTTCCGGGGTGTTTTTCGGTTTTTTCGTTCGGTCGATATTCTAAATACCTTGCTAACATGCTAGGGTGTGTTTAGTTAGGCTCTGATACCACTGTTGGGTCCACGTTACCTCTACCGGTACTTTCGGGGTTGCGGAAACGGTAAAAAATTTTTTTTTTTAGACTTGGTAACATGGACCGTAAAAGCCAGATCTTTGCTAAACTACACACTAGCATCCTAACTAGAGGTTTATCTACTCGGTTAGGGGTTATACCTCAACTTGAACTCCTTCTCTTCTTGTTGTTGTTCTTCTTGCTTGCTCTTTGTAGTAATTTGGATGGCTTCCCCTCCTCGCCTCCTCTTTGCCGAAGATAGATCCACCTGAGGGCTTCATCCTTGGGCTCCTTTCTCGATCTTGAGAAAAATAAGGTATCCCGTTTGCTAGACTTTCTACCTTAGAGTGAGTAGAGCGTGCTTTGGGGTGTTATATCTTCAAGGAGATGATTCTCAACATATGAGATTTGCTCTCCTTGAACTAGAGGAGGAAGAAGATGAAGTGAAGAGAGAGAGACCAAAATGATAGAATGATATGGTATTTTTACAACCATAACATATATGTGATTTTCTAATAATAATATTAATTCAAAATGAAAAAGGTGATGGATGGATTGAAGAGACCATTATCATATCACAATAAATGAATTTTGCAAAGATCAAAGAGCGTCTAAAAAAGGGTAATGATGATGGTCAATTTTTCAAACCTAGTCAACCATAGTCAACAAGTCAACAAACCCATCCATGACACAATTTCATTTAATTAATATTATTAATTGATAAATCACAAGATCATTAGGGTTTGGAAAAAGACGACTGTCAACTGTGCATACACACCCGTTCCAAAACCCTAATGAACAAACTCTTCCTCCGCCTCAATCAACTGTGCATACACACCCGCATTCATGTTCCGAGGAACATGAACACAATGAGATAAAACTAACCCCAAAGCATATACTAGGATCCGGCTCAAACCAGAGCCCGCTAGTAATGACTGTCCGGACACCAAACGTGCACAAGTGCGCGGATGTGAACGAACCCTGTCGCAAAACCATGCGACCTCTACTCAGTTTTGCCCAAAGGCGAGTAACCCTCTGTGTGGGACTCTAAAGACTTGACACTACGCTGGCAGTGGGTTAACCACAGACCGCAAGCGGCACTAGCTGTACGTAACGGTCCCCAGGTAGATGCCGATAAGAAGACTAATGAGGTGAACGAATCCGAACTCTTACTGAGTCTGTATGTGACAATCTCCGTACAGTCCGGTCTGTTCGTCTGATACATCGCATGGCGGACCTAGGGGGCGGTAAACGTCAGTCCCCTAATAGCGGTACAAGTCGTGTCAGAGTGAAGCCCAGAACACCCTGAGATAACACTGGAAACCTACCAGTATATCTCGCTTGCCCTGGCCAGGGACTACTCGTGTAATGGCTCTCCTAGACACAGCAAGATGTCAACCCCCAATACCAGGAGAGACAAATCCTTTCTAACCGTCACTGCCTCCAAGTGCTTCAGGACTGCACCCAACTACTACCTGTTTGCACGAATCAGTAGAGCCGTGGTAGGGTAGTAATCAAAGAACAGTGGGAACACACTCGAGGCGAAGTGACAGTGTCAAGTCAGCAGACTAAGCTGTACTCATGTCACCTGGGAACTGATAACTGACGATAGGTATAATACCAACCATCAGTTCCCGACGAGTCCTGTCCAGTGTACTCGTAACCTAACGAGCACCCGCATACTATCTCAAGTACGACGTACTGACGGCTATAGGACAGACCGTCTCTCGTGCTGGGATGAGAAGCGCATACGCTAGTCTACTCCGGAGTATCGATGCCCTATCTCGATAATCCCACGACTAGGGACGTGTATAAGGATGTGCTTGTGGATTACCCAGCCCCCACGAGTGTGATCGCCATCACAACGCTGGTAATCAAGCAAAGATCCTAAGGGCTCCACTAATGAGTATAGGTGATATAATGAAGAAACACACATATACAAATTAAAGCAGAGACAAACCAAGTAGCATACTACTATATTGAGAAAGATTGTCTGTACAACTGTGAATATCCCAAGCTTCCATCAAGTAATATACATACTAGTATGATACAGTAATGGCCTCTAGGGCATATACACTAACAACTTCATGATCTAATTAAAGGTATAGCAAGATCGTGATGGTTTAAATGTCAAAATAAAACTACATGGTATTTTAGTGGAAAAGTACGGTAAAAGTTACAAAATGAAATAGGTTGTCATGAAACTTGTTCAACATGTTTGTTAATGTTTAATAGTCAACATGTAATGGTTTAGCATGATTGTATTTAAGAAAAAGTGAGGTTTTAGGAAGAACCGAATCGGAAATCGGATTTACTCCGATTCCGTCGGGTTTTACAAATACGTGTTTTTAGGAAGAATAGGAAAGAAGGAAAATGGGACTTATGGGTTTAGCTTAAATAGGAGAGGGAGTGGACGTAGCTTCCGGTGCGTCATTTCGTCGCCGGGATCTCCCAGGGCTGTCGCCGGAAAAATCGTCGAAGCTTCGCCTTTCGCTTCTTCTAAAGTACACTAGGGTTCTAGGAAATTTCTTAAGAGTTTTGTTCAGAATTTTGGAGTGAGGGGTAGTGTTTAGGGGTTGTATATATAGGGTTAGGCTAGGGTTATGGTAGGTGAAAGGTTAAAATGAAAAAATGTGATAAATGTAATAAAATGTATTAAAAATGGAGTAATTGGGGTTTTAAAAGAGCTCTGGAAATGGTCCGAGGAAATAAATTATGCAGGTGTTCAGGGGAGACCAAAAGACACATTTTATGTGTTGGGGTCGTCGCCGGAATCGGCCGACTCGGTCGCGACTCGGCAGTGACTCGGCCGGCGGCCTGAGTCGGCCGGTTCGTCGGCCGAGTTGGCCGATTCCGGCCGAGTTAGGCGACCGGAATCCTCCCCCGATGGCTGGTCTATCCTCTGGTACAGTTACATTTCAGGATGCAGTGGGGTTTTGTGAGATATGCACGTGTAAACCCTTGGTATTCTAAAAATTCAAAATAAAACAATATTAAAAATAATGTGTGGTATGGGATTTAAACTCTGGTTGCTTGGTTCAGCAGTGTAAGGTATTACCAATGAGCTACAAGCTCCTTCTTGTAATTAATAAGAAAAACAAATATTTATCTTGTGCTTAGGCAAAAGTACCCCTTTCTGTAATTTTGAAAAAATTATACAGAAAGTTGTACAGAAAATTTGGGGTTGTTACATTCTACCCTCCTTATAAAAATTTTATCCTCGAAATTTGTAAAAGGAAGGTGTAACAGATTCAAAGAAAGTTTAGTGACAGAACTATTGGTAGTGTATGAAAATATTTAGAAGAAAGAAAGAATGCAAAAAGTTTTGGTCAAAGTTGAAAGGGATGTGAGGGAATTGCCAGGGTTAACTTGGTTCACAGTTTCAGGCTCTACGGCCGCTAAGGTGTAGTTGGTGGGGGTGTGAGCTGAGTTGCGTTTATAGGGACAAGTTCCAATTCTATGATCGGATGCGCCACAAACTAGACACAGGCCTTTTACGCGCCTGCAGTCCTTCCACAAGTGTCCCTTTCTCCTGCAGTAGTTACAAAAAGTTGGGCTGGGACGGTTGTTCGGTACTCCGGGTCGCCTTAGCACAAAAGGTACCTTGACGAGGCTCCTCCTATCATCTGGTTGACATGGCGCTTTATACTGGTTGCTTCTGCTTCTGATCGGTTCACTAATATAGCAGTCTGCTGCAGTCCAACCAGGAGGCTTCGGATTTCCTCAAGTAGAACCGTCTGCTCGTTGATCGGAGCAGGGACGGCAAGTGTGATCGGTAGTGGAGGTGGAGTATTGTTGAAGTTGGTGCTGGTGTTGTTTGGGGAATCCATAACCTTGAAGAAAAATTTGGGTTAGGACAGATTCAAAGTATATGGAATGATAAGATTCAAGGAATATGAATTGTAAAGAATGTTTTAGTTGCTGGTTCTTATGTTATATTGCTTAGGTTGTTCACGCAGAACAGAACTGCATGATAGAGTTTCATACAGCTCAGACCTGCATGGACCACCAACAAAACCTGTCACGCCCAGCTTCCCAGTGTACGGGCAGAGGGTGCGACGAGGCCGCTACGTATATACACAGAAGTACATACGCTAAGTGTATCTAAGCAATATAAAAGTAACTGCACAAGAGACAAGATGTATAAAACAAAAACTTTATTTATTCATATTCTTTCTGTACAATGCATGGAAAGGTAAATACAACTGAATGAAAGCAATGCCTAAACAATGGCATAACAGAAAAGGAAAAGTACTGAAAAAATGTACAATGAGCTAAAGCTCTGGGTCTTCAATGAAGTGGTCCAAGTCTTCACTAGTGGGCTCGATCTCCGGAGTGTCCAAATCACCTGACGACATTCAAAGAAGAAAGAAAGAGAATGTCATCAGCGAACAAATCGTTCGGTAAGTCCCAAAGATAAGGGAGAAATAGAATAGAGAAAGAGAGAGAGAGAGAGAGTGTAGCTTTTAAAGTTGTATTATTTTGTTATAGTGTTAATACTGTTGTTAACGTAAGTTCAATGGTGAATATCAACCAATAGCGTTCTCAAACCCAACAGGCTCCAATCCAGGGGTAGGGAACCACAGGCCCGAATCAAATGTTAGTAGCGGGACTTCGACCGTCGTCGAACTATTCAAAACTCAACAGGCCACAGTCCAGGAGTATGGAAACACGGGCTCTCATGATAGCTTTCTTGTGTCAGTAGACATGGATTCATGATATAGGGGGACTCTTGTGATTCTGTTGGATTCACGAATGAACTACCCCAATACCCCGTATATTTATTATATTGATAGTAATGATTGTACTGATGGTATTATATTGTATTGTATTGTCTTGAAAATTGAATTGTAAAGATGACTTGTCGAAACCATGATATCAGTAAATGGATGTAACTGGAGAATCATGTAAATGGATGTAACTGGCGAATCATGTAAATGGAAGTATATCCATGGTTCGGTTCGGTCAAGTTGTATAGATTGTATAGAAATGTATTGAATATATGAATTCTTGGATTCATGTTGAATTGTTATATTGTAGATTGTACTTGAATTATATTCAAGTCAGATTATAATGAGACTCGTTTTGAGTCAGAACAATTAGAAAAGAAATTGAAGTCGTGATGGTTTTGATGTTATCGGTAACCGCTGCACATGGGCGGAAGGATTTGTGTCTTTTTCAAAGACGATTACCGTGTTGATAACACCGTTTGTTAATTGTCTACCTTAGATAGGCAAGCACCCATATCTCCAGCTCCCTGAGGCTCAAGTGACTGGTCCAGCTTAAACCTATGTTTACTAGGGTCATTAGGGTAATTTATAGAACTTAGGGGGGTTTATGTAAAAATACTTTTATATACTTTTCAAAATACATCCCAAGTATTTAATTATCGTCTTTAAAGTTGTAATAATTGTTGATTTTATATTTGTGATATTTCTAGTGAAAATAACCTACTTTCATAATATATGGTATTTATTTGTAATATTGTAATTATATGGAATTCATGGTATTTTAATGTAAAGTGATTCTCGTGATTTTTTAAAAGAGTTAGAATATTTATATAATTACAAAATAGATATTTTAATGTTACTTATACATATATTTATATAAAAATAATTTTAATATATATTTTATATTTCTGGAAATCTCATTTTCTTAAGACGTTCGTATTTTAAATCTTTCGACACCGAATGCTCATTGCGGAGGTCTGCATCTCGCACTACTAAGCCCAGGGATGTGCGATAATCCGCACCATCCCTGTCGGGTTCCCCAAATTGGGTTATAGCGGCGCTTTGCAAAGATTTGTATAAAATACTTAATCCTTTAGAAAACGGTTTTATTAATTCATGGTATTTATTTGAAATATTTCGTTTTCTCGTATTCTAGGTTTCTAAAAGTTATTGTGCTATGTTGCATATGAGTATTGTGAGGAGGTAGGTCGTTACCTCGTGATCTAATTAAAGGTATAGCAAGATCGTGATGGTTTAAATGTCAAAATAAAACTACATGGTATTTTAGTGGAAAAGTACGGTAAAAGTTACAAAATGAAATAGGTTGTCATGAAACTTGTTCAACATGTTTGTTAATATTTAATAGTCAACATGTAATGGTTTAGCATGATTGTATTTAAGAAAAAGTGAGGTTTTAGGAAGAACCGAATCGGAAATCGGATTTACTCCGATTCCGTCGGGTTTTAGAAATACGTGTTTTTAGGAAGAATAGGAAAGAGGGAAAATGGGAATTATGGGTTTAGCTTAAAGAGGAGTGGGAGAGGGAGTGGACGCAGCTTCCGGTGCGTCGTTTCGTCGCCGGGATCTCCTAGGGTTGTCGCCGGAGCTTCGCCTTTCGCTTCTTCCAAAGTACACTAGGGTTGTAGGAAATTTCTTGAGAGTTTTGTTCAGAATTTTGGAGTGAGGGGTAGTGTTTAGGGATTGTATTTATAGGGTTAGGCTAGGGTTAGGGTAGGTGAAAGGTTAAAATGAAAAAATTGTGATAAATGTAATAAAATGTATTAAAAGTGGAGTAATTTGGGTTTTAAAAGAGCTCTGGAAATGGTCTGAGGAAATAAACTATGCAGGTGTTTAGGGGATACCAAAAGTCACATTTTTTGTGTTGGGGTCGTCGCCGGAATCGGCCGACTCGGTCGCGACTTGGCAGTGACTCGGCCGACGGCCTGAGTCGGCCGGTTCGCCGGCCGAGTTGGCCGATTTCGGCCGAGTTAGGTGGCCGGAATCTTCCCCCGACGGCTGGTCCATCCTCTGGTACAGTTACAATTCAGGGTGTAGTGGGGTTTGGTGAGATATGCACGTGTAAACCTTTGGTATTCTAAAAATTCAAAATAAAACAATACTAAAAATAATGTGGGATGTGGGATTTGAACTCTGGTTGCTTGGTTCAGCAATGCAAGGTATTACCAATAAGCTACAAGATCTTTCTTGTAATTAATAAGCAAAACAAATATTTATCTTGTGCTCAGGCAAAAGTATCCCTTTCTGTAATTTTGAAAAAGTTGTACAGAAAGTTTGGGGTTGTTACAGTATGTGCAATGATGGGCACAACCCAACTTTTAGGTGATGCTATGCGATTACGTCTTCTCCCTTTTACCTTGTGCGACCTAGCAGAAAAATGGCTTTATAGCACCACCACACATTTTATCGTCAAATGCGACGAATTCGTTATAGCATTCCTTAAGAAATTTTATCCCAATCACAAAACCGCCCGTGTTCGAAGTGAGATTAACCTGTTTACCCGACTTCCTAACGAACCATTCTGGAAATGCTTTGAGCGGTTTAAGGATCTTCTTCTATAATGCCCCATCACGGAATTGATAGATGGCAACTTTGCCGAATTATATATGAGGGTGTTAATCCTGCCACGAAACAGATGCTTGAAACCATTTGTCAATGCCATTTCATGTCAAAAGATGATAGCGAATCTTGGCAATTCCTGGAAGATCTCACCGAACAAACCTAATAGTAGGAAAGCGTTAGACCAACTTCATCTACGGTAGGTATTCATCAGCTCGATATTTCCATCGCAGTAAAAGACAAAAACCCCGCGATGCAAAAGAATCTCGAAGCTATGGAAAACAAATTCTCATCAGCCTCCCTAAATCAAGTTACGCTCCCAAAAATCGTGTGTGGTTGTTGTTCTGACCCATCACATTTAACGGAAGAATGTCCTTTGAATCCTCCGTTTCAAGGTCAAGAACAAACTAATGCTGCTTTTCAGCAACGATCTAGAAACGATCTTTATTCTTCCACATACAATTAGGGATGAAGGAATCATCCTAATTTTGCTTGGAACCAAAACCAAACTCAAAATCAAAACCAGTTACCAAGAAACTATCAAAGGCCTCCCCAGCAACGGCGCCATTTGATTGATCTGTTTAAAGTGTGTCGTAAATAAAGTAACCGCAATCAGGATAGTGTCGCTAGTAGCTAGCGCGATGAGTACAAGTCGTCTGCAGGGAAACATGAAAATTTTTCTTGCTTTAGATGAGTTGATTGAAAGATGGGTTGATTGGTTGTAGATCTATTTTAATACGGATGTCGATTTTATGAAGAAGAGGCTTGCAGGGTTCATATGACTTAGTAGTAATGGATGACTAATTAAAAATGACTCCTTTTATCTTTTAATAGTTTAAAACCAGATCGATAGTGATGAATGTGGATTAGGGTTCTTTTGGAAGAAACTAGGGTTTCCCCACTCTTAACCCTTGTCCTTGAAT